>OY728143.1:1825497741-1826097741 GCA_963277665.1 Viscum album | reverse complement strand
TAAAAATGTTTTAAAAGTAAAATTTTATTTATTCTTATCTCATGCGTATAAAACAAATATGATGATTGTAAAAAATTTTAATGAATATATAAATTTTAAATTAAATTAAAATAATTCATTAAATTTTATTTAGTTAATATATTTATATAAAACATGTATGTTATTTAAAAATAGTTTTTTAAAGACATCCTTTATTTTGAAGTGGCCTTTATTTTCATATATAATTTATTGGCCACCAATGAATTAATATTATATACATGTTTACAAAATATTTTTTTATAATTTTGTTAATCTGATTCATAACCACCATCACAATTTCTAGGTGAAAACTGTCATATTAAATTATAATATTTTTATTGTTGTCTGGATTTACTCAATCCTCATGTTTTTTAACAAAAATTATCAATGAAATGGTTATAATCCTCATGTATTAATCATGGTTCAATGATCACAAATATCAATAATAATTACAAATCTTATTAATAATCACAAATATCACAAATCGTATTAAGCTTGTGTATTTATGATTCAAGTTATCTCATACATTATAATGGCTAAGGTCAATTAATTTTATATGTATTACTATTTATGTATGGATACAATTATTTTCCTATGTATAAGACACTGTGAAGCTTGACACAGTAAGTCAGACACTGTGAGCAAGACACATAAACCGTAACTAATGAGACATTGTGACCATAAGACACCGTGACAACGAGACATCGTGACACAGTAAGCCTGACACCGTGAAGAAAGACACTATGAATATAAACAATAGGCTAGACACTCTGTTTTCCCAAGTGCCAGACATAGCTAGCAAGACACATTCATAAAGGCACCGTGAATCCAGAGACTACGAGCAAAGCACCTGAAGCCAGAAACAGTAAGTCAGACACCGTGACTCAGACACAGTGAAGAAGACAACATGAAGAAGACACAGTGAAGGACACACTATGAAGGAGAGATAGTGAAGGACACACCGTGAAGGAGACAAAGTGAAGGAGACATAGTGATGGAGACACGGTGAAGACACACTGTGATGGAGACACCGTTTTCATAAATAATGTGACACCATTTAATAAACTATTATGTCATTTCTCTATTTAACTTTTTAATGGTCATATTTGACACCTTTAATGCACTGAAATATTTAATGTTTATTTGAATCCATAGTACGAGGTATGATGTATGATATACATGGAACCTATCAGCTAACACTCATTCATTAAAAGATAAAGAGAAGAGTGCCCACGAGGATGATATATACGATACAACGTGCGACAACTCAAGTAGCGCGAGTGCACTATACTGAACAGAACACCAATCTTGAGCATGACCACGAAGAAGAGATTGTAATATATTCAAAGTATCAATTGTCTCAGGCATGAAATCCAACTCTTCTGAAGAACACACGAAGTACACTGTAATCAAGAGAACATCTTCACTCGTGAAGAACACAAGCTGAACCACGACACTCTATTTTTCAACGGAAAAAAGGGAAGGACTCAGAAGCTTTTCTATATTATCCAAGGAGTCTAGAGATGCACTGATAATCACTAGCAGATTCTAAACTCACATATACTCTCTCTTAGTGATTCTTTTGTATACTTTCGATCCGTGTTTGTACTCTGTATATTCTACTCACATACTGACACCTATGCTAAACTGTAGGATTTAAAAATCCTTACACTAAAATATTTACTCTTTTTTACCAACAATAAATGTGGAAGAGGTCCCTGTGTGGCCTAGGTATCATTTTTTTTACCCACAAGAACTATGGAAGAGTTCCCTGCGTGGCCTGGAAAATCTATTTACTTTTGTTACCCCAATCTAGGGTGTGGATCAGAGTTTATTTATATAAACTGCTTGGTGTCAGGTGATCACCGTGTGGAGTGGATTAGGTCTCGATTTGAGACTAAAACACTTGTTTTATATCTTTTGTGCATATTAGATTAAGTCTAAAGTACACTATATATATTTTATTCCACTACTATATACATTGAAATATAAATAGATTTTCAATGTCACTTTGATAGTTAAACTAGAAAGTGTTTGTATGTACTGTAAAGCATTAGGTTTGGTTCAAAAGTTAATTAATCTTCATATTGAATTAACTAAGAACTAATTAGTCTCCTGGTAATCTCACTGAACCTTTACAGTTTTACAAATTCAGTATAGTTTATCTTTGTTTTTAATTGGGGTATTTTAAAGGAAATATTTTTTTTAATAGAAATTTTAATTGGTACTCAATTAACCCCCCCCCCCCCTCTTGAGTAAACCACTCTGACTAAAATTTGGTATCAAATGATGTTTTTTTAGGACTCTGTGTAATTTTATTCAACTGTGATTGTAGTTGTACCTGATTGATATTAAATTTCTGTTAGTTCTAAATTTTATCACTTTAAATATATTTTCGAACATCTAATTATGGACAATATATTTGAAGGTGCTGCTACCAACAAGCCACCGTTCATTAATAGTACAAATTATGCCCAATGGAAACTTAAGATGAAAATTCACATAGAGAGTATGTTATTTGATATATGGACTGCTATAGAGACTCAATATAAGATTCCAGAAATTGAAAGAACAACTTGAGATGAACCTACTATAATATCATACAATAATAATTGTAAAGAAATGAATGCCATGTATTGTGAATTAGGAGATGAGGAATTTAATCTCATATCTACTTGAAAAACTATATATGAAATTTGGGATACCATGGGTGTTTTTCATGAAAGAACAACCAATGTTAAAGAAATGATATTGAACACTTATAATATAAAATATGATATTTTTAAAATGACTCTTCATGAACATATCTATGACATGTATCTCAGGTTCAAAGAAATTGTCAACACTATGAGCTCCCATAGAAAGGCTATTCCAGCAAAGGAACAAATCATGAGAATACTGAGATGTCTTCAAGAACGATGGAAAGGCATATCTGTCTCGATTAGATAATCTTTCAATATTTGCACTTTACCTATTAAGGAATTAATTGGTAATGTAAAGATATAGGAAGAAGAACTAAAGGTAAACAAGCATGAAGATGATGAACCAATGAGGAAGTCAATGGCATTTAAATATACTGCCTCAAAGAGCAAGGAAAAAGAAAAAGTTCAAATACCTACTTAAATCTCGAGTAGTGATGAGACTGGATCTGACAGTGATGCAGAGATGGCTTAGTTAGCCAGGAGATTTAAGAAGTTATATAGGAAGAATAAATTCTTCAGAAAATCAAATTACAAAGGTAAACATGACAACAAAGGAAACTGGAAGAAATATTGGAAGGAAGTTGATAAGAGTGATGAAGTTGTATGCTATGATTGTAAAAGAAAAGGTCACATTAATGCTGACTATCCAAAGTTATAGTTCAAAAATATATATGACTACAAGGTAAATAAATACAATAAATCTATGAAAGCAACATTGAGTGCTTCAGAAGACACTTCAAGTGATTTTGATTCTGAAAACAAGTCTAGTGGGGAACTATTTGAATACTGTAACATACTAGAAGAAACCTTCAATGAGCTTAAGGGAAAATATAAGACCTTGAAGAAACAGCATGCTTTAACCAGTTCTGTTAAATCCTCCATTGATGCAGAAGAAGAAAATAATGACCAATTACTTAAGGAAAATACTGAACTGAAAATGTCCAATGAGCAACTGAGAAAGGACATTGAAAATGTCACAAATGGAAAAGACACACTAACTCGAATGCTAGGAAAACAAGTGGCACCAAAATATACCAATGGAATAGGCTATCATCCTAGAAAGAGACATATCACTAAAACTAAATTTGTTCCTAAATCTAGACAGAATACAGCTAGTTCTATTTCTACAAATTCATATGATTCAACTAGTTATTTACATTTTTATAGACCAAATAAATTCTATATTTAAAAATAAATTGATTTTTTGAATTATATGAGACCCATAAGAAATGTCTGGGTACTTAAAGCTTTGCTTCCTAACCTGTCTGGACCCAAGAGAATTTGGGTACCAAAATCATTTTCCATTTCAACCTGTTTTATAGGAGATATGCTTAATACATTCATGTACGAAGACCTGTTACTTGGGCAATGGATGTTCAAGACACATGAAAAGAGAATTCTCATGTTTTAACAGTTTAATAAAAGTTGATGGAGGCTATTCCACTATTGGTGATAATTCTAAAGGAAAAATTAACGGCCTAGGCCATATTGGTAACACTGATTCAGTTTTAATTTCCAAAGTATTATTTTTTGACTGAATAAATACAGCTTGTTATTTATTTCTCAGTTATGTGATGATGGCATTAATGTTATGTTTTAAAATGATTCTTGTAATGTTTTTAATTATAAAAATTCTTTACTATTTTTTGTCTTGATAAATGAAAATGTGTATGTAGTTGATTTGAATTCTTTAGCTAAACAAAATATTACTTTCTTAAATGATTTTCATAAAGAATCATGGATTTGGAATAAGAAACTAGGACACTATAATGTTCACTCCCTTAGAAATATAACAGAAAAGGACTAGTTAAAGACTTACCCAAACATGAGCATCCAAATTACAAAGTTTTTAATCCCTGTCAAATTGGAAAACAACACAAAATATCTTTCAAACCAAAGAAAAATATTTCTACTTCTCAACCTCTCGAGTTGGTTCAAATGGATTTATTAGACCATCTAGAGTTTCTAGTTTAAATGGGAGGCACTATGTTTATGCCTTAGTAGATGAATTTTCTAGATATACATTGGAATACTATTTATCTCACAAATGTGAAGGTTGTTCTCACTTTATTAAATATTCCTAGTCTGTAGAGAACCTTAGTGGAATTAAGATTAAGACTCTGAGAAGTGATCCTGGACGTGAGTTTGAAAACCAAGAGTTTTAATTCTTTTTCTCACAAAATGGTTATAATCACAATTTATCTGCCCCTATAACCCCACAGTAGAATGGTGTTGTAGAAATAAGAAATTTAACCTTGATTGAAATTTCTAGAACAATTCTTAGTGAATATGACCTACCTATTTACTTTAGGGAGGAATCTGTTATCAAATAATGATACATAATCAATATAGTACTGATTAGACCAATTACCAAGAATACCCCATATGAACTCTAAAACAATATAAAGCCTAAGGTTTTTTACTTTAGTGTTTTTGGTTGAAAAATCATTATTTTCAACACTAAGAATAATCTTGACAAATTTGCATCCAAAATTGATTAATGAATTTTCCTACTTTAATAAATTTCAAGAAAATCGTATAGAGTATTCAATAAGATAACTAAATGTGTGGAAGAATCTATCCATATCATTATTGATGAAACAGATCCAAATTATCCTACAATCATCCTAGAAAATCTTGTGGATGATGTATCAAATCTGAACATCAACTCAAAATCATCAAATACCTCAGTAAAAGAATCTGTGAAAACATCCAATTCTATATATTCTAAGTAATCGAGCCAAAATGAACCTGAATGTATTGATGAAACTGAAATATCTAGTCCCTCTTTTTCTAGAAATGTTAGAACCCTTAAAAACCATCCCTTAGATACTGTTGTAGGGGACATAGAGAAAAGATCACAAACTAGAGATTCTCTTAGAAATTAGGTTGAACATCAAGCCTTCTTGTCACAACCTGAACCTAAATACATTGATGATGCCATCAAATATGAATTCTGGGTAATGGCTATGCAAGAAGAACTCAATCAGTTGGAAAGAAATAATGTTTGGAATCTTGTTGATAGACCTAAGGACACATTCACCAAATGAACTAAATGGGTGTTTAGAAATAAGGAATATGAAGTAGGAAATATAGTTAGGAATAAGGCTAGATTATTTGCACAAGGATATAGTCAAGAAGAAGGAATTGAATATGTGGAGATTTTTTCTCCAGTAGCCGTACGTGAATCCATTAGAATCCTAATTTCTTATGTTGAACATCTAAATTTCAAACTATATCAAATGGATGTTAAGAGTGCTTTATTAAATGGGTATATAGTTTAGGTCGTTTTTTTTAAACAACACCCTAGATTTACAAACCCTCATTTTCCAAATCATATTTTTAAACATTCAAAATCATTATATAGATTAAAACAAGCTCCAAGAGCTTGGTATGAAAAATTCAGTACTTTTATAATTTCCAAAGGTTTTACAAAAAGAATAGCTGATCCCAACCTCTTTATAAAACGTATTTTTAATTATTTTTTAGTTGTTCAAATTTATGTAGATGATATTATTTTTTGATCTTCAAAAACATCATTGTGTATTGATTTTTCTAAAATGTCGCAAAACAAAATTGAAATCAGTTTAATGGGTGAACTAAAATTATTTCTTGGATTTAAAATCATTCAAGATAATTATGTAATTGTTTTAACTCAATGTAAATACCCTAGAAATATTTTAAAACGTTTTGGATTGGATAGCACTAAAAGTAGTTACACTCCCATGAGTACCACATGTAAGCTGGATATTGATGAAGATGGAAAATATATTTATCAAACCACATAGAGAGGAATGATTGGAAGTCTACACTACATAAATGCTAGCCATCTTGATATTATATTTAGTGTTTGTATATGTGCTCGCTTTCAAGCAAACACTAAATAATCTCATTTAAATGATGAAAATATATTTTTTAAATACCTCAAGAATATACCAAATCTTGGAATGTTATGTCCTAAAATACAATCATTTGAACTAGTTATTTATTCTGATGTTGACTTCGGAGGCTATAAGTTAGATAGAAAAAGCACCTCTAGAACATGTCACATTTTAAGCAAGTAACTAGTATCATGGTGTAGTAAGAAACAAAATTATGTTGTATTATCTACTGTAGAAGATGAATACATAATTGCTGGTAGTTGTTGTGCACAAATTTTGTCGATGAAACACACATTACTAGACTATGGATATTAATTCATACATGTACCAATAAATTGTGAAAACATAATTTCTATTAACTTTTCAAAAAAAAATCCTGTTTCACATTCTATTACAAAAGATATTGATGTAAGACATCACTTTTTGAGGGATCATTATCAAAAATGTGATATCACCTTTGAGTTAATTGGTACTGAATATCAACCTTCTGATATATTCACTAAACCATTTAATTCTGAGAGAATAGATTACATTATACATGATATTGGCATGATCAATCACAAATAGATATCTTACTGGTCATACTGTTTAATATTTTACGATATTTTACTTTACTGTTTCATGTTCACAGTTTCTCGGTTACTGTCTCAGGTTTGCGGTCTCACAGTTAGAACCTTGTGTTCACAGTCTGTCACTTAATATCTCACCATGAATGAATAGTTTACTTAATGTCTCACCGTGATTGAACAAATCATTCACTGTCTCACTGTGATGACCATTGACTGTCTCATCATGATGACCACTTACCATCGCACAGTAATGACTATTCATGGTCTCACCATGAAAATTATTTATGTTTTTTTAACCCGTATCATGGTAATTATTATTTCACCACTTTTTTACTTTCCTTCATTTTTTACTTTGGTGACGTTGGACAATCCCAAATGATAAAACAAAAGGGTTTTCACTCAATTAATCACCCGAACACTCTCCTACTCACTCTTTCTGAACCCTTTCAACCTAGCAACGCTCTCTCTCTCTCTCTAGACCTTCAGTGGATGCCAAGGATGAAGCTTCCATATTTATCTACTCCTGATAAGCGAAGCTCGAAGAAGATGAAAATAGAACCAAAGCTAGCACCCAAAGGACCCTTGAATACAAAACTAGTAAACCGTAGTGTTGTACCTGAAAAGGAAATTTGCCCCGAGTGGCTATTTTCTAGAAAATCTCTAGGTTTAAAATTTTTAAGAGAACAAGGCTAGCTCGAATGTTTTGTATGAGAAGCCAGATTAATAGCCAAAGAAACTCCTTCTCATAGAGGTTATGGGATGAATGCCTTTGGATTCATCACGAAGGGATCTATGATGATTATCCGAGAGACCCCCCACCTATAACTGATTTCATTGACCTAGAAAATTTTCTAGAAACCCTAACTGGAAATGGCACCAAGAGAAGGGCCATAGCTACTGAACATGATGGTAATAAAAGACTATTGTTCAAATTTGTTCAAAATATGATCAGTCCATGGAAACGTGACTTTTCTCTCTTAAAGTATCAGGATGTATTTATGATTCATCTTATGAATAATGGAGACAAAATCAATCCGTGAAAATATATCCTTCACCATATGTGTGAATTGATTAAGGTCACGTCCAAATCCACATCTCTGTTCAACTCAAAGATGATTTCAGCAATGCTTGTTGCAAAAAGAGTAGTTGGACCCAATGAGGAAGTACTAATGGACTATGAATACTGTTTATCTAAAGCTTCCATCAGGAGGATGAAAATAAATTGGAACCCCTGGAATAAGGAATGTGTTGAAGATAATGATAATCTTTATGAGAATTTTAATCCTATTGATTATCCAACAAGGCCAATGGAAATTAATGATCCTGGTTTGGAACCATATGAAGTTATGGAATATTTAGAAGATGATGAAGAAGATGAAGAGGCAGCTTAAGTACCCCATAGAAAAGAGGTTGATGTACCTCAAAGGGAAGAATTTGTTATTGAGGAAGAGAGGCCTATTATTCCCACTGTTATTGTTGAAGAAGAACCTCCTACCCCTAGAGATGATATTAATCTGGAAACCCAACCTGAGGCAGCAAGAGAATTAGTTGTCATAGAATCTGATCAGCAAGCCATGGAAGAGGCTGTAGTAGGAGAACTCCCTACTGTGCACGAATCAACTCAAAAAGAACTCCCTATTATCGAATAAGATAATATGGAAGACCTTCTTGTGGAACAATCTATTCTTGAGATAATACCCTCTGCTGAAGATAGGATGGACATAGTCTTTCATTTGGCTAGGTACAAAATGGCTGATGAAATTAGAGATGAGCCAGTGGATTTAGAACAAGTTCATGAGCAACAAGGTCCTAAAAAGAAAGCACATGTTGAGGGGGAGGAACCTCAAAATCTTGAGACTAATGAAGGTGAGCTTGATGAGGCTGAGTATAATGAAGCATCTCAACCTACTGAGTCATATTTTGTGTACACCTAGTATGTATTTCCTAGCTTCTATGATGTAAGTGAATATCATCAGGTTACTGTAACTAGAATTGATCTTTCTTCATTGTTTCAACTGAAATCTACCCCATACATTGCACCTGAACCTAAACGTGAACATCATCCTGAGCCTGCACCTGTACCACTTCCTGCATATGTACCATTACCAGAACAACAATCTTTTTTCAGCAAGGATGATTTGAAAGTCTTTGGAGATACTATCTTAGCTGGATTTGAGAAACTTATGTCCTCTCAACCTCATCTTGTGACCAAACTGAGTCAGGAAGATGCCTCACTACTTTTAAGAAAATGTTATTTGGAACATTCAACCCAAGATGATCAATGTAATTTAGAAATTAAGGTTTGAGAATAATTTTCTCAGTACTGAAGTTGAAACTCTGAAAATCATGGTTGAAATCCTACAGAAAGAACTACATTCAAGATAAGATTCAACTCCTGCAACTTCTCTAGTTTCTCCTAAACCTAATGTTTCAAACATCTCTCAAGACATTTTGTCTCAGATTCACCCATACCTTCTATCTTTTGATGAAAAGAATGTAGAATGGAACACATAGATTTTTCACCACATGAGAGAGCTTGTGGAGAACCTGAACAAACTCACAAGAGAATATACTGGTTGTCTTCAAAAGGTACTGAACCAGCTTAAATCTCTGACCACTGCTGTCAAAGCTTCTCATTCTTATGGTCAGACATTCTTCTCCTTCATTGGAAAGTTCGTTGCTCAGATATATAGTCAATAAATAACTTCATAATGCCTCAAGTGGCTTTGATATGGCTCCTTTATCTGAAGTTGTTAAGAACCGTGATAGAGTGCTTGACCTGGATCAAATTCACTCAAAGATTGCCAATGATGCATAGCAAGAGATCTGTACGAAAGTGGACTTCTATTTCAACCGGAATCTTTCCATGATTGATAAGACAAATCACTTTAAATATCTTTTAGATAATCTAAGAATACCTACTATGCCACAAGACATCAAAAATGAAGTCCAAAAACTCACCGAGATTACCAGATTGTTGGACAAGTTCATGGAAAACAAAGATGATTTTGAAAAGGCCATGAAGTATGGAGGGGAGATTATTGCATACATCATTAAACTTATGATACTGTATCATCATGTTCAAAGAACAACAATTGTTTCTCAAATAGCTGCTCCTCTCAGACCTGGATTACCTTCTTTCACTTCTGCCTTACTTCAATAACCATGTATGTTGGCCAGGATCTTAGCCAGATCAGGCCTATCATCCTTGACCTGCAACTGCCTCAATCTTCTACAACTCCTACATTGGCTCCATCAGTCTTCAAAGGTCTCCCTTTTGCTTCTCTATCTACCACATCTATTCCTTCTTCTACTTCACAACAACCCCTATGGATTCCTCTTCTGTTGCTGATAAAGGAAACGAGAAGGTCAATCCCTGAAGAAGACTAGTGCTTACTACGTTTTGATGGGGATGCCATTAATTGTTTGTATTTCAACTATATGATGTATTATAAACCCTATTAATGACATATACACTGTTTGACCTCTATTATTTCTATATTTTGATAATCCCAAAGGGGGAGAACTATGAAATATATGTTAACCTATGTTATTTTTTTTCTCTATAGTTGCATTTAATTTATCCTTTACATATATATGAATTTTGATCATCAATAAGTAGAAGAATGTTGGAATTATCATGTATTAATCATGTTTTCAAGATCAAAAATCTCAATAATAATTACAAATTTTAATAATAATCACAAATATCACAAATCTTATTAATCACGTGTATTTATTTTTCAAGTTATCTCATACATTCTAATGTACAAACTCAATTCATTTTATGCATATTACTATTTAAGTCTGGATACAGTTATTTTCCTAAGTATAAGACACTGTCAAGCTTGAAACAGTAAGTCAAACACTGTGAGAATGACACAGACACCGTAACTAATGAGACACCATGACCACACGACACCGTTACCATGAGACATCATGACATAGTAATCCAGACACCATGAAGCAAGACACTATGAACAGACACAGTAAGCCAAACACTCTATTTTCCTAAGTGCCAGACACAGCTAGAAAGACATAGTAATCAAGGCGCTGTGAATCCAGAGACTATGAGCAAGGCACCGGAAGCCAGAAACCATAAGTCATACATTGTGTCTCAAACACAGTGAAGAAAAAACCATGAAGGAGACACATTGAAGGAAACATCTTGAATAAGACACAGGGAAGGACACACCGTGAAAGAGACACAGAGAAGGACACACCGTGAAAGAGAAACAGTGAAGGACACACCGTTTATTAATCTATTTTGTCATTTATCTATTTAACTTTTTACGGTCATATTTGACACCTTTAATGCAATGACATATTTAATGATTATTTGTATCCATATTATGAGGTATGAGGTATGATATAAATGGAACCTATCATATAACACTCATGAATTCGAAGATAAATAGAAGAGTTCCCACGAGGAAGATATATATTATACAATGTGTGACAACTCAAGTAACATGAGTGCCTTGTACTACATAGAACACCAATCATGAGCATGACCCTGAAAAAGAGATTGCAAGATATTCAAAGAAGAAATTTTCTCATGCATGCAATCCAACTCTACTGAAGAACACATGAAGTACACTAGAATCAAGAGAACATCTTCATCCATGAAGAACACAAGCAGAACCACAACACTCTGTTTTTCAACAGAAAAACAAGAGAAGGACTCATAAGATTTTATGTGTTATCTAATGAGTTCAGAGCTACACTGCTAATCACTAGATAATTCTAAACTCACATGTACTCTCTCTTAATGATTCTTTTGTTTACTTTCGAGTAATGGGTATACTTTGTATATTCTACACACACACTAACTCTTGTGTTGAACTGAAGGATTTAAAAATCCTTACAATAAACTCTTTACCCTTGTTTACCCACGCAAACAGTGGAAGAGGTCCATGTGTGGCCTGGATATCAATTGTTTTACCCACAAGAACTGTGGAAGAGGTCCCTACGTGGCATGTACAGTCTATGTACTGTTGTTACTCTATTCTAGTGTGTGGATCATAGTTTATTTATATAAACTTCTTGGTGGTAGGTGATCACCAAGTGGTGTGGATTAGGTCTCAGCTTGAGACTGAACCACTTGTTTTATATTTTTTGTGCATCTTATATTAAGTCTAATGTATACTATATTTATTATATTCCGCTGTTATTAACTTTGAAATACAAATCTATTTTTAAAGTCACTTTGATAGTTAAACTAAGAAGTGTTTGTATGTACTGTAAAGAATTAGGTTAGGTTCCAAACTTAATGAATCTTCATATTGAATTAACTGAGAACAAATCAATCTCCTAAGAATCTAACTGACCCTTTACAGTTTTAAAAATTCACTACAATTTATTTTTGTTTTTAATTAAGGGATTTTAAATGAAATATTTTTTTATAGAAATTTTAATTGGTACTCAATTCACCCCCCCTCTTGAGTAAACCACTTCAACCAACAAAAAATAAATTTATTTGAACAAATATTTCATATAATATTGTGGTGTTAAATTATAACCCCCATAAAAAATCAATCCTCACAATTAGAATTTTTTTTAGTGGTTTTGATATTTTATAATTCATTCATGGAAAACACACCTAAAAAATATATGAAATCTTTCCCTTGATGGGTGGGAAAGGAATTTATGATTTTCATCTTCAATAACAAATAAATAGATTTCCAAATTAGAGAAAATGGGAGGGGGAATTTACAAGGAATAATAGTGTAAATAATTTTTTAGAGTGATGGATTTAACTAATCACAAGAAATTTAAAGATTTTAAAAAATTAACCACTACAAAACCATAAATCTGTGATGATTGAAAATACCACCAGTTCATAAGAAATGAAGGTACAAGGGTAAATATTTTGATCGAATATATTTTCCATTATATTTTAGTAATTTTTATGATAACATATAACTACTTGATTTAATTCAATTTCATAAGAACAATATCATCCTTCATGAGTGTTTTGATCAATTTTCCACTTCATCCCTTACTCTAAGAGATGAATTTTTCACCCCTTATGTAGTAATAAATAATAATTTCCATAAATGAATGATAATTCATTCCTTATATATCAAATTTAAATCAAGAATAAAATTGTTATCATTGGTTATCCAATATGTTAAAAAACATGATATAGTGAAATAATACATTACTCACTAAAACATTATCCACAATTTATGTTAAAACATTTCCTAAATTTTATATCTATATGAACACTCTAAAATAAAAAATTTATATAAAAGGTCACCCCAATTCTATAAATCATATTAACATTAATCCCAAAAATATATTTACGTGTCTATCAGTATTTATATACAAAATATGTTAATACCATGGTCATATATTATCTAAAAAATAATAACAACAAAAATTTTCATAAAACCATAATGAGAAAATAAAAAATTTCTAATTCCTGGAATAAAACCACATATTATTAAATATCTTATGTGAATCCAATAATGTTTTAAAATACTTCAATGATAATATAAACCACTTTTTTATAAACCATTAGTAAATACCAAGGTCATTAATACTATCAAATTTATTTTATTCATATCCCTCATATCTTTATTCCACAATCATTATCTCAACCAAAATAACATAACAAGGGTTACCTTCTCGTAATCATGAGCTTTTTTTCGTAAAATATCACCATGTGATTAAATCTATTTTCAAGGTCATCTTTAATATTAAAAATATTATTGAAAATAATTAATAAAAAACATTAAATAAACAATCCTTATATATTTCATGATTCATATAACATAATTATTAAATTTAAATACCTAAAAAATTAAATCTTTACAATTACTTCTTAATCCATTATCTATAATTCATCATTTTATTACTTAATACCTCATTCTTACAATATGAAATTTGAATCATGTCATAACATTCTTTAACCTCGATTTAACAAACCTTGTTATGTTTATCCTAAACTATACAATTCGAAGAGACCATACCACTATACATATCCATAGGGTTCTCATAATTTTTTATCATCCTATTTTGGATGAATAAATAATCCATTCTTTTGATACGAACTATATATACCCTTGATTTTATATATTGATATCACATAATTCTAAATAAATATTTAATACATTTCAAAAATACACTCCCAAGGACCATAATGGTTCAGTGCCAGCGGAGACTATGTACACAATATTATTATTTAGTGAAAGATCTTAAACATCTATAAAGAACATATTCCCCTTTTTTACTCTTCTTAAACATACCATACTATACAATATTATTCAGAACCTGGGGAAATGAAATATAAGGGTGAGATCGGATTCTCAGTAAGGGTAAAGAGGGAAATATATAAACATGACATGCAAATAACATCATCAGAACATTATAATAATGTAGAAAACCATACCATGCATAGTAAAGATTAATATTATTAGTTATTGAATAAATATTGTAAATTCATAAGACTTGAAATATAAGGAAATAAATCACATGATCCGTGAGATCATAAAATTTACATAAGCTGTGGTATTGTGGAATACACATAATCCTAAAGAATCTTTTGGAAAGGATACCCACTAAGACATTAATAACATGTTAGGCTTGGGAAACCCACCAATGTATAATATTTGGGCGTAGAATAACATCATTTTTACCCTTTTTTGGGTATTGGGATAAACTCTTATATATCCATTGTGATTATAGAATGTTAATTTTTAATCAGTACAATAGAGGAATATATACATCCCACTCATCATTGGTAATAACGTAAGTACCACACATGGTTATAACGTAGCCACCGTCAAATAATAAAAACCATACATTAGTTTACCAAAATATCCAAAGGAATTAATTATATTAGAACTTATGAAAGGAAATGGGATTTATAATAAATTTAGCATATTAGATCCCATGAAAATAAATATTCATTATAATAAAAATTATCATATCAAGACCCATGACAAGAAATGAACTTAATGACTAAATAATCATATCTTAACCCTTGAAAATAAATAGGATTCATAAATATTTTCATCATATAATAACTTATGGAAGGGAAATAGAATTCATAAACATATCTTCATTATAAACATAATCCCTCTAGAGAAATAATAAGAATGGTATCCTTGGATCATATCCCCATTATAGCATAAGTAAGATAAAAGTAATTCATCTTCAATAAAAAAGGATTTTAAATTATAAATTGGAATATTTGTTATAGAAAATTTCTATTCTACTTTGAAAATAACTTTTTAAAGAATAAGAAATTTTAAAAATTCATTTCTCTAAAATAACCAAGGAAACATATAAATAAATCTTTAAAAATAATTTAAAACAATTTTTGAGGAAAATATGTTTTCCAGTTTTAAAAATAATTTTTACACATAAAACATTTTAAAAATAATTTTATTTAAATATAGACTTAGAATCTTATAAAGGAATCATTAAAACAATGAGTCGATCATGATGGAAAAAAAATATTATACACCTTATATAAATATTCCTTTTACATTTTTAGTAAAATCAAAATGGGCCTTGCTTTCAAAGAGACATGAAGATTAAGTTGTTTTTTTAAAGTGAAATAATGTTAAAATTTTATTTTAAAAAAACACATAGGAAGATTTAAACATTTTTTATTATATTTTTACAAAACATGGATCTGGAAAAAACTCATTTTTGACTAAATATAGATATAAATTCAGTTTTGTTTAAAAATATTTTTTTGGAATCATGTGTACATTTAGAGAAAAAAGTGTTTGGGAAATATGTATTTTATAGAAATAACCACTATAGAATAAAAATAATGACGTTATAGAGTGATAGTTCATAATAATATTTTATCTGAATCGTAATAATAATCATTCTTGATAAACCATTAGATTTTTTCATAAAACCCTTACAACTTTGGTACCTTTTGAATCATAAGACCTATTAAAGAATAACAAAAAAAATCGTTAAACTTAATGAATATAAGTATCCTCATGTAATAATCAATCAAATAGGTTTTATATAAACCTCAGAATTTTTTTTTATCATAACGTATTCCCCAAAGAAGAGAAATAGAGACCAAAATCCCTTACCACTTTGGTAATATTTTAAATCGTAAGAAAAATTAAAAAATTAATTAAAATTAATTTATAATTATCATTAATAGAACTATATTCATCATATAATATGCTAATGGTGTAGTGTATACCCCACAAAAATGAATCTAGTGGTGAATATGGTGTATTTCTCCAAGAAATGAAAGAGAGAATTTAAATCCCCTACATTAAATCTCGAATACCATCGTGGTCATTTCAAAATACTGTATATTAAATATATCATTTTTCAAAATCTATTATATAATGTTAACTATATATATCAAATAATGTATTATTTTATTATTGATTTTATTATTACTAATTTATTAACAATTTCTTATTAAAATCATGTTTCATGTAATAACTGCATTATTTTTTATGTATTTTTTTATTTTTTTTATTTTTTTCCTCTTTAATTTATTTGGGATCCTTAATCCCAATAATGTTGAACATGTTATATATATTATATATATTTATTATATATGTATTTATATAGATCCATGATATATTGATATAAAAAATGAAATACCCAATTCAAAGAGACGATAGGGTGAATGTATGTATGATTGTTCTTTATATTTTATCAAATGCTGAAATGAAATAAATATAAATAATATATTATCTATAAAAAAATTATTTTATGTCATATATATCAAATATTTTCATTAAAAATTTCCTTATTACTTTTCATGTAATGAATATGCTAAGAATGAATCACATCGATTCAATGGGCAGTAGTTTGATGTACACAAAAAAGACGTTATCATATCCCAGATGTAATGCAAAGTAAAAAAAGGTATATGTGATATAATAATTATATAAGAAAAATAATTTTACAAATATCATATATATTCATTTGTTATATCCATACTACAATCCATGTAACAAATAATTGAAAAACACATCACATTGGTACGTGAGGTAGTAGTACGTCACACACAAGAGCGACTTTATTGTTATCCAAAGGGTTGGGATGTAAACAAGTTTATTTTTTATTAATATTAAAAAGGTATAATATTAAAATAAATATCATATATATACATTAAATATTTCATTATATCCATCAGTGATAGTTAGTGATGGAAAAAAAGTAACATCAGTTTGCGAGGCAGTAGTCTGTCGTACACACAGTAGAAAATTTCATTTCTAATATAATAGAGATGGAAATGGATACTGGTTGTTAAACATATTTAATAACACATAATTATATATTATATATATTTTTTATTATATAACAATATTTTAATATTGATTAAGGATATGGAATACGAAATAAAATAAAACACAGGATTAAGAATTTTTCCTCTTCTTTGGATATCCTTTTATGTTTATACCTAAATCCTTTGTAGGTTGGATTCATAACATATATAAGACCTATAGTAAATGGATATGGAATTAGGGAATATATTAGTTTATAAATTTACCGATACAAAGGGATTTTAATGTTTTAATAGGAGAATAGAGTGGGTGCCCTTTTCTAATGTGAAATGAGTGCCTCAATTGAAAATTTTAAAAGGGAAAAAGTTTCACCCATTTTTTATACATGTTAAATAGATTAAAAATGGGACATTATATAATATTATAGGTAATAAGGTCATAATATATCCATAAAATGTGTTTTTCCATGTATAATGTTCAATTTACATCTTTTATTTTTAGTTTAAAGCCTACTAAAAATGTTTAAAGCCAAACCATGAAATTAATTTTCATTAATTTTACTATTAGTTATTGTAAACATTTTATTTTAACTTATTATTTAATATAAAATATTTTTATTTAAAATATGGAATCCAATTTTATTACTTAAATTCAAAAAAATGAAATAAAAATTCTTAAAAATTAATAACACAGATATACCAAAAAATATGTTTTCGAGAGAAACATTTCAAATGTTTAAAACGTTTTTATAAAAAAAATCAGTTTTAAATTAATTCAAATGAAAATAATTAGATTGATAGATATATAATTTAACTAATTTTTATTTTAAAATTATTTTAAAACAAAACATAACCTTATAAATTCTTTAAATGAAAAGGTCATCTCTAATAAATAAAAGTGTTTTCATTATTCAATGCACTAACTATCTTATCAAAAAATTCTAATACACCACGAAAAGATAATTTTGAAATTATCATTTAAAAAAATATTTTTATATTGTGAAATAAATTTCATAAACCAATAAAAATTAAATTTTAAAAAATGTTCACCAATGTTAATAAAATATTTATTAGAAAAAAATAGTTTGTAAGCATATAATTGGAATTATTATAATATCATTCAAAAAAAACACATAAGATGAATATCAAAATTTTTTTTGTATATATAATATATAAATTATATTAATATATTTGAATAAAATATATTTATATAAATCATTGACATAATTTGGTTAATCTGATTTATACCAACCACTCAAACTGCTAAGCAATATCTATCATATTAAATAATATTATTTTAATAATTTGCCATGTTTCATTAAAACTCGATGTTCTGCGCAATGCAAGCTATCAATTAAATTAATTTTATTTTGAAAAAAAAAATATTTCATAAAATATCAGTGTGTTATAATTCCAGATAAACATACTATGATGGAATCTAAAAAGCATATATATAGTTTTATATTCATCATGATGAGTAATATATCATTTGGTAAGAATAAAAAATCATTTTCCTACAAATAAGTAGTAATTGGAAATAATTTAAAAGGAAAATTAAATTTCAACATGT
Organism: Viscum album; assembly: GCA_963277665.1. Lineage (NCBI taxonomy): Eukaryota > Viridiplantae > Streptophyta > Magnoliopsida > Santalales > Viscaceae > Viscum > Viscum album. The sequence goes on along the minus strand of OY728143.1, from coordinate 1,826,078,773 downwards.
GAAAATGGATTATATATTCCAAAATAAGGTTTTAATTTAGGTTGTTTCTCAAATTTATGTGAATTCATTGGTGTATATTTGAGGAAAACCATACATCAGTAGTAAAAAAGTTGTAATAATATAGATGGATTTATTATACACTTAAATAATGCTTCAATACAGTAGAGTTATACTTTTCAAAGAAACATTCTAGGATCAATATATTATCCATTTTATGTAAGGATCACCCTTCCTAGATGGCGTCTTCATGATAAACACAAAAAGTGTTGTTGTAACCATTGAATTTTAATAGGGAATTTATGTTCTAGAGATATATTTATGGATTTAATAAATAATAGTGATTATTTATTATTTATTTTGAATGAAATTTATTCATGTTTATATAAGTGGTTAGTGGGAGTGTATTAATATTCCATGTAAAATATGTTTATAACGTTTTGAAAATTTTAATTTGTCTAATAGTTAACCAAAACTATGTTCAATAAATATCTTTAGGGATTCACATAATGTATTAACCTGAGTAACTGTAGAAATATATACTAAGGTATATCAAATGGTTTACATAGACCATATTAAAGTACAAATAGTGACTATATTTTTAAAAATAGATGTTTTAAGAATTTGAGAGATAATTGTTTCCAGTTTCACAGGGAATAAATATCTCCAAGAAGAGATGTATAAGATATAGGTCGAGATTAAAATGGTTTGCAGAACTCCTTAAGATTACATGATGGATATATGACATATTTCATTTTATAAACTACATAGGATATTTGAAATTCATATATTATATTTAAAAAATATAATATATATTTAGGAGAACTCTACGAGATGTAGTGAGAAATATACAACAGTACATGAGATAGTGAATGTGATATGTACCTTGTATTTGAAGAGAATTAGAAACTACTTATTAGAGGATACACAAAATTTTTACTATATATAAATTTGATCTAGTATCACAGTTTATATTTATAAATGATATAAAGAAGCTCACTGAAGAAACTTGCATCCATATATATAAAATCATTTTATGTTGCAAATTCTGATGCATCCAATGAAACAGTATATAACACATAATGAAATTTTTTTGTTTATAAAATCATAATAATGAAGTAAATTATTATCATTGTGATAAAATTAGGTTACTTTTACTAGTTAAAATGTCATGGTTATGATATAGGAAATAAGGGACATACTTTGGTATGTCATCTCATCAAGAGTATCACTCAAAGAGGTGAAGAAATATATAGTAGTGTGTCTATTTTTTAAAAATTAGTAGGCACAATGACAAAATACCTAACTCAGTAGAAGAATTATATTATCATGGGAAAGACAACCTCATGGTGGTTATCATGTTGGATTTAGTGCATGTGGGGTGTTCTAAAATTGGGTTTCTTAAAACCAAATTGAACAATACATTTTATTTACCATAACAAGTATACACAAACTTACTCTTGATATATTATTATCATAATGGAGTTGATATTTTCCTTCCCATTATTTATATAGTTATTTTCATTGATTATAATCCATATCAGAATATTATTTTATGTTCCCAACTATAAGAAGAATATTGAGATATGTTAGCCAACAATTATTCATGATGGTGCTTTGGGGTTGATTTTTATTGTTGACAAGGTTTGAGGTTGTTGAAAAAGGATCATTTAATTTGGAACTAGTGACGGTTGATTGAAAAAATTATAATACTACAACATTTCTCATCACATGATGGAATTTTGATATCACAATGAAATATTGTGAAGCATGATTGCAGAACTAATCTAACAATGTGATCACTCACGACACTCATTATTTTCTTTGGAACATGTGATGTGTAATTAAAATCATTGTATGATAAAAAGATTGAAAATATCATGATTTTATGTGATTGAATTTGAGTCTCACTGTGAGATCTCATTCAATGCACATGATTGACTTTGGATATCATGGATTGGTCTTGCGAAACACTCATAATTTCCTTTGGAGCTAGTGGAGGGGTATTTCACAATACTCATGATTACCTCTAGAGGTCATGACCATATATTACGAAAAGAAATAATATAAATCATGCTCCGAGCATGCTCTAAGCATTAATGCTGACTAGGGACAGACACTAAGAACAAATTCTGACTCGCACTAGGGACTCATGCATAGCATGAATACTAGAAAATGACTCTTAGTATCATTAAGATCACTAGGGGCACATCACCCATCTTTCAGTTACCCCAAAAACCTCTCTTCACCTCCCATTTTATACCCATTGTGTTTTATAAAGGTTAAAGATCATGGGGTTTAGAATAAGTAATATCTAGGTTGTTTAATCTTCTTTTTAATGATGCCTTGTGTGACCAATATGGTTCATATAGAGAGTGTGCATGAATGTCATGAAAAATATATCTGTCTATCCCAAAAGAACTATGGAGTTGTTTGGACATACCCACAGACATCCATGTGGTGAGGATGGAAAGCGGGAGTAATCTCGTGAGACAAGGAAAAAATGTCACTAAGGAATCGTGATCGAATATCATGCAAAGCATGAGCATATATCTTACCTGGAACTTTTGGAGTGTGTGATCCCAATTAGGTGGACGGTAGTACACGATTTGTGAAAATAAGGAAGTGTAAACTTCAATATAAATACCCCATGACCCATGATTAAATATTGATGATTTGTTTATAAAACGTTAGATCTGACACTCATCTAAAGAAGATACGCATGGTGAGATATCATGATAGAGGTTCCTAGAGAAAGAGAATATGTGATTGAAATCACGTAAGTGATTTGGATGATCGGAATAATTTCATGCACAAAAATAATGTATGGACTTGCGAATGAGTACTCATGAAATCAGACTCATGAAAGATAGTTGTGCATAGTGGGATATGTGCAATATGAAAATCAGGGTTTAGACTATGGGTTCATGGAAAAGGAGGTTTGCAACAGGGGTTCGTGGTGAAAGAGGGTCATCCTAGATGAGAGGGGTTTGTTCTAGAGGACTCGTGCATGGTTAGACTCATTCATGGAATAAGGGTTTCACACTAGTGTACTCACATAGAGTATCACTTGAGAAGGGTTCCAGGGGTTCTCACTTGAGGACTGATGCAAGGTGAGACTCATGCAAGGAATCAAGGGTTTGTGTTTGGGGACTCATATAAGGTGGGACTTGCGCAAGGTGTCAATGTTTAACACCAAGATCTCATGGAATGGTATACACCAAGATCTAAAATAAGGAGTTACATGCCATGTTCCCTCATTTGGGTGTCACAATAAAATATTTTGCATGGTGATGGGTGCTTACATTTCTAGGTAAATACTATCATTTACATATCTTAATTATATAGGTGAAGAAGAAGATAGAAGATTTTCACTATTCAATGATACTTGTAGAAGGAGGTTATAAACTACAGCATTCAAATAGGTGAAAGTATGACTTGGAATCACACAAAGATATTACCAAATAAGGTAATTTTTGTTTCAACAATAAAGTGATGCCTTTTCCAATTTTCGGAAAATTTGAAGTGATGCATCCTACAGTTTTCACAGGAGTGAAAGAGAAACCCTTGAAGGGAATTAATTAAGCATATAGATATAGTTGAGGATGCATTCATTAACAATAATTAAACGAACTACATGTCCATAAAATATGTGGGACCTAGAAGCCAAAACAAATGAGTGGGTATATTATAAAGTAGTGAGAAAAGGGATAGGAAGGTAGTGATCCTTTCTATAGGTAGTGATATAGAGAAAGAGGAATATGGATAATCACTTGGGAAAACAATGACCTGACCCAAACACATATAAAGGGAGTGATCATGGTCATAGAAGTGATCTATATTGGAAATCATTATTGTAAGTGAGCCATAGTGTGTTTGGTACAATCAACAGATTGCCTTAGTTTTCTCATTAGATGTATCTCAGTGAGGGTGAACCAATTAAAAATATATGTGTCCTTATGATTACTTAATTTCTTTACTTTTATTTCATTATCAGCAGATAATATTAGAAAGGATATGTGCAATATATACATTATAGAAAAAATGGCGACCCTTATAAAAATCTGGCTAAGATCCTGTGGGGTAGGAAGAATTGTGAAAGAATATCTATACCTTTATTCACCCCTCCCCACTCTCAGGTTATCCAGGACTTTTTTGGTCCTAATAAGATACTATGAAAATAATCTTGAAATATATCCTATTTTCAAAATTCATCATACTAACTAAACACATATGATGTCTTACTATTATGTGTTGGGGGCTCATAATCCTAGAGGCTTATTATCACATAGTATTTACATAGTGATATTTAGTAGAGAATATCATGAGGATTGTTATTATAATTATAAAACCACATCTTGAGTATGTAATTAGTTACTACTATCAATGAATTGGTGTATTATTCTCTTAAATTAATATTATTTCCAATTTATAAAATTTAACCGCACAATTTCATTTATAACTAAAACCATGAAAATTATTTCAAAGGTTATTTAATGCATTGGATGAGTCACTAGTGGTTTGAAATTTGTTTAATGATCAATGAAATATCTATTTCTTTTCAAATGATGGTATATATTCGACTTAGTTTACCATAATGGTAGTAACTTTTCTAAATCTGTGACCATTGTACACAAAGATATTTGTATCCATCAAGGTCATAAAATAATATTGTAAGAACGGATTATGAAATAAAGGGTGCATCCTAATTCATGAAACATCATAAGAAAAATATATTAAATTAAACAACATGTTTTCATAGGTGGTTTCTAGCTCTTTGAATAAATATAATCTCCTTATGGGACATGATGTGTTTCATGATTCAATACATGGGAAATGATTAACATTCACTACTATTAGGATAAGTTTTTCGAGGTTTATAAATAATGTGTATTCAAAAAAATTACCATTATAATGAATTGGGGTTTAGAAGATAAAAATTTCGATGACATTGGGAATGATATATCTAAGATTGATCGATCTCAGGAAAGAAAATCTTTAATATCAATATTTAAAATATTTGGAAGTGAATTTTTTTTCTTAGTGTATTAATATATTATATCTAAATACAAATAATAATAATTTATTATCCAATATTTTTAATAAATTTTCATTATATATTTTTGGAACTGATTTGTTTAGTTAATTCTTCGCATTGTATCATGTAACATGGTTAAGATGTAAAACTGTTTATGAAGTTTGAGACACATTAACTATTACATACACCATCTATATGGTTTTATATAAATGGATTAGTTCATATAATTTCAAAAGTGATTTTTTTAAAAATGAAACACTATTATATAAGATATTCAAAACACTATTCATTGGTACTATTTCACCCATGATTTTGAGAGGATCTCACTCATCGAAATCAATTTACATTGATGGAAGGTTTGTGTTCGGAAACCCTAATCAAAGAATTACTTCTCATATTGAAGAAAAGGTGTTTCTCCCATCATGTTTACATTGAAATCCCATTCCATTATCCACACTAGAACCCAGATTTTGAATGTTAATGATAAAGAATGATTCAGATCCATATATAAGAAAATATATAGGGTTACAACATTTTTTTCTTTAACAATTTATCTATCATCAAGTAGAACTTTTTTATGATTAAAATTCATATTTTCAATTTTTTCATTGTGATTAATTACTTTTTCATGAGATCCTTAGGTTGTAATAGCACAATTCGAATCACCGAAGAAAATATTATTATGACATCTTAGTGATAAAATATTAAAATTTCTATGTAGAATGCATTAAAAATGTTCTTGGTAGCAATAGTTCTCTAACACCATCATATATTTAATGTATAGAGGATATTGTTAAATACCATAGTATTTATCATGGTCCATGAGTGATAGATGAATGTATAGTTTGACCTAATGTTTTATTTTTATTCTTCTTCTTCTTCTTCAACTCAATGAACTAAATTTGGTTCCATTGATCATAAAAATAATGTGAGGAATCAGAAATCTATGGATGATGTGACATTTATGTTCTTTACCAAATGTAACACCCCATTCATCCATGGTACGTTTACATTTAAAGAATGCAGTAGCATGCGGTGTACGCAACTTGGAGTTTTAACACACCACATCCAATGAAACTAGCCGTTATAAGTTTTAATACCCACTTTTTTAAATTTTATATGTTTTATTTTTCAAAATGGACTTCATTTTTTATTTTGGAATATCAAAATTATCTAAGGGTGAATTTTTTCTATTTTTCTAAAAACATTCAATTATAGATGAATAGTGAAAAACACAGCGTTATTGTTTAAAGCCAACTTTTTATTTAAGTAATTAGTTATTTTATTTTAATTATTTTAGGTCAAAATAGTTATATAATAATTATATATTTTCTATGTAATTCTTTGGATTCATTTTATAATAATTTTAGATATATATAATTTTATTGAACTTTTATCGTTTTTTACCCACCTTCTAGGAGGATTAGAAAATTTGCAATATACATAATTTTACCGCTTCTGTGAGTTGAATATCAAAAATAAAAGAAACACAGTTGACATTAATAAATAAAATGAGGTTCAAAAACATGAAAATAATTTTTGGTGAATAGTAAATTTTCACTTTTATTACCACAGTTAAAAGTAAATAGGGTAATTAATTGTAAAAATAATATTATAATTACAATGTCAGGTGTCCTAATTCGGTTAGATAAGTTTAATTCATCAAAAAACAAACTTAGGAATAAAATAAGATCTTATTTGGTCCACTTGTATTAGATTAGGACACCTATTATTATTTTATTGAAAGAAGAGTTAAAAGAGTAAAATTCAATGTTCAATAAATAAAACATTTTTAATATAGGGATACACACAATATAAATTTGCCTTTAAATAATCATTAGAAAGATAAAAATATTTCCGACATAATGGTATTTTATTTATAATTTTTAGTCATTATATAATATAATTTATTTACGACACAATGATGATGAAGCAATTATCTTAATAATGAATTATTAAAATAATTGATGTTATAAATATCGAAATAAATGTAAATTGAGACTTTATATGAATTAAAATAATTTTATAGGTTCATATGACATTTTTGGGTTGATAAATAAATTTTATTCAATGTGATAAAGATTTTATGGGTTTCAAAAAAGTCAAATAAAAAATAGTGGCCAAATTGACATAATAATATTTTTATAACAAATACTATATTATTAATTGATATATTATTTCTAAAAATATATGGATCAGCCAAAGACCATGGATAAGGTTATATATATTAATAATGAACCACTTTGGGTTCTCTTGTCTTATTGTGTTAAGTTTTTTAACCTCCGAATATAAAAATTCAATGACACATGGTAAATATCAAACTATTTAACTAAGAGTTAAATCTAAAAGATAAGGTTAATATGGAGTAATAAACCTATATGAAATCTATTGGATGAGATTTTTTTTACCCATCCCAAAGGTTTCCTTTAAATAAATGATTTTGGAGCCATTAGAAATCGAAAATTATTATATTATAAAATATTATTTCAAGCTATTCGTAAAGTGAACCTCACCTCTTTTATAAAAGGGTACTTCCCCTTATCTTAATTTCACACCTCCAAAGCCATTTGCCTTGACCAAACCCTACCCAACAATATTATCAACTATTTTCCCTTAAACCTATAGGCCTTACTATGACCAGAAATCCAACCTATGAAGCCATTTTGATCAACTCAAAAGGAAACAACCGAAGAAGAGATAATAATTTCACCACCCTCTTTCAATTTCTTTTCTTCTTCCACGTCCCCTTTCTTTGTTTTTTCCATACAAAAATAATAACTCCAGTACCTTCTATATACTGTGATATTATTAAAAATATGTTTCAACCATATTCATTATTCTATCCATCCAATAAATGAAAAAGTCACTATGCGTGCATACGTATGGCTTACCATCTCCACGTCGTGGTGTAGTTTGTTTTTCAAAGACTTCATTATTTGGATGGGTATAATAATGATTATAACTAATTTAATAATAAATATAACATCTTAAGTATTCTTTATATGTGATACACTATCTGATTACATATGATTTCACCATCATTATAATGATAATTGTCGCTCATGCATACATATGGATTACCGTCTCCATGAACATGATAAGATTCATTCCCCATCATAATAATTCAAGAATAATTTAAATTTTATGATTCAAAATAATTTTTATGAACATAATATAATTATTTATATGAATCAAATACATTTTATCAATAACAAATATGTCTTACGTAACCAAGAATATAATGGAAAACGAATCATTTAATACCTGAAACGATGATACTAGTGAAATATTATTTCAAAAGCAATATTAGAGGATCATATATGATATCATATTTATTTATATAGTTCTTGTATAATTTAATAACAATTATTTAATTATTATATATGGGGTTAACATACCATCATCCAAGAAAAATTAAAGGCTAAGTGTTAATTTCACAATAACTTTATTATCTGAAGTTGTTTTTACATAAGTATCTACTGAGACCTTATTATCATCCACATCCATGTCTTCTTAAAAATGTATTTCAAATTTATTTACTATTTACTATAAAATGGGTTAAATCCATTTATACCATTATTTGACCTTTTATGTTTTGAAAGGAATCTTTCCATCTTTTTCCAAACATAGTACCTTATGACCCTTTTCGACAAAATGAAGGTAAGAATGTCTTTTTAACATATATATGGTGGGTGAAAATATTTTCTTCTATTAAAACATTTTCAAATATTCCCTTAAAACTTTAAAATAATATTTTAAAAATATATGTTTTCTTTTATAATTATGAGTCTTTTAAATGATTTCAAAATAGAAAGTGATATTTCTCAGAAATAGTTTTGATTTCATCTATGTCAACATCCTTTGATGGATTTAAACTTGTTCAAAGTTGATTTATTACGATACAAATATTGAATATTGTATTAAACGTTTCGTGATATATTTTACTATTGATGTGTTATTTTTATACCATTCGTGGTTAGTTGTTATGGTATTAACATTTCATATGCTAGTTTTATTATGAATGTCTTTGTTATGTTTCAACCTTTTCTTTTGAGAAATTTATTGGACTTAGTAAGTGATGGGCGTAGCCCACCATATATCCTTGATGCATCGGTAGGTCTCAGGAGACAATTAGACATGGAACTGGCTGAGGCCTTTCCCAATTTTGATATATGGTTTTAGCAGATGCCTTTTAGATGTCTTTCCAGAGGCCTTGACATAATGATTCAGATTGTCCTGCATTAGACATTCCCTCATTTGGAAAATAATATTGATGGTTCATTTGGTTATACAAAAAGTATAATACCCACAAATATGTTTTATTATGGCCTTGTATACTCATCACATATCTATACCATAAATTTTTCATGTTTATTATTTATAATGGCATGTATTTTTTATTATTCACCTTTCATAATCTTTATATTATCTTCTTCTGTATTGGTTACCATTACTAAGTGTTTTATCTCACCACTTTATTATGTTCCATTTTCCTATGATATAAAGAAGTTATTTATGAGTGACTTGCAGGCATAATCTAGGTGGCTAGGATGTTTCTAATGAAATAAATTAGTGTTGTATTTGTTTTCATGTTGTAATGTTGATCATATGTTTGTATCTTGTTTCCAATAATACTAAATTGATCAGTATTCTAGGATATGATTCCTTGTATCATTCCAATTTTATGTAATAGAGCACTGACTTTGGGTTATTGGGGTCAGGGAATTACAGTTGGTATCATAGAAAGCTTAGTACAAACCATGAAAAATAGATTTAGTAAACTCTGATTAGAGAAAATTACCATAATATATACATTGTGGATTATTATAGAATTACTTCCTATAATTTTGGTAATGAATAGATTTTGTTCATTTTCTAATCAATACATCCCTGTCTGGATACGATCAGGTAGAGGCATCTCTGGAATAGATGTACATAGGATTGAAAACCCTGACAAGGAGTTTCGGGCATAACCCTGGGTATCCTAGTACATGACAATGGGCCTCACTGCACTCTTGGTTATGACACTGCTGGGGTATATGCATAGGATAATTTAATATTTCATTACAAATTATTTTTATGGATTTATTAGTATATAATTCCTAAAAAAATTATGATTATGGAATATATCAATAAACTGTTCAATTTATGTTATGTGTTTTACAAGTTTGAAATTACGTATTGTGATTCATAAACTTATCTTGTTTATGTCATTGTTTATAAATGTTACCTAGTGGAAGGAATGTGAATCGTATAAAATCATGTAATCCATGTAGGTACAACACTCCTACTCAAGATAATTATAGTGGAGTTGGTGAATCCACTTGTGTTGATCATCTTATAACCATTCTGGGACAACTCACTCAGGTCATGAATACTATCCTTACTCATATGGAAAACCCCGATCCACAATGTGGAGGATCAATGTTAGACCGCTTCATGAGGAAACAACCACCAATATTCAATGGGACTATAAATCCATTTGTAACAATTCAATGGATGAGTTCATAATAGAAAATATTTCATGATTTTGGGAGTAGCGAAAGGGAAAACTTTTTCATGGAAGTTTATCGCCCCACTGGAGATGCAGATTAATGGTGGTCAATGATCCAAAACACAATGGAGTATGAAAAGGTATCATGTATTGAATAGAGGGAGTTTAAAGTTATTTTTATAAAAAAATACTTCCCTCATGACCATCAAGCGGATATGGAAAAAACATTTCTGAGTCTGAGGAAAAAGAAGGATGAGAAAGTCATAAAGTATGATGCTATCTTTACAGGGTTAGAAATGCATGTGTAAGAATATATATATAACTCAAGGAGTAATATTGATAAGTTATTTAATGGGTTAACACCATTTATCCCTTTATAATTATTATCATAATCCTTATCGTCATACGAAGATATTATTTCATGTTTTATCAAGATAGAAAATGATTTGGATAGGCCTTATGACTTCAAAGAAAAGTAAGAGAATAAGAGATCTGTTGACCACTGTGGGAAAGAAAATAACGAAATTGGAAAGAAGGGAAGAGTTGGATTTCCACCATGTGATAATTTTGGAAAGAAGCACTCTGGTGCCTGTCTAAAATAAAAAGGAGTGTGCTACAAATGTTGACAGGAAGTCCGTATTATATGTGATTATAAGGGGAAAAAATAAGCTTCCAATGTTCAATTCCTCATTTGCAGGGAGATGTGACATTATGCAAGTGAATTTCCTATGATCCATGGAGAAATACCTTTGAAAAGGCCAAGGGATCACGACCAAGCTTATGTGATAACTACTACTGAGCTTGAAGATCTGAAGGACATGGTGGAAAAAAATTTAATGGTTCTCTCAAGTTTAGCCAACACTTTAATTGATTCTGGATCATCACAGTGTTTTATTTCTTCCCAGTTGTATATGAAAATTAGATATTACCAATTTGACTTAACAATGGAGTTTTCAATCAATACTCCTAAAGGAAGTATCTTTGCCACAAATTTTTTTGAATCAGTTCCCATTAGAGCATATAAATGATATTTATCTACTGATCTCATTATAATACCTATGATTGAATTTGATATCATCCTCGGTATTGATTGTCTCTCAGACCATGATCCAAAAATTTATTGTATGAAGAAGGAGGCTACAATTTTATATGATGATAATGCGTACCTTATCATTAGAGCAGAAACATCACCATCCAATTCATATATATATCCACCCCTAGTGGCTCTACGAAATTCAATTATTTGTGGGGGAGAAGATAATGAAATAAATATGGGTGAGGAAATAAATGTTAAAATAGAGGATGTACTTATTGTTCATGAATATGTTGATGTGTTTCCAGCAGATTTACCTAGACATCCTCTGGAATGAGAAATTAAGTTTTCAATTGACTTATTCCCTGGTTTTAGGCCCATATCAATGACCCCTTATAGAAAGGCCACCATGGATTTATGGGAACTAAAGAATAAACTAGAGGAATTGAGTAATAAGGGATTTATTCACCTTACTGTTTCTCATAGGGGAGCCCCAGTACTTTTTGTTAAGAATAAAGATAGATCTATGAGGTTGTGCATTGACTACAGGGAGATCAATACTATAAAAATAAAGAACAAGTATCCCTTAACTTTCATTGATGATTTATTCTATCAACCTCATGGAGCTCAATATTTTACAAATATTATCCTTTGATCTGGATATCATCAGTTGTGTGTAAATAAGAAAGACATCTTGAAAACCTCAATTTGAACTAGATACATGCATTATGAGTTTATAGTAATGCCTTTTGGACTGACTAATGCACCTACTATTTTCATGGATTTAATGAATATATTTTTCAAGAAATATCTTGATGACATTGTAGTTATATTTATTGATGATATATTGGTTTACTAAAAAAAGATACGATGATTATGAAAATCACATGCACACTATTATGAAAACCCTTAAAAGAAATGAATTATCTAAGATGTTTAGCAAGTTTGAATTCTGGCTTCATGAGACTTCATTTCTTGGCCATATTTTCTTTATGGATGGAATATCTATTGATCCTTCAAAGACCAATGAAATTCAAGAATGGTGATCACTGACGAGTATAACATAGGTACGCAGTTTTATTGGTTTAAAAGGTTATTGTCGAAATTTTGTCCTGAATTTTTCCTGGTTGGCTAATCCATTATCCATGATCACACATAAAGGGGTTAAATTTGTTTTTATAAATGATTAGGAAATGTTTTTGAAGAAATGATGAAAATATTAGTCAGTTCACTTATATTGACTCTACCATCGTAGAAGGATGGGTTTGTTATTTATATTGATGCATCAAAGAAAGGACTTTGTTGTGTCCTTATGAAGAATGATATAGTTATTGCCTATGCATCACGAGAGCTAAAAATTCAGGAAAAAAACTATCACACTCATGATCTTGAGTTAGCAGCTGTAATCGTTTCTCTGAAGATATGGAGATCCCATATCTATGGTAAAAATGTGAGATTTATATCAATTACAATAGTTTGGAATACTTTTTTTCTCAAAAATAACTCAACATGAGGAAAAGGAGATGGCTTGAACTGCACAAGGATTATTATAGTACAATACAATACCACCCAAGGAAGGCAAATAAAGAGGCTATGCTTTGAGTGGAAATTATATTGGGGTTTTGAACAAGATGATTGTTGAAAGAGATTGTATTTTCCTGGATCTAGTGAGGATGGATATGGGAATAACCATGGAAGGGGAAACATCAATACTTTTTAAAATGGATTAGAAACCATCTTTACTATAAAGTATAAAAATTACTCAAACTAATTATGAGGAGTTTAAAAACAACATTAAAGCTATAAATGGTGGTAGATTGAGTGACATCATATATGAAGATGAGATTCTGAAATTTGGGAAGTGAATTTGTGGTCCGAATATACCTTATCTAAAAAGGGAATTGTTGGATGATTCCCGTTGGTCCAATTTCTCTATACACCCTGGGAGCAGCATGATGTATATTGATTTGAAGGAGCATTTCTAGTAGGAAAAAATGAAGAGGGAGATTGTTGATTTTGTTTCAAAATGTATGGTTTGTCAACAAGTTAAAGTTGGATGGTAATAGCTTGGAGGAGTCAAGAAACCTTTTCCAATACCTTAGTGGAAATGGGATGATATTATAATGAAATTTTTCATAGGGCTGAAAAAGACTCCTAGTAGGAATGATGCAACATGGTTAATTTTTGATCATCTTACCAAGTTAGTACATTTTCATTCTATATGATAAGACTTACCACTGGAACGTCTAGGAAGAGTATATATTAATGAAGTTTTATGAATTCAAGGAGTAATTCTGTCGATTGTTTCTGATAGTGATCCCCATTTTACATCAAGATTCTAGAAAAGTCTTCAGAAGGCCCTTGATACTGAACTTTTTTTGAGCACTCCCTAAAACCCTAAAACCAATGGACAATCAGAACAGACGTTTCAAACATTAGAAGATATGTGGATATCTTTTTCACTTGACTTTCAAGGTATGTGGGATCAAAATTTACCTCATGTAGAATTTTCCTATAGAAATAGATTCCATTCAAGTATTCAGATGCCACCGTATAAAGCGTTAAATGGAAAGAGATGTCACGTACTTACATGTTGGGATGATATTGGTGAATGAAAACTCATAGGCCCAGAACTTGTTTAAAAAAACAATTGAAAAGTTTAAAATTATACAAACCCACATCAAAGCATCCAAAAGTAGGAAAAAGAGCTATGTCGATAACTGAAGGAATGATTTGGAATTTCAAGTAGGAGACCATGTTTTCTTGAAGGTATCCCCATGGAAGTGAGTTATAAGTTTTGGTAAGAAGGTTAAATTGAGTCCCATGAACCTCAGACCTTTCGAAATTATAGAATGAATTGGAGTTGTATCTTATCGTTTGGAAATGCCTCTAAGTCTCTCCAATGTTCTTGATGTGTTCCACGTATCATTGTTGAGAAAATACATGCCTTACCCAAATCATGTAATCATCTATGATGAAATTTCATTGGAAACTAATCTGTCTTATTTTTTAGAGCCTGTCATTATTCTTGATATAAAAGAACAAGTGTTGAGAAACCAGATGACTCATCTGGTGAATGTTCTATAGAGAAACCATAAGATGGAAGAGGCAATGTGGGATCCTGAGGAACTTTTGATGAAGAAACAGCCGAATCATTATATGTTGTAATATTCTAGTAATTTCAGGAATGAAATTATTTTAAGTAGGGGAGAATGTAACACCCCAAGCTTCCATGGTACGTTTCCCTTTGAATAATGTAGTAGCTTGCGTTGTACGGAACTTAGAGTTTTTACACACCATGACCATTCAAACTAGCTGTAATGAAGAGAAATACCCACTTTTATAAATTGTATAAATTTTATTTTTCAAAATGGACATCATTTTTGAATTCGGAATATTTAATTTTCTTAGGGTAAATATTCAGTATTTTATTGAAAACATTCAATTTTTAATGAATAGTGAAAACACTGTGTTATTATTTAAAATTGACTTTTTTAAGTAATTAGTTAATTTATATTAAATTTTTAGGTCAAATTAGATAAATAATACCTATATACTTTCAATATAATTTATTGGAGTCATTTTATAATATGTTTAAATATATATAAATTTATTGAAGTTTTACCGTCATTTACCCACCATTTAGGAGCCTTAGAATCTTTGCATAAAAAATTATTTTACAACTTCTATGGGTTGAATATAAACAATATGAGATACATGGTTTACATTAGTAAGTAATATGTTGTTCAATAAGATGAAAATAATTTATGGTGAAAAGTAACTTTTCACTTTTATTTCTCATGGTTTAAATTTATAAGGTAGTTAAAGGTAAAAATGATATTATAAATACCCTAACACAAGTACTAATTCAATTGGTTAAGTTTAATTCATCCAAAAACAATATTAGGAATAAAATATGATCCTCTTTGGTCCATTTTATTAGATTAGGACATTTATTATTATTTTATTTAAAGAAGAGTTAGAAGAGTTAAATTCAATGTTTAATAACTAAACTATTTTTAATATAAAGTTACACACAATATAAATTCGACAATAAATATTAATTAGAAAGATAAATATATTTTCTACATAATGGTATTATATTTTTAATTTTTAGACTTTAAATAATTTAATTTATTTATGACACAATGATGATGCAATAATTACATTAATAAT
Organism: Viscum album; assembly: GCA_963277665.1. Lineage (NCBI taxonomy): Eukaryota > Viridiplantae > Streptophyta > Magnoliopsida > Santalales > Viscaceae > Viscum > Viscum album. Next base: position 1,826,063,035 of record OY728143.1, on the reverse strand, counting down.
GAAATTTTAAAATAATTTATATAATAAATATCCAAATAAATTAAAATTGCGACTTATGATAAATTAAACTAATTTTTTAGGTTAATATGACATTTTGGGGTTGATTAAATAAATTTTATTCGAATTCATAGTGTTTTATGGATTTCAGAAAAATCAAATACTAAATAGTGTCAAAATAGACGTAATTGACATTTTAAAAAAATACTATATTATTAAATGATATAATATTCCTAAAAATATATGGTTCGAGAAGATGACATGTATAAAGATATATATATTAATAATTAACCACTTTAGGTTTTGTTGTATTGTTATATATTGTTTACATACCTTATAATATAAAAAATTCAATGAGACATGGTAAATGTCAAACTATTTAACAAAGAGTCGAATCAAAATGAAAAGGATAATATGGTGACCTAAAAATCTCTAAAACCTATTGGTTGAGAGGTTTTCGACCCATCCCCACCTTATCCTCGAAATGAATAATTTTGGAACCATTATAAACCGAAAATTAAATTATTATAAAAAAATATTTCATGCTTTTCCTAAAGTGACCCTCACCTCTCTTATAAAAAGGTACTTCCACTTATTTTAATTTCAAACCTCAAGATCCATTTGGCTTGGACAAACCCTACCAAAATATCCTTTAAACTATCTTCCATTCCACCTATGGTAATTACATTGATCATAATGCAATCATATGGAGCCCTTCTGATCAACTGAAAAGGAAACACCCGAAGTAGAGGAAATAATTTCACCACCCTCATTCAAGTTCTTTTCCTCTTACACTAACAATTTATTTGTTGTTTCCATAACAAAATAATAACTCCCATACCTTCTACATAATGTGATGTTATTATAAATATGGTACAACCATATTAGTTATTCTAACCATCATATTAATGACAAAGTCACCAAACATGTGTACATACATCATACCGTCTCCACGTTGTGGTGTAGTTTGTAATTCAAACACATCAATATTTGGATGGGTATAATAAAGTGTATAAATAATGTTAATAATAAATATAACATGTTAATTATTCTTTATATATGATATAAAATCCAATTAAACATGATTTCACCACCAATTTAATGATAATTGTTGTTTATGCGTACGTAAGGATTACCGTCTCGACAAACACGATGAGATTCATTCCCCATCATAATCACTAATGATTAATTATTATTTTATGATTAAAAATAATGTTTATTAACATAATATGATTCTCTCTATGAATGAAATACATCCTATAAATAACAAACATGTCTTACATAACCAATCATATAAAGTAAAACAAATTAGATAACACCTGAAACGACGATTCTACTGAAATATTATTAACAAAGCAAAATTAGATGATCATATATGATATAATATTTATGTTTATAGTTCTTATATAATTTAATAACAATTATTTAAATATTATAAATGAGTTTAAAGTACCACCAACCATGGAAAATTACAAGGTAAGGGTTAATTTCAAAAACGTTTTATTATCCGAGGTTATTTTTACGTAAGTATCTGCTAGGACCTCTTTATCATCCACATCAGTGTTTTCATAAAAAAAATTTCAAAAAAATTTATTATTTGATAAAAAATTTGTTAATGTCATTTATACTCTTATTTGACCATATTTATTTTGAAAGGAATATTTCTTTCATTTTCCAAATAAGGTAAATTATGACCCTTTTCGACAAAATTAAGGTAAGAATGTATTTTTAACTTATACAGTGGGTACAACTATTTTCCACCAGTAAAACATAGTCAAAGAATCCTTTACAATATTATAATAATATTTTAAAAATTAATGTTTTATTTTATAAATATGTGACTCTTAAATGATTCCAAAATAGAAATATATATTTCTCTCAAATAGTTTTAATTTTATCTCTTTCAACATCCTTTGATGGATTTTAAAATTGTTCGAAGTTGATTTATTATGATACAAATATTCCATATTATACTGAAGTTTTTTTGATATATTTGACTGTGTATGTGTTATTTTTAAACCATTCATGCTCTGTGGTTAAAGTATTGAAATTTCGCATGCTATTTTTAATACAAATGTTTTTATATGTTTCAACATTTTCATACAAGGAATGTATTGGAATTAGTTGGTGATGGGTGGAGTCCACTATAGCTCTTCAATGAATCAGTAGGTCTCATGAGACAATTAGAAGTGGAATTGGATGAGGCCATTCCAAATTTGGATATATGGTTTTGGCCAAGGACTAATCCTCTTTTGATGTCTTGGCCGAGGCCTTGACAAAATATTTAAAAATTTTCCACATTATAAATTCCATCATTATGAAAATATTATTGTTGATTCATGTGGTTATATGAATAATAGAATACCCATGACTATGTTTTATTTTGGAATTATCTACTGATCTCAAATTCCTTCCATAATGTGTTTATTTTTATTATTTGTAAAGTCATGTAGATTCAAATATTCACCATGCCTAATGTTTATGTTATCTTACACTGTATTGCTTCCCATTACTGAGTGTTTGAGCTCACCCCTTTCTAATGTTTCATTTTCCCAAGATATGATGAAGTTAATTGTGAGTTACTTACAAGCATAATCTTGGAGGCTTGGATGTTTCTAATAGAATAAATTAGTGTTTAATTCTTTTTCATGTTTTAATGTGGAAATTATGTATGTTTCTTGATTTCAATAACACTAAAATGATTAGTCATTTGGGACATGATTCCTTATATCATGCCAATGTTATTTAAAAAAGCACTGAATATGGGTAACTAGGGATGGGTTGTTACACCACAGGATAATACATTACCTTGTTCATAGGAATAACATCATCTCCAATAAAAAAGAAATCAATAGAAGTAAGGATAAACTTTTACTGCTAATATATTTTTAAAATTTTGACATCAATGACATCTAATCCTCATAAATAAAAGGGCCAAGAATATTGTTTGCATGGAGAGGATATAGTGTAAAATGAATCATGTTGAAATAAATATAATATTTATGATACTTATTAGTGAATTTTATATGTTAACAAACCATAGTGAACCGAAAATCACATCCATCATTTTCTGGGACATCATAAATCATGAAATGTGTGCCTTATATGACCTATCATAGATATATAGTAGAACAAAATGTATTTACATTACCTTAATCAAATATGGAATAATCACATGAATCTTGTTCCTATAGAACAATTAATATATGTTTGGGTCATCATGGCGGATGCAATTCACCCCACATTGAAGAATTCGTTTAGTCTTGGATTAGTTTATGGGATGAGTTCTATACTGATGCCACTCAATAAATGGAATCATACTCTTAGGAAAGTATTATTTAATTTTATTCTTGATGGAAACATTATTTAATGAGTTTTATGTGTATTGAATAACATATTTATCATCCACATTGAGGGTCACGATAGAGATAAAACTCTCATCTGCAAATTCATTTTCAGGGTAAATCCATAGAGGTTCAGTGTGACACAATTAAATATACTAGTTATTGATACTTAAAAAATATAAGGATTGTACTTAATATTTTAATATTAAAGGATCCCAACCCACACTATTACAATAATCTGGTCAACTTGATGTGTTTATGGATGTAATTCAGTGGGTTGATTTATGAGATTTTTTAGACCACATTGTATTTCATATATTAACATAGATTTTTAACCAAGAAGACCAAATAAGGATTGTTCATCCAAATAGGATTATATCTCATCTTACTATTGATTAACATGTGATTGAGATAGTAGATACTTTCCTACTTTCCATCATTTTCATAATTAGTTAAGCGGGAACTTGGGAATTAATATTAGGAGGTTTTATAAATGACCAAAGGATTCTCTAACACGGGTGGAATCAAATATTGTGAATACAGTGTATATTTTGTGATTTCATCAAACAAATTCTATAATTTTTCATCACAATGATAGGTGATTCTATTATTCATCATCAAGGAAATGAAATTTCATTATTCTGATAGGTTGGTGGAAAAACATCTCATATAGATAAGATGTATTTAAAGGCCCAAAAGCTCTTGAAATTTTCATTGAGGGGTATGTTTTTTGAATTCTTAGTATTTTTCAATGATGATATTGATGAATATATATCTGAAGATAAATATGTGATACATAACATATGTAATCCCAAATTCAAAAAAAATTATTTTCTTCCAGGAATGGGTATGGATCATTCCAAGCACTTTCTTAAGATCTTTGAAATTGTCAGAGCATTAGTGGGATTTGATCACCAGATATCTTATATAGTACACCACCATTTTTTAATGTATTTTGTTAAAATTTGGTGTATAGAACATTGGAAAAAGGATAACTAGTTTCTCTACTGCAAAAGAATCATTTAATATAATTATCTTCCACAAGATTCCCTTAATTTATAGAACTCTTAATATTTTGGATCCATCATAATCGAATTTTATATATAGTATTCTTATATGAAAGATGGGGTACTTAAATTGGTAGTTGATTCTATTTACAACTCTTTCACAAGGAATATGAATTAATTCATTTGAAATTGGAGGTTTTGGTCCTATAAGACAATACAAACTATGATATGTATTTTCTAATTCATCACTGTGGGGATGTTTCCTATGAACATAGAGAAATAAAATTCCCTAAAGTTGTTATATTTAATCAGTTTATCATCATTGATATTTTCTATGGAATAATGGGAGGGATTAATTTTCTTTGTTTTGTATGTAAATCCTTAGTTTCCAATATGAATTCCTTGTCGGTGGAAAGAGTATAGAGCATCAACAATAAGCTTATCTTTATAGTTCCATGAAAATACATTGTAGTTATGTTCTAATGAAAGTGAGATACATTTATCACTTTTAGTGAAAGAGATAGAACCAATTAATGTTTACTTTTGATCTTTCTTTGGGAAAAGGTTCACATGTTATATGCCATCCGAGGATGTGGAACTCCTTCATCAAAGGAAAGAGGGGCCTTATCCAAGTTCTTTTCAGCAAAAGTGTAAGGATTGGAGGTAGTAGATGATATCACAACCACATGAGGTTCTGATATTACAATTTCATCTTCTTAAATAGGTATAGAGTCTTAATAAATGTAATCGTATATATTTTCTTCAATAAAAATCATTTTTAATTATGTTGATAATCCTATCATGTAAAGTCTTGATCAATAGGGTATGCCATTGATATTAAAATAATGATTATTTAGTTATAATTCTATGGTTCAATCCTGAAATCTGATATTTATTGTCGATAAACCAATTATATGAAAGTGTATGGAAATTTTGGAATGCAGTAGGATTGATATTTTAGGGGTTTAGAGTCATATATCTTTTATAATGGAAAAAAGTTAATTAGAATACATTCCAATTTCTGGGGGATGAGGAAGTGGTTCCAAAGTTCGAGAATTGTTACATATTTATCATTTGGTTGGTAGGAAATATATTCCCCACAAATTCACCAAAGGATACTCTAAGGTAATTTTATTTTCATTTGGATTATTGACATGATTGATCTCATTGATCTTGGTTTAATTTCCCTATCACTTGTAAAACCCTTGGTCAAGATAGCTAGTTTGAAATGAGTTAAAAAAAGAAATATATTTGTAGAGAACCCCTACTAAGACATTTATAGAGAAATGAACACATCATTAATGATTAAATTATAACGTCATCTTGGTAAATCTAGGGAATTTTCCAATAAGGTGTTGAAGGTGGTATCTTGTGAAATGACAGTAAATTATAAAATTTATATCTAAATATCAAATCTGAGTCTCCAAATAAATATTTACCCAGTTAATCTTCTCACTCATTTAATAACTGTAAATTCATGGGGTTTAAGGGGTATGATAACTATATGTATTCTATAGTTTAAGAAGAATCTATATTGTAATGAGAATGATCCTATAGAGAGTGTTTACAAAACCACAGTAGATTTCAACATCATTGAGATTTCCTATGACATAGAGTTGATATATGTTCCCATTTATGATTTTACCCTTATTGTCCCTATATAATGAGATGAATATTTGGCAGTTCCCATGCTCATATTCACCCAATTAGTAAGATTTATTTATATCCATCATTATTTTAAATTAGAGAGATATTTTTAAGGCCTTAATAAGGTCTCCAAAAATAATATATGATCAGTGGAGTATGCCAAATATTTAGTTACATGATAGAATAAAAGAGTGGTGTTTAAGAATGGTATACATGTATGGTAGGAAAATATTATTATTCCCTAAGGGTATTTTCCTGATTGGAATAATTGTGGGACAAACTAGATAATTTGAAAGTACTAGGTTCGTAACAGTCACATTTTTCTATTGGTTGGATGGGTATGGTTATCCATTAGTTGGGTGTGGATTCTCTGTAGATGGATTTTCAATATCCTTGGATGATTATCTAAAATCCTTCTAATAATACGATAATTAAAAGTAATCATCCAAAAGAATAGATAGTTATGCACAATAAAAGATGTTATCAAAAAGGGATAATCTTACTGAGAATAGATAAATTAATGTATTCTATTCATAGAACCGTAGAATTTTTTTTGGATATATCCTTTAGAAATTTTCATTCTATATTACTGTTTCAATTTTAATCCAGAGTTTTGGCCAAAATTTCTTGATGGATAATTATAGAATTTTTAATGACTGATCCTTATACACCAATTCACCATGATGATAGAATATACTGAGGCATAATCTTCATACCCATCTAAGGAGTCTCCTAGAGTAATACATTTCATGGAAGATATTCCTAATGTAATGGGACTAAATTTTGAAAGGGTGAACATAAAATTTGATAGTGGAAATGGTTTATAATTTTATTTTCATTGTTTCTTTCATGTATTTCGGTCTGCAAAGTCGATGGTTTAACTATTGAATAGGGGTTGACCCTGGAGGGTTATTTCTTATTCATATGAGAATTGATTATTCATGGGATTTTGTGACTAACATTAGAGATTGAAACTCATTGTACTTCATGGAACCATTGAAAGGTACTTGTTTCTGTTAATGGATATATTAATCATCCTCAAGGGTAGCATAGAAACATTTGAAAAGTATTATAGGATCACTAATTTCCACTCCCCCATGGTCTACCATGTCTTAAATAAAATCGTCAAATACGAAACACAATTTTTGGTTATTTATAAGGAATAAATAGTTGGAGAAATAGTTTGGATGGTTCTTCAAAGCATCCTCTTATGAAATATATGTTTCTATGAAGATTATTAGGTTATACTCTATGACACACATTTAGAAGCCATAGAAATGATCATCATGAAACGATTAAAAATGGTCTTCCACATAGAGTATGAGATTTTATGATCCTTCCCTATATGTAGGCCTTGGAAAAAAATTCTTTTTACTAGAACAAACCTAAAGGGTATGGTTTAGAGATTCCTCATTATTTCAAATTAGATGAGTGGTGGAGTCTATGAAAAAAATTTAGTCACCACTATTACTATGTTCTTTGGAAGATATAACTATGTTATGGGGTGATATCATTTTTTTTAATTTTATAGTTTTTTTCAAGGCAATAATATCTTTAAGTGAATTATTGAAAATTAACTTTGAACATTAAGGAAGAGAGTTTTATAACCATCACATACATAACATTTTATATGAACATTTCTAATAAAATCATAGGGGTAATACAAACATCATGTGAGTGTTTTGATCTCTTATAAAATGAAATGACGTTAGTGACACATTCATTATCAAATATTTACACATATAGTGGATGATGATGTTTATCCTACGCAAGGAAGAGTTTAAGTGGAACATGAACAGTCAATGTTTATCCACTAATTTTTTGATATATCCCACCAATAGTAGGTAATAGTATATGAATTTAAGGCTGTAATGATTCTGGATGAAGTATTGGATTTTGGTGGTTTATTATTTCTCTATGGTTCCTAGCCTCAGGAAACACCAAGTGGAAAATTATGAAATCTGTTACTCGGTGTCCATTTTTCCATTGAAGGAAGAAAATCATTGTCTTTTAAAATCTAGTTGTGGAGGATTTTGATCCACCCATGCTAGATATAAATTTCTTGTAAGCTGAAATGAGGCTTGTTGTGTATCCATCTCTTTAAGACAATTAGTGAGAGAACTGATCCCATCATTACATTTAATTGATATGCATAAATCCTCAAATATTTTACTACATTAACAAGATGAATATGTGAAATACATAAAAGTAAAGTTTCATTGATCCATTTGGCATGGAACTATATATTAATTCCAAATTATATATTAGTTTGGTAAAGCCACCCGCTCTAAACATGGGCAGCTGGGTTGAACAACCAACATCAGTCCTAGTGGATCTAGTGAGAAAAATAATCTTATGATATTATAGTGGGGTCATGATGCGTTTTCGTATATTTTATCCTTTTTTAAGATGTTATCCGTGAAGGATCTTAGATATGAAATACTTTTATCCATAAAGATCTTGAATAAATGTAGCAATCAGGTAATCATCTTCCATTACCTTAGTAGTCTTTGGAGCTCTTTTGGTTTCATCCAATACATTTCCTTTGTTGTGGTATATATGGGTTAATAGGTGTGGTTCTTTTGGATCTTTGAGGCCCATATCCTACAACTACTAGTAGTTATAAATTCTTATTGAAAGGTTAGTTTTAAACTACTGATCATCATATGGCCTATCATATTCATCATGTTCCTCCTATTTTTTCTCACACTTCTTATTAGGGGATATTGAAATTGAAAAAAAGTATTGTGGTTGGGTTAAAATTTGAAGGGTTAATCCTATTGTTATGTGGACTATATTTAGGGTTATTCCATTTTCATGTTTGTGAGATAAACTACAAGGAATCCTAATTCCAAAAAAACTAATCTACATATAGGAGATGGATTCTCTAACTATCTATGGAATGATTGTGAGGATTTAAATATAGTACTACTAGAATATTTTATGGTACTCATATGAATAAGAGTTCTCTGATACAGAATGTGTTGAGTGGATACCCTATCAGAAGAATATTTCATGGGACATGATGTGCTTGAAACACTCTAGGTACGTCATCCGATATATTTGAATATAATTAAATATTTCTACCAAATTCTACTGAATGAATATTTTTATTATTCTCAATAAGAAACTATGCAATAGATATGTGTTCAATTTTATATGGCTAAAATATGTCCAGTAACTGGTATATAGAAAAAATTTAAGTATTATATAATAATCTAGATCATAATAAATGGTTAATCCTATAAAAAATAACTACTATCACCAAAATATCCTATTCATTAATCAATGGGAAGAAGAAATGTTGAACTATTTTATTTTTCATCCTTATATGGGAGAAGAAACATATATGTAATCCTTCCTTGGGAAAACAGGGGGAACATAGAAGGTGACATAACCCTCATTACTATATCTATGTTGGATGAAGATTCTATAGATTCTTATTATTAATGAAGTTCATTGAGATCTCATGGCTCTATCGGATGATCTTAATCACCAATGGGTTCCAATTCAATATCTAATGTATCCCCCAATTACAATGTAATGGTTTAGTGGAGAATGGTTGAATGTGGTAAGGACAACTATTGATAAATATCATGGATGGAAGTCAGGAAAACCATAAAACACATGTACGTAAAAATGGAACTCATGATTATAAAATGCTAAACCATAGGAATAGAAATCCTTTGATGATGGGTGTTATCCCCCCAATTGTGGTTGTGTGGGAGGGAGAATCTATCTTGAATAATTTTTCATCACAGGATTGAGAGATCAATGGTATACCATAATAAATGAACCCTAAATAACCTCTAGTGTTGACATGGAAGTTCTCCATGTGTGATATTTTGATATTAATTGAGATATATTTCACCTTAATTGTGATTAGTTAAAATAGAAGGACCTCTACAATTGTTGATATCCCCACATCCCTTGGGAGGACCATTAGATGGTAGAATTTTTTAAAAGTGGAATGAAATTATATTGTATTGTGACCAATCCATATGATAGGATATTATACCCAAAAATCCTAAAATATGAATGTTGTCTTAATCCTGTGTGTTAAAACTTTCCCCCTTTGTTATGGTAAGGATGGTATCTGATACATCATTGTCAGTAGGATCCACATGAGCTATTTAAGTTTTTTTTATAGGGGAATGCTACTAGCATACTCCTACTGTGAGACCCAAGTATTCTCCACTAGGAAAGCTAAATCATGTATCATATTGAACTATTCATATGATTATGGTTTTTACCACTGTTGTCGATGATACCAAGTGGTGGAAACCCTCTCAGGGGACTCCTAGGAAGTATTTGGGTTTACTATAACAAGATTATCCCCTTCCTTCTCATCATAAGGCATGTACATTCTTGAGATGTATGGGGAATTGATTATAAGTCGTTTTAAAGAAGAAATAGTAGGTTATTTCCCGTGAAGATCAACTTATTAATGACAGAACATGCATTGTTCCATGTCTATGAAGTATTATCAGTCCATTTTTCTTGTCATGATGACTACCTCTTATTCATACCAGTGGAAAAGAGTTTTGACAACCCTCCACTGAATGATTTTAGAATGTGAGAATGGGTGAGGGTTGAGAAGATTCATAGTATAGGTGGATGTCTCTATTTTGGAATGTTATTTAGGATACAAGATTGGTTCTTTTTCCATCTTCCACATAATGTTTTAGTTGTTTTGATAGCATTCTATACACATCCTTTGGCTAGAATTATTTGGTAAACATTTTAATCTAGAAATAATTATGTTTCTGATAATTATGATGAACTATATTCCAATAATTTTTTATTTTTGGTGATTACTATATTCCCTATATTACCAATCATTAAATTTTATTGACAGAAGGGATTTCTGTTGGTTTCAAAATTCTATTTTATGATGTTTTCCATCGATACATGCATTTACTTAATACTACATCCTTATAATAGTCATGATCTTAGGACACCACATTTAATATTTCTAATGATTGATAAACAATCACCACTTAGGTTGAAGGTATTGTCTCCCTGATCAATGTGGAATAATGTGATGTTGGACCGTACTTCCATGGATTTCATTATGGAGTTCGTTTCATAGTCTCTGTATTACCCTGAGATTTTTTAAATTAGTTTTTTCAAATTAATTTAAAATTTAAAAAATTAAATAATTCACATAATAATAAATATTTATTCTGTTATCCGAAAGCATTACATGTGGATTTCGAAATAAGAAACACCAAGCCAGGATTTCACTACACAAAAAAAATGATTATTTTTTAGTAAATTCAATATTATGGTTTTCTTCTATTACAAACAATTATGAGCCCCTTTGATAGCATGTGTTACACACAAGATCGAATTTTATGAAACTGTAATATACAATAAATAAAATTATATTATTATTATTATAGCTTCCACCTATCAATATTAATGGTAGTTATGAATAATATTAAATAATATTTTTAAATATAATTCACCCTATTATACAACATGAACCATTTTTATCGATTATTTGATGTGAATATAATAATTATTTGAAAATAAATAAATTAATTTTCTATGAAAACTATTTTTCTATTTAGAAGCAAAATTTTATCTCAAAAAATGTAACAAACTACATTTCATTAATGTTATTAATGAAATTTATATATTTTATACTCAATAAATGTTTTTTATACTCATCCAATATATTTTATATGTATAAGATAAGGATTAATCCAATTTTATATATAAAAAAATGTATTCTTCTGAAGGGTAATTTTTCTACGTTTTAAAGTTGAACCCATTTTAAATATGATTTTTGAAAAATTTATAAACAAAATTTGACATAATAAATTTAATGTTTTAACTAGCAAACTAAAAATTATATTAGGGTGAATTTTTTGTATTCTATGTAATGTTTAATTTTTTTTGATGAATAGTGAATAATACTGAATATTTATTCAAAACTACTTGATAGACATGTTTATTTATTTGGTTAAATTCTGTGTTTCGTTTTAATGTTCAATTAGATCCACTATAAGTAAATTAATAAAATTTAGTTCATTTTAATTAATTGCACTTTGAAATAGGATATAAAAACATAACAAATGTTTTAATATTTTTAAATTGAAAACTCGCTTTGTCTTCTCGTCTGTGGGATCACAATTGAATTAATTTATGCCACTTATATGATTATAAATTGGATATATGTATTAAATATTTTTAATAATATTTATTTATAATTTATAGTATTTTTAAATTTGTTATCAGCGAAAAATATTAGAAAAAGTGATTAATATTAATTACAACTATTAAGATTAAAAATTGCTTAAAAAGGACTAAACCTTTATCTTAAGGGAAGAAATGATCTAGAAACTTTTAGAAATTCTATTAGATAGACATATTTATACTTTATCCTATATTTTATAATATTTTATTATTTTATTTAATTTTCATATGAAAAATGTAGTTGGAATTCCATTTTAAAAAATTCAAAAAAATTCTACTCCTCCATTAGTATAAAAATACACTCACCTCTCCCATTAATTAAAACCCATCAATCCATTTGGATTGATAATATATTGACCAAATAACATACAAAAATACCTCATTATATAATAGAATCATCCTTTCTGTTATGAATATATTCAAGGAATCTACGTTGTGAAAACCAAAAGGAAATACCCAAAGAAGAGGTAACATCATTCATCATGCTATTTTGTTTTATTTTCATTCTCCGCTAACTAAATATTTATTATTACCTCGTGTTAGAATAAATTAAATATCCAAAATATTCATAGATTATTTGAATATAAGGTTTATACCAACATTTACACACACTTCCATGTAATTCGTAATGTACTTACCAATCTGGTGTATGTTGAACTACCGCCTCATGAAACGATGTTGTTCATTTTTTTTCTTTTACCACCAATCATGGGTGAAAATTATGATGGAAAATATATTTTAAAATGATATTTATTTTATTTATTATATATTTATAATTTGTTAATTATTATATATCACATACCCTCATGTTTTCTATTTTATATAAATACGATTATTTCATTTGAGAAAGTGTAGACTACCGCCTCCTCAAAGCGATGTGATTTATTCACATTCTATATGAAATGTATTAATGACGTTTTTAGTAATATTATATGATATATATGACCTATTATTTTAAATTTAACGACATTATATATATATATATATCATTTACATCATTTATTTCAATATTACAAATAAAATGATAACAACATTCATGCATACGTATGACCAACTATATCCATGAACGGTGTATTACATTACATATTTATATATTATATATATTATTATGAATACAAATATAATAATATTATATTATTTTTATATAATTATTCAAATTATGGATGTATGTAGATCATGATCTATGAAATATGATCAAGAAGAACAAGCCAAAATATATGTGAAAAAACATAGGAGCTATTACCCGAAACGTAACATAAAAATGGAGTTGATAATAAATGTGTAATATAAAGTCTTAAAGAAATAATATATGTTGTTAGATATAATAATATAGTTTTATTTATATTTTTAATAGACTTTAATTATTATATATATGTTTTGAACACGTACGACGAATATCAATACTTAAGGTAAGATAATTTCATCTTAGTTTATATTTTCGTTAGACACTTGTCATATTCCCCACTAGTTTATTTTGATTTGTGTAAACAATAACCATGGATGTATTATATGATTATTATACATAAATTTATGGGTATATACATATATGTTTTATGATATTTTTTTTCATGGGATTATGTTTCAAGAGTTATTAAATTGGTAATGTAATTTTTTTTCTCAATTTTCTTTTTTTGAGACACATGCCATGTTATTCACCTATATTTTTTCTATGAGGTTTATATACTACATTTGAAATGTTATTTCTTGAATATGATTATTTTCATGATATTTTAATATTAATTTATTCTTATTGATTCCATTCTATTATGATAAAATGTTACTAATGTTTTCACTATTTATTACTACAATCTCATCATTTATTCATAATGATTATGATTACGGTTCTATTGATAAATATTATGATCCATATATCTAGAAATTTCAAGTGTTTTCATGTAATATGTTTATTCATGTTATACCTATGTAATGGTAGAATTGTGTCCTCCTTGGTACTTAATATTAATAAGAAAATGTTTTTTATGAAAATCCAACTTTATTTCTCCTTTCAATCAAAAATACATGTTATTTAAAAACAATTTTTTCTTAAAATGTTTCTAATTTTTTTTTACTATTATACAATAATGATTAAAGGAAATTTTTACCCATTTATTACCATTTTACATAATGGTTTTAAAAATAATATTCTATTCATTTGTCAATCATGGATCATTTCTAGAACTTTTATGTTGCAAAAATAATGTCCGGCATATATGAACATACACGCCATCATGATTTTAATTTCCTTGAATTTTTAATATTAAAAGTTTATTTTTTTAAAATAAATCTTCCCTAATATTTTAAAAAAAAATTCGATATTAATATGATTTTCTAAGAAAAAGTGTTTCCATAAATGTTTTGTGTTTAATATGAATTCTAAATGATTTCTAAATATTCATTTATATGTTTTAAAAAACATATTTTAAAATAACATAATTTAATAAATTTCAATATTTATTTATAATATTTAAAATAAATTATGTATAAAATGGTTTTCAATATGATTTCATTCCTTCTATTTTAGGTTATAAATTTATTTTCAATGAAAAATTTTTTCAAATTATTTTAAAGCTTTCATTAAATGTTGTTAAAAGTTATTTTAAAAGATTTTTTTCAAAATACATTTTGTTTTAAAAAGGGGTTTTAATAGAGGAAAATATATATCCTTTAAAAATGATTTAAATGAAACATTAAATCAGTATTTATAAGAAATAAATTTAAAAATATACTTATAAATAGGATTTCCAATGAACAACTATTTTCCTTAATAAATTTTAGATGTGATATTTCAAAATTCCTCTTCAACTATGAAGAAAGTCATTTTTATAGTTATTATTTACTATGTATATGATCCATTAATTCCATTCACATTATTTTGTACTGGATTTTTTATGGACTGATGATTTTAATACCCATTTCTCTTCCACGGGTTATATAATATTAAATATCACTTTTTTCATAGGTTATTCTTTGATGAAATGATTATAAAAACTATCTCTTTTCATAGTAAATGTTATCATAAATTTTTATTATACCAATTTAATTTCACTAGTTATGATATGAGGTTTACAAAACACATATCATTTTATAGTTCAGGATATTATTCATGTTATATTATCCTATAGAGCATGTATCCATGATGTTATTATGTGGCAGGTGAGACCTATATCCTCCTCCAATGTATTGGGTAAATATTTATATCTCATGAAATAATTATGGGAATCAAGTCAATGGGCTTGATTCACTATGGGAATAAGGTCAAACCCAATCCACTATGGGAAGAAAGGGAAACCTGATCCATTATAAGTATGGGACCATAATAGAGGGTGGTGGTCTTTCCTGTCTAGTAGGTTTAGTTCTCATTATGGTCCCTAATATGTTTTTGACAATGATTTTTGAATTATACATAATGATGTTACATGTTTATGTATCTACTATTAATTCTATTTCATGTTATTTTGATATGTTTGGATTGTTAATGATTTTGGTAATCATATAATTATTGTATTATTGAATTCAAATATTAATTCCATGCCTCATTATCAGGATGTGTTTATGTAGGTTATGATCTTAATAAGATATTCTCATGTTTTAATACACTTATTATCATTATATTCATTTTTATTTCCTCTATTTACCATTACTCTGCATTCAAACACTCTGCTTTATTATGTTTTCTTTCCCCATATTATGAAGAAGGGTTTTATATAAGATTTATGATAGAGGAGATAATTAAGGTATATTTTGAAGATATTTCACCAAACTATAATAATGTGTTCCTTGTTAAAATGTCCCAAAACTGTTATAGACCTTAGACATGTACTTTTTAAATGTTCGTAATATTAAGCTAAAATGATGTAATATCAATGTATGTTAAGCCTATGTTACTATAGTTATTATAAAATTAATGGATATATAAGCCTATATAATCCATGATGAGAAAACATTAGTGATATATGAAGGGATACTTCTAAGGATTTTCTTTGGGATGTCTCTAAGGATGTGTATGAATATGAGTTAATATTTAGAACATTTTACTATAATTTTGGTAAAAGAATGAATTATTAGTTATATATATATATATTGGATACTATATGTTGATGTGGATCTTGTAAATATTTAAATTGGGGTAACAAACCTAAAAACAACTTATTAATCAAGACTCGATCATGAACATGACTATAAAAAATGGGCATTACTACACTCTTGGTTTGAAACTCCTGGGGGTTTTGCTCGAGGAATTCACAAAATCATTATAAACCATCATGAAATATTTAATATGAACATGAATATGATTTACCTAGGTAAAAATAAGTTTTTATCGAATAAATATGTATGTGGGATGATTTAGACATTCTATAAGCAATTTTTTAATGATTATATGTTTTTATGATATGAAAAGATGGTCTCACACTATGATTTATGGTGTTAATCAACAATTTTAACTAAAAGGAATTGTTTTAAAAATTAATTTTTCAGAAGTATAAAGTATAAGAACTATACAAATCAATTTCATAATTGGATATCGCATGATGAGAACGATGTAGGTGGTATGAATATTGGTTATACTTCTATAGATAAGGAGAACCCAAACAATATGTGATAGTTATGTTATGTTATAATATTATTTTTTACATTAAATATAATAGACATAATGATATTGAGGTTGAGGAACACTAATACATAATTCATATTTTTTATTATAAGGAAAGTGGTATTAAGGAATAATATGAAGAATATCGTGTAATGGTTTAAGAATAAAGTAGTATGATTGAAGTTTATATATTTCTGAATTCAAAGATTATGTTATTTTAATCATGAAATATATATGTATATTTAGTACAAATATTTCATTAAGGATTTAAAATGATATATTTAATTTTTATTAAGACTTATAAAATTGATTTAATGGAAATGTGATATTTTAAAATTAGGGAAGGTACCACTTCATGAGTTTAAGTGGTTATGAAAATTGTGTTTATCATGGATAATTAGATAATTGAATTGGATAATATAAATTGTATATTATTTATGACCTCAATAATGATAAAGGATTTGTTTAAAACGTGTTCTATGTTATCAATAATGAAGTTTATAACTTCTTTGATTTATGGATTATATACATTAATATTCGGAATAAGGAAGAATTCATTTTTTTCCATTAGGATTTTTTGTGATTATGGTTTTTACCATATATGATTAGGGTAATCACTTATTTGAAAATTGATAACCATGACCTACTTTTTTATATTATGGATCAATATTAAGAAAATATATTGACCTTCTTTTTTATTTTTTCAATTTTCATCTTATTGAATTTTTCAAAGGATAACGATTTATGAAAATTTAAATTTAAACAGTGGATGATGTTTTTGAGATTAACATATTATCAAAAAAATATGAGGATTTACACATGTTAAATAACATGATTTAACCATTTTTTAATATTAATAAATACATAAGGAATGAATTATCACTACACTTCATGATCTGTTAGTATTTTGAAATGATAAATTGGCCTTCAATTTTTAGATTAAGTAATAACTTTGAAATCAATAATGGAACAATCAAAGGGTGAGATTGTGTGTATGAAAAGGAATAAAATATTATAAGAATATTTTATTATGTAATTTTATAGTAAATAAATTAATGAAATCTACGTAAAGAATATTTAAACATATTTATCCTAAAAAATCTATTTCTATTGAATTGACGGTCATATAATGTTTTTTGATTTGTGGTTATCAGGCCTTTAACATTCCATTCACTATTCATTGGATGGTGATCAATGATCTTTAACATTGTCCTTATTCATTTAATCATTTAGTTTATATCCAATATTCTCTTTCCACTTATGTTATCCTATGTGGAAACCAAGTTATGTGACACCTTGAGTAACCATTATGTTTCCATCTTTCTTTTTTAGAGAATTTTTTACTTTTCATGTTTACAACTTCAGTTTCTATTAATGCAGTATTAAAGTAAAAACTTTTAATATCCTAGAATAATTTTTAGGGTGAAGTTACATTTATGAGAGGGTGGATTTAACACCACCAATTTTTTTCAATTATTTATTTCCAAATTTATTTAATATTTTGATATTGTATAATTCAAAAAAAATTTGAATATATCTTTGGTTATACAAAAGCACTATGTGTGGCTTACATTATACGATACACTAAGTAAATATTTTTCTAAAAAAGGATATTATATTATCTTGGGGTAAATAGAAAAATATTTTTATATTATATTATACAAAATCTCGAGTCCCTTGGATATATTGTGTTACATGCAAGGGCATATTTTACAGAACTACAAGATACTATTAATATTAGTATTAAAATATTATTAAATCTACAACATATCTGTTGGATTGGAAGTTACGAATAATATTACGAAAATTTTGAAATTATTATTTATATTTTCATATAAAATCAATAATCTAGTTACCAAATATTATAAGTAAATGTAATAATTGTATGACTAAAAATAAATTACTTTACTAAGAAAACAATTTTTCTATATAAAACACAAATTTATAACAATAACTTAATTTTACCAAATTTGATTAATGTTTTCAATAAGAAATATATATATTATATATTCAATAAATATATTTTGTACTATTTCAATATAGTTTATAGGTATAATATAATATGAAATAAATTTTTATGTATAAAAAGAAGGATTCTTATAAAAAGAAATGTTACAGCCTTTTAATAGAGAACCCATTATAAATATTTTTTTATGAAACTTTTATAATTTTTTTTTGAAAGAATAAACTTTATTATTTAAATTGAAAATTAAAATATATATTAGGGTGAATTTTTTGTAATTTCTGTGTGAAGTTTCATTTTTTGATGAATACTGAATAATACAGAATTTAAAATCAAAAATGAATGTTTGTATAATTATTTATATGGTTAAATTATGTTTTTATTTATTTTAATGATCTATTAGATAAATCTTACATAAATTAATCCAATTAAGGTCATTTTATTCAAATAAAAAAATGAAATTTAATAAAAAAACATATCATACATTAGAACATTTTTACTTTATAAACATTCTTTGTTGTCCCATATGCAGGATTAAATTTTAATTAACTATTTCCACATATGTGAACATAATTTTTTATAAAATTCATTCCATATTTGGAATAATAATGATATATAATTTTTTATATGTTAAATGAGGTATTTAACCTGAGAGACTTGTGAAAAATATTAAAATTATTTATAGTGATTAATATAAAAATTACCTTAACAAAGGACTAAACCATAAAATTAAGCAAAAAATGAGCTAGATAACTTTCAAAAATCCATTTTATTTCTATATTTATACCATAAAATTATTTTTATCAAATACTTTTCATTATTGGAGCCACTCTTCATAGGGAATTATGTGTGGAATTTCCTTTTCAAAAATTTAAAACAATGTCAGTCCTTCATTTTAAAAAGGCACTCACTCCTCCAATCAATTCACACCTCTAAATGCATATTTCACCCCAATAATATGATCAAGTATTCCCAAGAAATACATAAAATTATTTTGTATTCATAAACTTGTGAATAAATATATCAAAGGAATCTCTTTGGTGAAACTGAAAAGTATTCACCCAAAGAAGAAGTAGCATCATTCCACATGCTCTTTTTTGTCCTCATTATCCACCAGATTACCTTTTCTTATTGATAGATTATATAATAAAATAATTATCCAAAATATAGAGAGGTGTTTTTAGTATTATTTTTATACCTAAACTTAAACACACTTTCATCTAATTAGTTACAAACATACCATTCCTGTGTACAGTGAACTACCGCCTCAAGAAACAATGTTGTTCAGTTTTTTCATTACCACCACTCATGTTCCTACAATATGATGGAAACTGAAAACTTTTATGATATATATTATAAATATTATATATTTATTCTATTTGAATTATTATATGACACATACCTAGATGATTTCCATTTTTTGAAAATGGATAATTTTATTTGTGGATATGTGGACTACGGCTTCCATTAAGCGGTGTGACTCGATCACGCTCTACATGGAATATATTAATGAATAGATAAGTGTAAATATATTATATATATGACATAATATTTATAATATATATATATATATATATTTCATTTAATTTATTTCTTTCAATATATGAAATAAAATGGAAACACCATTCATGCGTACGTATGACCTACCGTCTCCATGAAAGGTGTATTCCATTTCATATATCCATATTATATATATTATTAATAATATATAAATACTAAATATATATACGAAATTTATATAGTAATTTACATTATTTAAATAATTAAATCATGATCTTTGAAATTGGATCCATAATATCTAGCCAAAACATATACAAAAAACAAAGCAGATATCACCTAAAATGTAACATTAACATAGATTTATTAATAAACATGTAATATAAAGTCATAATAAATTATTATATGATATTATATATGATAATATGGTTATTTTAAATATATATAGTAATATTATATTTATTAAACAGTTGGTTTCAATGAGTACGATGATATTCAAGACATATGTTAGGGGATTTAATCTCATTATTTTGTGAGGTACATGACATATTCACCACTCATTTATTTTTTATTGTGTATATACTTACCATATATTTTTTCTATTATTCATAAAAATTAATTAATGTGTATTCAAATTCCCATTTTATGATCTTTATGTCTAGTGATTTATGTTTCAAAATTTACCAAATCAGTAAAGTAATTATGTGTCAATTTTCCTTCATTAAGACACATGCCTTGTTAAGAACCTATATTTTTATGAGGTGTATATAAAAAATTTAAAGTATTATATCATGAATGTGAATATTTTAATAATATTTTAAGCTTATTTTATTATTATTAGTTCCATTTATAATGATTAAATGTTATCAAAGTGGTAACGGTTTATTACTACAATCTCATTGTTTATCAATATTTTTTATGATTATGCTTCTCATATTGAAATATTATGATACACATCTCAATAAATATATTTATATTTATTACCCTCTATTTATTAGTTATATATATAAGTAATTGTATGATATTTACTATTTTTTACTTAATATAAATAAATAAATGTGTTTTAATGAAAATATCACTTTATTTCTCCTTTGGTCGGAAATATGGATCCTTAAAAAACTATTTTTCCAATTTTTTTACAAAAATGATTTACTATTATCCTATTATTTGTAATGGGAAATTTTACCCATGAATTTCATTTTTAAAAAATTTCTTTTAAAAGGATTATTCTTTTTGTATTTTGATCAAGTAATTTTTTTTAATTAAAAGGTTCAAAAGAAATGTTCCACCTTTACAGAAATTTTTTTTCTATCTATCCTGTTAGGTTATCAAATTATATTCAAATAAAAAAAAGTTCAAAACATTTTCATGATTTGTTTATATGATTAAAAAATTATTTTAAAAGAAAATTTTTTTAAAAATATTTTGTGTTTTATAAATATTTTTTCATAGAATAATAGATATTTTATTCATGAAATGTTTCATATGAAATTTAAATCATTTCTATAGAATAAAATTATTTTTAAATGGTTTTATAAAAAGGATATTAAATTAATGTAAATTTTCTTTAATAAATTATTCATGCGACCTTTCAAAATCCATCACTATTTTAGATTACATAATTTTCTAGTGATATGATTTATTGGGTATACGATCCAATATTACCATTTGTTTTCTTTTGTGATTGGTTTATGTTTTGATGCAATTATTTTTATGACACATGTTTCTCTTCCATGGGTTATTTACTCTTGATGAAAACTAATTTTCATCGGTTATGAAATGATGAAATAATTATGTAATATATATATTTTACATATGTGATGATATGATAAATTTTTTTTGATTCCCTATTCATTTCATGGGTTATGATATGATGTTTATAAAACCCATATATTTTTTATGTTTCATAAAATGATGCATGGTTTATTTTCTTGTGGAAAATGTTTGTATGATGTAATTATGTGAATAGTGGGACCTTTATATCTCCCCAATTCAATGGGTGAAATTTTATATATCATAATATAATAATGGGAGTAAAGTCATGGGGATTGATATACTCTGGGGAGATGGGAAAAACTTATCCACTATGAGAATATGGGGAAACCTGATTCACTATAGGAGGATGGGGAAACGTGATCCACAATGGAAAGATGGGAAAACTGGTCCTTTATAAATAAATAAATCATACTGGGTGTGGTGGTGTATCCTTCCCAGTAGGTGTTGTCCCCATGAAGTGACCTAATATATTTTTGGAATAAACCTTGACTTTTAAAGAATTATATTACGTGTTTATTTATCTCCCACAAATTCATTGGCTTATACCTTTGATATGATCTCTTGGTTCATGTTCTTGATTATCTAACAATTCATGTATTATGAAATTCCAATCTTTATTCCTTGTATCATTATTATGATCTTATATTCATTTTATGATCTTATAATTTTGTTCTCTTGTTCTCGTACACTTATGCTCATGTTATGCATACATATTTACTTTATTTATTCTTATTGATCCTTAGAGTTCTCCCATTTCTTATGTTTACTTTCTCTATGTTATGAATAATAGTTTCAATTATGAGTACTAAAGGGGAGGTTATTTAATGGTGATGTTGAGAGTCATTTTCCAAACTAAAATAATGTGTTTTATGTTTCCAGTGACATGACATTATTATGGACCTTTAGCATTTTTTTTATTTTATGTATATTTATAAAAAATGATGTAATATTCATGTACGTTATGCAAGGGAATCTATTGTTCATTTCTCCACCATAAATTTAGGATATTCTTCTGAATATAATTATATTTGTCATCATAAAGTGGAATTTTTTTTATTACATCATTTTCAACCTCAGGAAGGTGAACATTATCCATTATTGAAGATGATTTTGGAGTTTCGAGATACATTATACATTTTTTGTTACATTGAGAATATGTAAATATGTTTCTCCAAAAATGAATTGAAGGAATAGTTGGTTTAATTACATAGGTGGTATTTTCTTCATTACCTAATGTATCATTTTCTAATCACATTGTGTAATATATAATATTAAACTAAGGCATCATAGGCTTGTTGCCATGGGAAGCCCTTGTTGAGCCAATAAGGTTTTCCTTAAAACATTTCCATTCCTTCTTTCTTTGAAAATCAATAATACCTTATACATATTAAAATCCATATTTTACTTCTATAAGGAAAATTTCATTTCCAAAGAAATTTACCCCTACCATATTTTCATTGCTCATATCAATATTATTCTTATGTATAAAAATAAGATTTATACCTAAAAAACCTCGGAATCATATAATACTAAGATATGAAGAATTCTGCTTTAGGATCCGAATTCTGGATAAGAACTCTAATGAAGTTCCATTCCGAATTCTGGATACAAACTCTAATGATGTTCCATTCGAAATTCTGAATACAAATTGTAATGAAGTTTCATTCCAAATTCTGGAAACGAACTCTAATGAAGTTCCATTCTGAATTCTGGAAACGAACTCTCATAAAGTTGCACTCCGAATTCTAACTCCGAACTTCTATGAGTTCGACTCCGAAATTCTATGAGTTCGACTCTGGACCTCTACTAGTTTGACTTCGATCTTCTATGAGTTCGACTTCGAACCTCAACTAGTTCGAATCCAAATTTCTATGAGTTCGACTCAAAACATCTACTAGTTCAACCCCAAACTCTGTAAGTTCAAATTCCCAATTCTAGTGAAACCAGACTCAGATTTTCTTTAGAAATTCACACCCAAAATTTCTACAGAATTCAGGTTCTGAATACCTAAAAAACAGAATCCAAATATCTATTTATTATAGAATCTGATTTCCTTTTTGGTTAGACTCTGATATTTTGTTTTATTACATTCCAATATTTATCTTTGATTATTCTTACAATTGTTTCATTACAAAACGATGTCATGCTTTTAGTTATTGACTAACCATTGATTGAGTGACACCTGTATAGGTCCCACCAAAATTCAAGGAGAAATAAGACCGTTGGAGGATGGATCCGACCATTGGAGCTTCTCTTATAAATAGAATCACATTTGAATGTCAAATATATCACTTTGACACATATTTGAGATCTGTTCTTACATGTTGTTGAAGTGATTTCTAGAGAGAGAGGCTCTTATAAACTGTCAACGCTTCCTGCGGAAAGTTGGAATAGTTTGTTCAAACTTATCCTTTATGTATAATTTCTTCATGAGACTTCGATTGTTGCTGATTACAATTGAGGGATTCCAGGGATTGGAAGACATAGGTTCCAACACCTTGAAGTTGAGGTCTTCCAAGATGAGGATGATATAGGTGCCGACTACGTGACAGTTGAGGGCTTACAGGGATAGCAAGACAAACTCTGATCTTCTTATCGAGGGCTTACCCTGTTGAGGGTAAGATAGACATTCATGAAGGTATAAATCAAGGGACCTTTATCCAAGGTTGTTGGATACCCTTCTCATTGGGTTAAACGAGTTAATGTTTGTTACTTGTAGTTTTCATACTAGTTTTTTTCCGCTACATTTTTTTATTGTTAGGGAAAGTATACCATTCTTATACTTCCTTACTTATACTCTAATTTTGTTAAATTCTATACGTTTTAAGGTAGAATTCTAATCATTGTAACTTTTGTTAAATTTCATTTTCAGAATCACTATTCCAATATTCAGTAATAGTTTAGAACTCATAGAGGTCTTGTGTACTATACTGTTTAACTTTGTTAAACATAACCATTTTAAATTTCATGAAGGAATTTTTAAAAGGTACAATTCACCCCCCCCCTCTTGTATCTGAGAATATCATTCTTATTTTGATCCTCCATTTGGTATCACAGAGTATATCATACTCAGATTCATTCCATCATAACAATTGTTATTGGAGGATTTGGTTCAATCTGAATTAATCTCACGATTAGATTCAAAGGAGAATTCTCTGAATTGCTTTTTTGGATCCACATTTCCGGATTCATATTTTTCATAATATTTTTTTCGAACTCATAGTTATGATTCATTTTTAATTAGAGTTATAATATTTCTTTCTTAGAATATTTCTCTTGTTTACAGACTTTTACTACTAAAAAGTATGTGTGCCAATGTTTTTTCTTAGGATGTTGGGTTTAAATACTGGATATATTGACAACTTAAATCCTAATAGACAACCTATTTTTTATTGTAGTGATTATGAATATTGGAGATATCATATGAATTCATTCATTATCTATACTGGGGTAGATAGTTTTGTTATTCTCACTGGAGAATACAAAATTCTTGACAAGTAAATAAGTACTTTTACTAATAAAGAAAAGCATGAATACCAACTCAACTATAAGGTATGCAATACTCTAATTTGTTCAATGACTAGGAACATATATATGAAAATTTATTCTTCTGAAACAACTAATTGTATATGAAAGAAAATTGAAGAAACACATTTTGGTACATCTAAAGTCATAGAGACAAGAGGAGCTATGTTGAGAGCAGAATACCATGGATTTAATTTTCCTTATAGAGAACCAATTTGTAAAGTGAAATAGAGATTCATGGCTACCATGAATAGTTTAAAAAATTTGTGAGAAAAAGGTTTGGATGATAAAGCCCTTGTTGACAAGATCATAGATATCATTCCGAATGAATGGGAATCAAAAAGGACTACAATTGATGAGAACAGTAAGGTTACTAAAATCTCTCTTGATGGAATATTTGGAACTCTTCTTCAACCTGAAACTAGAATGAAGAGAAATGTTGTCAACATAAAGAAGAATAATTGAAAAGGTAGTGTTTCTTTTACTACAAATTCAAATCACATGAAAGCTAAGGCTCCTGAGAGAGTAATTAGATCCAAGCCTAAGAAGGTTATTATCCAATCCAAATCTAGTGAAAGTGAATTCTCAGAAAATCAATTAGCTAATCTTTCTCGAAGGATGAACATGATAGGTGGACAGAGAAATTTCCAATCCAAGTATAAGAAGAAGGAATGGAAAGATAAGAATGATTCCGAGGTCACACGCTATGAATGCAAGAGAGATAGACATATAAGACCTGATTTCCCAATGCTCAAAAGAAAAAAAAACTAAGAGAGTCATTCTGAAAGGAATAGAAATAAATACTACAAGTCCAAATATAAGAAAGTTCTAAAAGATAATGACACCTGTAGTGCCAGTGGTGGTGACTCTTCAGATGAATCATCTGATTATGAATCTTCTGGAGAGAAAAATCTTGGTCTTATAGCTAGGCTACCTATTGATAATAATTGGTTGATGGCTAAGGTACACAATACTGAATCCTTTACCAACATTTCTTTAAATACTAATGATAGTAAATATTATAACTCTTTTGATGAAGAATCCTATTTTGATGAATAAAATAATTTACCTACCTATGAAGAAGTTTCTAGGTTGGCTGAACTTCTTGGGATTGAGAACTCAAAACACAATAAAAAACGTGATAAGTCAAACTCTAGGAATACTATTCTTACTAGGGAAATATCATATCTTTCTAAATATCATGATAATAAAAATGTTTATTTTTAAATTATTTCAAAAAAACTTAAAGAAGTAAATTCTGAGAAGAATAAACTTTCTAAAGATCTATAAAATGTAATGTATAAGAAAGACGTTTTTAGCCTAGATCTAATTCAAAATCACATGTTTTTAAAGACATTAATCTTGATATAAAACTAAAATCTGAAATATTTTCTTGGATTAAGTGTTTTTCAATCTTTACCAATTATAATGAAAATTTTGATAAAATGTATTCACAAATTTTACCTCGAAGGAATACTTCTGGTTTTGGTTAAACAAGTTATAAAACAATTTTTAGTAGCGACTACTTTGATCCAAAAACTGCCCCATTTTTCAAAAAGTGTCAATGTGGTGGTCACTGGGAAAATAATTATTCATTAAACAGAATCTGGTATTTAAGATTTTATAAGGATTATTTTTATAAGAAGATGTTGGTATCCAAAATTTTATTTTCTGAAATTTCTGGATCCAAGCAAGTCTGGATTTAGAAAACCTAAATTTTTCTTATTTTCAGGAAAAAAGGGAAAGTAAAAAAAAACACATGGTACATGGATAGTGGATGTTCCTAGAATATGACTGGTAACAAAATCTATTTTGAAAAGATTATCAAAACGAAAGGATAAAATGTAACTTTCAGAGACAATGCTCAAGGAAAAATTATTGGTATAGGTAGCATCGTTCTTCTTAAAACAACCTTGATTTAAAATGTTTTTTTTTTGTTAAAGGTATTAATCCCAACCTCATTAGTATAAGTCAAATATGTGATGAAATATACCTTGTGAAATTTAGGAATGATTAGTGCTTAGTACACAATTCCATTGAAGAGTTTATTATTTCTGCCCATAGGCAAGAGAATGTTTACACAGTAAACTTAAAACACCATAGGAGCCAAGACATACCTTTCCATAGTGCAATGAAAGATCAAGCATGGTTATGGAATAGAAGTTTAGGACACTGTAACCATAGGATCTTATGTAAAATCTCCATGAAAGGTTTAGTTAAGGATATACCGGATCATATATTTGATTCTGTAAAATTCTATAAACCTTGTCGATATTGAAATCAACATAAATCAAGTTTTAAATGAATCGGTGAAGTCTCAAAAACTGATGCACTACAGTTGGTGCACATGGATCTTTTTGGTCCAAAAAATGGAAGAATTGGGGGAAGTATTATGTATTTTTCATAGTTGATGATTACAATATATTTACATTTGTGTTTTTTCTAGAAAAGACATCTGAAGATTTTTCGAATTTCAAAAGTTTTAGAGCACAAGTTAAAAATGAGAAAAACCTTCCATTGAAAATTATTCATAGTGATCATGGAGGAGAATTTCAAAATTCTGATTTTGAAACTTTTTGTAGTAAAAAGGTATTACTCACAACTTCTCAGCACCCAGAACACCTCAACAAAATGGTGTTGTTGAAAGAAGAAATTTAATTCTTCAATAGATAACTAGAACAATGTTCAGTGAGTATTTTGTTTCCAAGGATTTTTGGGCTGAAACTGTAATTACTTTTTTTATACTCTAAATCAGTGCTTTAATTAGAAATTTTCTTAATAAAACTTATTATGAGTTATGGAATGGTATAAATCCTTGAGTTTTCTACTTTATGTTATTTGGATGTAAAGTATTCACCCTGAATAATAACGATAATTTAAACAAATCTGCACCAAAAACTGATGAAGGAATTTTCATAGGCTACTACACAACTTCTAAGTCTTATAGAGTTTTTAATAAAAAAAATTTCATTGTTGAAGAGACAGTGCATGTCAAATTTGATGAAACAGATCCCTTTGTTTTCAAACAACCCCAACAACTATCTTCGGATGTGTTTTCAAAAACTAATTATCAACCATTGATCAAAAATCCTTCTGATAAGGAAAATGTTCAAGAAGATACTTCTGAAACATTTACCCCAGAATATTTCCTACCCTATGTTGATGAATAGGTTTTACAAAACCCAAATCAGTCATTTCTAATGAATCATCCCAGTGATAGTATCATTGGTGATGTGAATCAACCTGTAAGGACTAGAAGGTCCTTAAGAAATAAAGTAGAGCATCTAGCATTCCTTTCCCTATTGGAACCAAAAATCACTGATGTGTCTTTAGGTGATGATGACTGGATTAAAGCCATGAAAGATGAACTATATGAATTTTAAATGAATAATGTCTGGACCTTAGTTGAAAGACCTAAAGAAACTTCTGTAATTGGAGTAAAATGGGTCTTCAGAAATAAATGTGATGGAAATGGATTCATGGTTAGAAATAAAGCTAGATTAGTTTCTAAATACTTTAATCAACAAGAAGGAATAGACTATGAAAAAACCTATGCTCCAGTAGATAAACATGAATCCATTCGTATTTTACTCGCCTTTGCAGAATTCTTCAATTCTAAGCTTTTTCAAATGGATGTGAAATCTTCCTTCCTTAATGGTTATGTTCAAGATGATGTTTCTGTTGAACAACCTCATTGCTTTGAAGATACAGAAAATCCTGATCATGTTTTTAGACTTTCCAAATCTTTGTATGGCCATAAACAAGCCCCACGAGCATTGAATAATAGACTTAAAGGATTTTTTTCTTAAAAATAACTATGTTAAGGGAAATGCATATCCAAAACTATTTATAAAAAAGATATGAAAAATGTCTTGATTGTCCAAATCTATGTTAATGAAATTATATTCTGTTCAACTCAGCAATCTCTAACTGATTCTCTTGCGGATCTAATGAAATGTAAGTCTGAAATGAGTATGATGGGTGAGTTAATATTTTTCCTTGGTTTTAAAATTTCAAAAAAACTAGAAGGAATCTACATATACCAATATAAGTATATTAATTATCTTCTAAAAAAATATGTGTATGACAACACTAAGAGTATAAGTACTCTTATTGGTACCTCAAACAAACTTGATCTTGATGAAGCTAGGAAACCAGTAGATCAAACATCTTTTAGAGGTATGATAGGAAGTCTACTTTAATTGATAGCTAGTCGACCAAACATTATTTTTTCAGTATGCTTATGTGCAAGAAATCAATCCAATCCTAAGGTATCTCATTTAAAGGAAGTGAACATAATTTTTCTCTACTTAAAGGGAACCATGGATCTAGGACTATTTTATACTTTTGGAAATGATTTTGTTTTAAAGAGATTTTCAGATGCTGACATTGGAGGATGTAAAATGGATAGAAAGAGTACATCTGGAACTTGTCATTTATTAAGATTTTCATTAGTTTCTTGGTCATACAAGAAGAAACATTCTGTATCACTCTCCACTGCTGAAGCTGAATATGTAGTAGCTGGATGTTGTTGTGCTCAACTGTTCTGGATGAAACACACACTCACAGATTATAGCTTGAGATTTACTAAGACTCAAATTTTTTGTGATAACAGAAGTTCCATTTACATTATTAAAAACCATGCACATCACTCTCAGGAAAATCAAATAGACATTAGGCATCACTTCCTTAGGGATCACACACATAAAGGAGATATCATTCTTTAATTTATCAAAACACAAGATCAACATGCTGACATTTTCACAAAATATTTACCCTCTGATAGATTTGAATACATTAAACATAATTTAGGAATGATAAATGTAAGGTAATATTCATTCATTACCTTCTTGTTGAACCATTCTCCTTACATTAACAAACTCGATTTCATAGCGGGAGTACATCATTTTGTGAGTCTTTCAAAAAAATTTGTAATCAGCCTTTCAAAAATTTTCACAATGTTTTTTTTGAATTTTCGTACTGAGAATTTTCGTAATGAACATTTCGTACTGGAGATTATTGTAATGAAATTTTCGGAATTGAAATTTTTTGTAATGAAATTTTTGTGCTGGATATTTTTGTAATGAAGTTTTCGTATTGAGAATTTTCATAATGAGAATTTTCATAATAATAATTTTCTTAATGGGAATTTGTCGTACTCATTTTTTTCTCATAGTGAGTTTTTCATAATGGTTTTTTCATAGTAAAATTTTCTTCAGTAAGAATATCACCTATAACGAATAAACTTCCTAGACAATCCTAAAGGTATAACTTCCGTACTCAAGTTTGTGTAGTCATTTTTAGTTGTGGTATTTTCTTTTTCTTATAAAATTTCACGGATTCATTTCTTCTTAAATCCGAATGTTTTTATTAAAACCTCAAAAGATCAGATTTAAGATTTCCTTGTAGGTATGATTTCAACTATTATATCATATCAGAGAAATTCACAACCACTATATTGCTTTTGGAAGCTGAATGGTCAGCTCCATCAGCTATATAAAGGGCACCCCCATATGTGTCCCACATCGATTTCACGCTCTCGCGTGCTGAATCAATGCCTCTGTTCTAGATTCCCATTCTGAATCTTTCACTGCTCCTCCATTCCAAATGTCTGTAGAAGATACTTCCCAAGATATGTCTTCAATGAAGCCAATCTCAAAATGGTTAGTCTACAGGGAGAGGTTAGCCCATCCAGATTTTTTCCCTGAGTATGATTATCTAATTTAACAAAATATCAAGCTCAATGGTTGGTAATATTTTTTCGTATCAAAACTAGGGTTCAGGATGTCATCTATACAGATTTTCTTGTATAATTCTATGAGTCTATTTCCTTCTATGAAGAATATGGAAGATACAAATTTTCTTTCATGACTTTTGGGAAGACATACTGGCTTTCCTACACAAAGGATGCAAACTTTGTAGGCTTATAATATGATGCTGAAGCATAATTATGTTCACATAATCTTCCAGATGTGCAAGGAAGTTTCATCAAGGTGAGGGCAATGAAATGCCTTGGGCTCAAAGCTGATAAAACAACAAAGATTTCTCATCTCTCCACCAACAACCGGATTCTTCAGTTGTGGGTTCAAGGTTTTTTCGTTCCAAGAATAGGAGATAAGGATAACCTACAGAAAAGTGATATCTACATCTTAGATTTCTTGGTAAATCTAAGAAATATCAATGTGATGAGGTACATTCTTATTAGAGTTAAGAATATCAAGAATGGAAGTTTGAAGGCTCAAATCATTATGTATCCTGCTCTTATCTCCAAGCTTATTATTCACTATCTTGATTTGTTCAAGGTTTATTTCACTCCCATGTTGAGAATTTGTAAGATGATGACGATAAGTGATGATACTTTAAAGATGATGAAAGTTGGGTTTTCAAAAGAGTCTGGTGAGTTTAATGATCTGCTAGAGGAGGAGGCAGAATTCGTTCTCGAAAATATAGATAAAGTAGAACCATCTAAAAAGGAAGGTAAGAAGTGGAAGGTGAAGCAAGTGGTAACTAAAGACAATACTCCTAAAGCTAAGGAAACCCAATCTGTACCTCCCAAGCCAAAAAAAAAAAACTTATCAGGATGAGGTAGCTCTTAAATTGAGAGAAGATAAGGAGAAGAGGAAAGAAGGGTATCCACATTTCGGATTAGACCTTGCTGAGGCTAAGGCCTTAAGTGAAAAATTCGCTAATGAGTTATAAAAATAGGCCATAGAGAAAATGATGATGAAGAAGATGTCAGAGGAAGAGATTGTTCAATATGTCTTAAAAGCCACAGAAGTAGCTTCTGAGAAGATTCCTATTCTGGAATCTTTTCTTTTTGAGCCATTACCAGAGAACACCGGGAAGGAGTAATTCACTCCAGCAAAGTATAAAGGGAAATTGGTTTATGAGGGAGTAGAGAAAGGAGCTGGTGAAGAAGAAGTGGAAGAAGTTGTTGAAGAAATATAGGAAGATGAAGAAACAGAGGAAGAAGAAGAAGTAGAAGAAGGAAGTGGTGATCTTGATGACTTGATTAAATTGGTGGAATATTATCAAGGGAAGTAAAGCCTATCATAAAAACCGCCACTCTAATCTACTGAGACGGAGTCCTCAAAGCATGTCACTTCGGGAAAGGGAGGTGAGGGATAAGGTAAGGAAGATAAAGACAAGGAGGAAGAAGAGAATGAAAATAAATATCTGAAGAAGAAATCTTTGAAAAGTATTTTCTTGAATAAAGAGTAGAGAAGGAGAAACCTGATAATGAATAAATTGTTCATGTATGTGAATGTGAGGAAGAATCTTTTTGATGAGGTAGTTCCGAAAGTTGATAAGGGAATGAAAGTTCTTATGGACACCCCAACAAAAGATGTTATAAAAAACAAGGAGGTTGGTGGTTCTTCTAGAAGGATGTTTGTGGAAATGGAAGAAGAACAATCCCCAAGCAAAGTGTCTAATTCAAAATCATCACCACTAGGTCATGATTTTGTTGTTTAATCTTTGAAAAAGTTGGTGGACACCATTCCGATCTTTCCCACTATAGACTCTAGATGCAAGATGCTTCAACATAGCATGAATCAGAAGTTAGAATCCTTATCCATGGTGATGGATAAGTGTGTGAAGATTGAGGCCGATTATAGAAATTTGAATATCAATTATGATGTTCATAGAAAATCTTGCAGCAAAGTCACTCTATGGTCAAGAAAGTTGATGATGAATTGGCTGAGTTTGGTCATTTTCATAATGATTTAAAAGATGCTTTTGACACCATGGATGCCATGTTTAAGAGTCTTCAGGATAAGCTGACAAATGAGAAAAATACTCAGAATCAATAGGTCAAAGATTTTAATGGGAAGCTTAACTCAGTTGCTCAGAAATGGAAAGGGGAAAGAGATTTCCAGATTGAGTTTCAAGAGATGCTATTAAAACAATATGAATTAATGAATATGCATGAAGAAGCCATGAAGGCTCAGGAATAATTCTTGAAAGCTCAATAAGAAAGGATCATAGCATTGGAGATGCAAGCTGAAGAGGATCAAGAAGATTTGAAGAAATTGAATACCCTCTTGAAGAAGCTGATCCCAAAAAAAAGGAAGACAAATAGACTCAATCCGATATTTTGTTTCATTTGATCTTCCTTGTAAAAAATCATTCAATTATAATAGAACTGTTTTTGCTTGTTTTTCTTTCATGTCTTTACTAATATTTTAGGTACCAAATTTATTTTCCATTCCCTTAAATTCTTTTTGAAAATCACAAAGGGGGAAAAGGAAAAAGAACCACTCAAAAGGGGAGAAGGAACAATCAAAAAGGGAGAAAATAAATTTCTAAGAACTATCCTTATAGAAGGGGGAGTTTCTTATTATAAAGTTTTTCATTCCCATGATAATAAAAACTCCATTCCGGAAATTAAGAATACAATCCATAGAGTTTCTAAGCCTAAGGGGGAGTTATTTGTATTCACCATCATATATGAATAAAGGGAGATATGTTTTAATTTCAACGTCTAAAGAAAATTTTCAACGCTCTTATATTATTTTTCAAAGGGTTGTTTGTACATTCCAAAAAGGTGGTGATTGTTGAGTCAATATGGTTTTCCTTATGACTTTTCCATTCCTTCTTGTTTTGAAAATCACAAACACCTTATACTTAAGCAAATCCATATTTTACTTCTACAATGAAAATTTCCTTTCGAAAGTAATTTACCCCTTCCATATTTTCATTGATCATATTAATATTTTTCTTAAGTATAAAAATCGGATTCATACCTGAAAATCCTCAAAATCATATAGTACATAGATATGAATCATTCTGTTTTAGGATCCGAATTCTAGATATTAACTCTAATGAAGTTCCATTCAGAATTCTGGATACGAACTCTCATAAAGTTCCGCTCCTAATTCGGACTCCGAACTTCTAGGAGTTCAACTCTGAACATCTATGAGTTCGACTCCGGACATCTATTAGTTTGACTATGTTATTCTATGAGTTCAACCCTGAACTTCTACTAGTTCGACTCCAAACTTCAATGAGTTGAACTCCAAAATTCTACTATTTCAACTCCAAACTCTGTATGTTCAGATTCCGATTTCTAGTGAAACCAGACTCCAAATTTCCTTAGAAATTAATACTCCGAATTTATACTGAATTCTGGTTCCGAATACCTACAAAATAGAATCCAAATATCTCTTTATTATAGACTCTGACTTCAATTTTGGTTAGACTCCCAACTTTTTTTTTCTTACATTCCTAACATTAGAATCGCTTATGATTACACTTGTTTAATTACAAAATGATGTCGTTCTTTAAGTTATTGACTAACCTTTGGTTGAGTGACACATCTACAGGTCCCTCCGAAATTCAAGGAAAAATATGACCGTTGGAGGAGGGAGTCGACCATTGGAGCATCGCCTATCAATAAGAGCCCATTTGAAATTCAAATAAATAACTTTGAATCATCTTTGAGATATGTGCTTAAATTTTGTTGAAGTGATTTCTAGAGAGAGAGGCTCTTATCAACTCCCAATGCTTCGTGTAGAATGTTTGAATAGTTTGTTCAAAATTTTCCTTCTATAGATTTGCTTTATGCGACTCCAATTTTTTCTGATTACAATCAAGGGCTTCAGGGGATAAGAAGACATAGGTTCCAACACCTGGATGTTTAGGTCTTCCTTTCCGAGGATGACAGAGGTTCCGACTACCTGATAGTTGAGGGC
Organism: Viscum album; assembly: GCA_963277665.1. Lineage (NCBI taxonomy): Eukaryota > Viridiplantae > Streptophyta > Magnoliopsida > Santalales > Viscaceae > Viscum > Viscum album. Next base: position 1,826,027,792 of record OY728143.1, on the reverse strand, counting down.
TTGCGGGGATAGCAAGAAAGAATCTGATCCTCCTATCGAGGGCTTACCCTGGTGTGGGTAAGACAGACTTTCATGAAAGTATAAATCAAGGAAACATTATCCAAGGTTGTTGAATACCCTATCTATGGGTTAAAAGAGTTATTGTATGTTACTTGATGTTTTACTACTTGTTTTTTCCGCTGCATTTTTGTATTCTTAAGGAATGTTTAACATTCTTATACTTCCTTACTTGTACTCTGATTTTGTTAGATTCTATACGCTTTAAGGTAGAATCTTAATCTTTTAACCTTTGTTAAGAATCATTTTCTGAATCACTATTCCAAAATTTAGTAAGAGTTTTTTACTCATAGAGGTCTTGTGAATTATCTTGTTTAACTTTGTTAAACATAACCATTCTAAAATTTTTTAATGAAATTTTTAAAAGGTAAAATTCACCCCCTATTGTATATGAGAATCTCATTATTATTTCGATCCTACGTTTGGTATCATAGAGTATATCATACTCAGAGTCAGACCATCCTAAACCCCTAGCTCCACACTAGAGGATAATCATGCTCATCACATGAGGCATCATGTACTCCCCACATTACAATTCAAGTGCTATATATATAAAGAGATTTAGTATTATAACAAATGGAATCCATGGATCATCACTAGGGGGATCATTTTATTGTCACATAAGGTAAGGATATTAGTTTAATCACCAAATTAGAGAAATAAGAGGTCTCATGTTTTTCTAATAGTTATTTTAGCCTCATAACATATGTAATCTCAAATTAATTACTTTAGGGATTAAAGTAGAAATGTAATCAAATGAAAAGGTTATCACATATCAAGGACCTAAAAAATGAAAATTATTCTAGTCACATAATGAATCCCCAGCTCAAAACATAAGGTTCCATAGGCTCATCACTATGAGATATTATTCAAAGTCATTGTGTGTGCTGGTCCAAAGATCCTCAAAAATTATCTCTTGCAATAATCATTCAATATAGACACATAAGATTAATTTATTTGTGTAAATAAACTAATATATATGTCTCATGTATTAAGAATATCATTATTTTAATTTTAGTGGTGATGGTAACCCATAACAACATAACATATAAATCATGCATAGTTTAAATTCTAGTTTGTATTCTTATATGTTTTCATTTAGTGGTCAAAGTCCTTATATGATCTCTATAAAATAGAGTGTATAATTTACCTTCCATTAAATATTCCATATAATTTATAGTCATGTGGAGGCTTAGTGATGATTGGTGAGAGGATTGATATGATTTAAAAAGATGATATGGCTTTGACAATAAAACCTCTCTATAGGGAGATGGAATTATAATGATTTTGGGATTGAAAATAAAAGAGACATCTTATATATATAAATAAAAAAAGTAATCAAAACCCATGTAGTTTGATTTAATAGTTTATGTTCATGTGATACGACCTAATCATGATGACTAACTCGATATATTAATGATTTTTTAATGTTGAGATAAAAATGGATCATGTGGTAATTAGGCATTCAGATACACAAAAGATGCATAAATATTATTCTCATTACACGAGAAATCTCATTCTTATCATAGATAGAATTCATGTGCTCTTCACAGAGAGAAATATATATTTCTCAAATAGGGTAATCATGTAGTTTAATATCTTATTCTAAGGATTATCATGTTTAGAAAGGGTAGAATTTTACATGTAGAGTGGTTATTACACACTTTGACCTACCCGACGGGATTGTGATTAATAATGTGGATTGGGGTGTTTCCACTCAATGATTCCAGGGTTTGGGCCAATACTCAATTGGCATCTTATGGTGCTGCGAAATAGTTAAGAGATCATGATTGGGTATTAAGAACATGTTTTGATACACAATTAGTTCTATGGATCCCTAAGAAAGGATGTTTCCTAACATTTTCATAGTTAAAATGATTTGGGGGCAAGGTTTCCTATTTCTATGATTAGAATATAGAAACGTTTTCCAGTAAATGATTATTAGTGATATTGGTCTTAAGGGTCCATAATACCAATTTTCATATTGAATTTTCACATTTAATCCTTGTCCAAGTGAATGAGGGGACCATGCTGTCTTAACATTTATGAATCTATATTTTGTTAATATAGGCATTAAATGGGAGTACCTAGTATATGGTTGACACAATTTTAGATTTTTCAAACTCATAAAGGTGAATCATACATTAGATCTTTGATAATTTTATTTCATGGATAGATAATTAAGAATTTCTTCAATTGTTAGGAGTTGTGAGAAACATAGAGTTTCTTAAATCATGTTCCTATTTAGTGAACTGATTTCTTCATCGATGAATGATGTTTTTATTCATGTATAATTGTGGAAAATATATGAAAGGATATATTTGAGTTATGTTGAGTAATTTTCTCATCGAGAGGAAATGTGTGTGGTTTATAATTTTATGAATTTATAAGAAGAATGTGTTTCATGAGCTGAGAGAACAGTCTATAAAACCACAGAGGTACATCCCAAAAAATGGAGGATAATCCTTACTTATAGTCCTTTCAACTTCCAAATAAGGATGGTTTAAACAATTATTAAATGATCAGATGACTTTAAAGATGAGAAATAATATAACTTCATTATACAAAACTATGAGTTATGTGAACTTTTGTTCTTTACCTTTCAAATCAAGGATCTAGAAAAGACAAAACCTTTTAATTTTGTGGAATCCTTTATTGTGGAGGTTGGAAACATTGATTTAAATGAATTCTAGAAATTATTAGAAAATAATCATAATTTTCATGAAATCCATTTATCCAAAAATCCATTCTAAAGGAATTCCAACCTCTAATCCAACATGGACATGCTCTTGAGTTCTATTAATTAATATTTTCTCTACCGACAATATAATTCGATTTTATTTTATCATTAAATATCATATTATTATATATGAGTTTGATATAAAATAGTCACAATATTTTGAACCAAGAAATTATCGTTAGGTAATAGTAATGTATTAGTTATTGGTAAAAATTTAATTACATATGTGAATAATGAAATATATAAGTGAATAGAAAAAATGATAAAATATGGTAAATGATAAAAATAATATAAATGTGTTATATATATATAATTTCATGAAATAATTAAATCATTGTAGTATTTACAATTACTAATTATAATTCTCTATCTATACAAAATTACATTCCTTCACAATTATGTTATTATTATTTTAAAAAAATTCTATCATCTTCATTTGAAAATGTTCCCTCCACCACACATTTCAATCAACTCCAAAATTTATAATTTCACCAAATATTAGAGTATAAAATCCATCCAAAATTCCACACCTTTATATTTAAGGTATTCTAGTCTCATGAAAATTTTCTAAAGTCTTCATAAAATATATCCACGTTGTAATGGTTTGAATATATATCAAATGTAATACCACTATCACAAAATCATTACATTCTCTATAAATTATTAACATAAGTTATTATAATGATATTATCATAAAATAATAATAATACTAAAATATTTATTATACAGGTACAAAAATTAAATTAATATTCCTTACAAAAAATTATTTCCCTGATGTATATTAGTGTTTGGGTTACTTTACATATCAATATGGTTGACACTCCATGATAATTATCATCTACATAATAAATAATTCTTGAATGTATATAAATTATTAAAAATATAATTAGTTATTAATTTTATTTATATTTAATGATCTCTATTAGTAACACTTAAACAACAATAATTATTCGAACCAATGAACATGATTGAAAAACTCGACCTAATGAATGAACTATATAAAAACAGTATATAAACCCCTTACTGTTTATATTTTTCATGGAAATATTGAAATAAATGAATTATTTTCACATGTTTAACATGGAAGTAATATCCATAAGGAATCAGGGAACATGAATGATGACCTAAGAAAACATAGAAAAATTGATCATAAAATAGATAAAAAGACTAAATTTCAATGACTTATATAAACTATCATTATGTAATTAGTTAATATTCTATAAATACGAGTGATTACTAGTAAGAAAAAAATATAAAACACTTAAATCAAAAATTAATAAATAATATTTATATAATGAATAAGGGGTAATTTAGAGAATATAAAAGTTGGGATCAATGGATATTCATCATATATCCTTTTAATATTTTTTCTGTAATCTCTTTATATTTTTTATATATTTGTAGACCTTAAATTTTAAGGTGTTATGTCCTCATAGGTTTTAATTAAACCCATTATTCTTTATTTCTTTATTATTTCCCAATAATTTCAATAAATATTAATTATTTAAACTTTTTGAAAATGATAAGCGTAATTATTTTATATGAATATGCTCTTTTAAAAGTTTTTAAATGTAAAGGGGAAGATTGGGGATTCCATAAATTTGTTAAAGGGACTTGATTAATATAGTATTTTTAATTATTCCAAATATAAACTTATATCTTAATAAGTACTCAATCACGTGATATGGTGTTATTAAACATTAACGTTGGAAATTTAATTCATGATTTATTCATTTTCATCATGTTTAAAAATTAAATTAAATTTTAATTTAGTTGTATATGTTATAATGTTTTGAAAAAATTAAGATAATGTGAAAAACATATCATGGTTTAGGTAATTGAATTAGATATGGGAATTTTTTTTAAATATTTTTGAGAAAACGGCCATCATTTTAACTTTGATTTATTTATTAATAATTTATAAATGAATAAATTCAAATATGTTGGAAAATTAATTGTGGATAACATGATCTTGATATTTTTTATTGTCAAAAAAATCATGAGTTTAATAGGTGAATTAAATATATGTGCTCGAAAGTTTATTGAATGCAACATGATATAAATTTTTCATAATTATGGCCATGTATTGTACATACATTTTATTTTATTATATTTTATATGGCTTAAGAAGAAAAAATGGTAGCATTTCATTGAACAATTTATCAAAAATATATACTAGTATTTTGTGAGAAATATATTTCATGGAATGAAATAATACATGAAAACATTTCAAAAAAATCTATGAGATATAATTTTTTATTATAATTTTTATTTTATAGATAAATAATATTTCGCTAAGGTTTTTTAGATCCTTAGTTGATCAAGAGACAATAAATCTTGGTTTTTATTTTTTTAGAGTTATTTACAATTATATAAATATGTATTTTTCACTTGGAAATAGGAATAAATATTCTCTAAAATTTCTATAAGATATATTTACTGAGATAATGGATTTGTTTTCATAGAGATATATAACAAGCATTGACAAATAATCGTGAAAACATATATAGGAAGAAGAATATTTTTTTTTTCTTATTTTATGCCTATTTTTTATCTTTCAACATAATTATTTGGAATTATTATATAATTTTATTTTAGGAATCATGTTTAATTTTTAATAAACATCTTCTTTATATTGTTCTGGGATAACTGCATTCCATAAAAGTTTTTTTATAAAAATAAGGAGGCCATGTTGAGGGACATCACATAAAAATAACCAAGTACTAACCACTCATGAATAATTGAATAACCATCTTCAAAATATTTTTGTTTGTGAGCTAATTATTATTGATTTATTTTTCATAATGATTGGAATGGTTGAGATGAGGATCATACAAACAGACCATCAATAATGTAATAGTATTGATTAAGTAATGGTTGTTAGAGAATTGATCACCCAATCTTTATGCTATTCATAATCACATGGGAAAATAAAATGGTATTAGAGACTTTATTTTCCATAATGGATAAAAAATTAATTTAATATCTTATATTTGTTGTTAATTTTATGTATTTTTCATTGATAATATAAATTTTGTAAAAAATAATGGTATTAATATGTTTAATGGAAAATAATTCAATTTATGGATTTATGATATGATTATATAATGGTTTTATTGGGACTGGATTTGATATATATTACTCTAAATGGATATAATTTTCCCAAAGAGAGTATAGTTTATATGTTTATTGATCATAAATATATATAACATAATGGAAGAATATACACCACATTTTTCTTTTAATCTTGCTAAATGGATTGTTAAATGTGATGGATTCTATTACCTATAAATAAATATCAGATAAACTCAATGGTATCCATTAATATAATATAATAGTGAATAAATTGAAATTACAATAATGACATTCTCAATTTTAATATAATTTTTTATCAATGACAGAACTATATAATATTGTTTTATAAATATTAATATAATTGATAGAGATATAAAAAATTTTAGGCTAATGTACTTATCTTTATAATTACTTTTATAAACACAATACACTTATTTGGAATCATTATTATCATTATAATCGTTGTAACTATTATTTTTTATTATAATGTATTTAAAATTCATGTTCTATAATATCTAATATATTCATTTCATTTTATATATTAGTGGACTATTTTAAGAATAACAAATTGTAAGCAACTCTAACAAAAAAATTTATGTTTTTTTATCATTTTTCATTTAAATCTATTTTTATACAGAATATTATAAGAAAATGATTAGTATTTTAACATTAAATAATGATTCTAGGATTTATTTTTCATGTGTTATATTTATCAAGAAAGCCCACTTTAATATTTCTAAATGAACATCATTAGTATATGTATTACAAGATTATATCCATTAGATGTATAGATGATGTTGTTTATATAGTTTCAACAAAACACAATAAATGTATAATGTATATATTTGATATATTATAAATTGTGTTTATTAATAGATACATGAGCTCAGTGTGAATAATTACACACACCATGATGTGAAATAATGATTCAATAATATTTGAATCTTTTCAATATCTTGTTATTGACAGTGCTTCCAATTTTATTTTCATTAGGTAAATTTTAATAGAGTATACGTGTGAAAATATTTTCTAACTGATAATCTAATATTTTTACATTTTAAGTGATTTTATGATTTCATTTATTGGGGGATCCTTATTATTGGGGGACATGAAGTTGTTCCAATAAATTTGATTGAGGGAATCCAGATGAAAGGAAATGTTTATTCTAATCAAGCTGATCGAGAGATTTTTGGGTTTTGGATAACATACCAACCTAAATGTTTACAAGAAAAGATATCCATATTAGGGTCTACATACATCCGTATCAATTTTTATGAAAGGGAAGACCATAAATATAAATGATCATGTATGTTTTTTATTACCTTTTATAAAATTTTGTTATATGTTTCTTTTAAATTTTATATGTTTAATAAATTCAATATTTTGTAAATTATTTGTCATTAATTTTATATCTTCAATAAATAAAATTGTTTGTTAAATATATTTCTTAAATTATATATCTCTATAAATGTTTTTAAATTTTTATTTTGTATTAGTTTAATAAAATTATATTTATGAAATATTTTTTCAGTTAAGCTATTTTTATATATATTATGTTTAATTAGTATGATTTTACTAAGTGGAAGGAATAATTTTATCATTAAATTATAAGATTCTTTTTTTGTTTACATATACATGATTGTGAAGTGTTATAATAGTTTTTATAATTACAATTCACCCCGACACACTCTTATAGTATATCTACTGAAAATTTATAGGAAAAATTGGTTTTATGGAAAAATATCAACATATATTATTTCTTACAGAAACTGTGTTGGTATGGAAAATAGTATTTTTTATGGTAGGTTTATATTTTATAACTTTTGATAATCCAAATCCTATAAAATATATATTGAATAGTTCTAGTTATTATTACTATAGAGATTGTATGAATAACATTCTAATTAATAATGGAGATTATAATTATTTTGTAATAATTGGTCAATGTAATATTTTTCATAATAAATTTGTGGAATTTAATTTATGAGAGAATAATGAATATGAATTGAAGTATAGAGTTTGAAATACTCTACTGTGTTCATTGACTAGGAATATCCATCGTCAAATATCTTCATGCGATACATCTAATAATATATAGATAAATATTGAAGGAAAACTTTTTGAAACTTCTATTATTTTTGAAAACAAATGATAAATGATTCATGTACGTAACAACCCAATAACCATGATCTGGTTCCCTAAATTATTACATTATCTTGATAAAAAGGTATAAAATCCATAAGGACTGACCAGTTTAGCAGTTTAAGAAAACAATAGTCATACAGTATAGCCATTTTACATTGGGAATAAAAAATAAAATATAATACATAAAAATATAATAAACCAAATCCTAGAAAAATATTTCAGAGATATATTCCCCATATACTAGGTAATGAATGAAAAATAAGGGAGATCTCAAATTCAATGTATGGAGTAATCACTATGAAAGATATCATGAATCCATAAACATGATAAACATGGAATGATAAATAACTAAAAAATGTCATTTAAATGTATGAATAAAGAATAATAAATATAAAAAGGAAAATATATGACCTAACATTTTATTTAAATATCTGGATTAGGTATAATCAATATGTAAAGGTAAATAAATGAAAGGAAATGTTATTTAATCAATAAAATAAAAATAAAATGCATCCAATGATTTTTTTCGTCGGGAAAATATCATAGATAATGATAACTAAATTCAAAATTCAGTAGATTCTTAATTATTCTATGTTAGGTTTCATATGTTTATGGAACCATTACTACCATGATCTATTTTCTATACAATTTAAAACTAATGAGTAAAAACCCATCTGATTTGATCATCCAATTTATTTTAGGAGACTACTAATACATCATAGGGATATATTTAACTGAAAAAAATCCATGTCTTCATGCCCAAATGATATATAAAATATCATGTAATCGATTTAATAATGTCCCTTATCATCAAATATCAATATTTGTTGAATAATAAGGATATATACACGTTTAACCATATATACAAAAAACAGTCAATATTTGAACTCTATGTAAAAAAGAATATACAATTTAGGAAATATTCATATCCATAATACAATAAAATTCTACTTTAATAAGAGTGAAATTCCTAATTATAAATGATTATAAGGATGTTATTGATACAAATTAAAGTTAACAATCACAAAATATTGTGATATGGCACCAATATTATTACCACTATCTAATTTTCATATCTTATACTCTTTCATGAAATAATTAAAATTGAAACATAAAATAAACAGAATTATTAATTAATAAAAATATTAAATGTAAATGTTGAATTATAAATACCATATAAAATTTAATTGGTGCATAAAAACCAATAAGTCTCGATGGAATGAAAATTTGAGATGAAATCTCTTATCTCACACTTATTTTTGGTTGAATGCTCTTTTAACTCCTATGTAATGTTCTTAAGGATGTTATAGACTTATATCAGAACCATATGTATATTTATAAAATCATATATTATCATTTCATAACATCTTATTACTTGTTTTTTAATAATCATTCATTATTTTCATTTTTTTGGTTATTAATGCCTTGTTTTAAAAGTATGTTTTGACTTGTTATTTTTTTTGTTCAGATTTTTTCAATAATTATTTCAGAATGCATAGAATTTAAAAAATGACTAAAATATAATATGTATTTATAATATATGTATTTATATTAATTATTAAGATTTTTTTGAAGAAAATAAAATATGTACTTCATGGAGAGTGTAAGACATACGAACGCATGAACGTTGTTTTCATTTTCATATCATTATAAAATAATAAAATGTAAATGATATATATATAAATATATATTAAAAGTAAATAGTAATTTTTATGTCATATATATCACATATTGTTATTAATCCATCCTTAATACATTTCATGTGAATCCTGAACGTATCATATCACTTTACGAGGTGGTAGTCTTCCATACTCACGATCACCGTTAACATATTCACACAAAATCGAAATCATGATGTTATGTGTAATATAATAATTAAAGAAGCATAAAAACAACATAAACAACATATATATTATAATTAATGTATCAATCCATCATTATTACAAACTGTTAAAGGAAGTTATGGAAAAACGAATGTCATCAGTTTGTGAGGTGGTAGTCTGTGGTACACATGAACAATGATTGTGTAATTCATTTGATGAAATTGTTTTATGTTTTTGGATTTACCATTACCATAAAATAATCTAAATATATTTAGGATAATTAAGTAATTATATAATTAGGGTAAATTAATTAATATATGAGGTGAGGGAAATAAATAAAACTCTTTTAAAATAAAATTACTTCTTATTCAGGTACCTGACATAGGTTTTCACTAATGCCTTCTAAAGTTGGATTTTTTCAAAATATTAGGAATATAAGATGTCGAGAAGGAATTTTGGGATTTTATTTGGATTTTATTTTCTATATATAAATGGTTTTATGGTTTTATGTGGAGATGATAGGGGAAGGCATTCTATATTTGAGAAAGAGGACACACATGACATTTTTAAAATGAAGTTAGGTGTACTAACATTTTTACCTAAAAATGATTGAATAAATGACCAAATTAGGTACATGAAGGTTTAATTTCTAAATATAAAAATAAAATGGGGTTTTGAAAACATTTTGTGCATTATTATACCTTATATTCTATGATTAACCATTATGTAAACTCATTTTTATCTTAATCACTACAATTAATTTTAAATTTTTTCACTAATAATATATATAAAAAATAATTTTTACCTTATTTGATATTATAAATTATTAATATTAAAAAAATTAATCCATTTATCAATATTAATGTCTCATAAACTGAGTAATTTAATTTATAATTATTCATATATACATGGTGAGAAAGATAGATTTTAAAGTGAAAATGGTCAAAATTTACTCTATTTTGAGATCAAAATTCATTAGAAAAATGATTAAAACAATGTAAATTAGTTAAATATATATATAATTAAATTATTTTAGCATTAATAACAATTTGAAATATAATTTAACATTATAAATTATTTAAATGAAAAAGGATATATTTAATTAAAATCTAGTATTTGTTTTACTATTTATCACAAATAAATCTTCTCAAAAAAATACCAAAAAATCAATCAAACCTGATTTTTAAATTAAATTTTAAAAAATTAATTTTACAGTTTCAAATAAAATATATAAATGTGTCAACAAATATTTTTAGAACAATTTCACTATTAAAATGTAACAAAAATGATTTTAGAAAAATAATATATTTTTATATGTAAAATTCGATTTGTTCTTATCTCATGGCTATAAAATCTATTGGATATGTATCATAAAAAACTTATTGAATATATAATATATAAATTTTATTATGATAATACAATAATTATTAATAATGAAATTTGTTATGATAAATCATCGTTTGATCATAAAAAATATTTTTTTATAAAAGTATTTACTTTATATTAAATTGGTTTTTATATTCATTTATAATTAATTGGTTACCAAAACATTCCACCATATATTTTCTGAATTTAGTTAATACTATTTATAACATTGAATTTAATGTCATGGATGTATTTTTAATTTTAAATAATAATAACAATATTTTTTTGGTAAGACTCGGTGATACGTGTAACGTAAGCTTTTGAATTTACATGTTGTTTTTGATAATGAAAGATAAAATAAATTATGTGTGTAGCACAATATAAACTTAGTATTTTTTGAAACGAAAGGATAATTATTATTTCATGAATTACAAAATTTATAATAGTAAATATATTTTAAATTATAAGTCTTTTATATTACTTTCTATGCTTGGTGTCACGTGTTACGTGTTTAATTGAATATGATGTTCATATTTTAAATTTTTGGGATGTTACATTCTCCATCCCTTAAATAAATCGCTTCCTGGAAATTTATACATGATATTGGTAATCAAGGTATTTACATTTTAAAAGAATTACATTATTAAAATACCCACATCACATAAGAGTCTATAAAATATCCTCTTAATAAGAGATAATATGAAGTTTGAAAGTCATATATAATAACACTTAAAAAGGTTTCTAAGTTTGATAACATTGGTGGAAAAGGAAGATATGGATATGGATAAAATGACTAAATATTTATATAGAGTTATTGAGGTCATTGATCATATGAAATTATGTCATAAATAGAATGTGTATGGACTTAGAACTGTAAATATGTGATGATAAAAAAGACTATTGGTTAAAAAATGTATCAGTATAACATTTTCTGTTTCAAAAAACTTTGTCAAAGAGTTGAAAAATTATTTCATTCTCCGAGAAAAAATAATATATATTTGATATGTTTCTATTTAAGAAACATAATTTTATCCTCTGTTTATTCTTTGATCAATTCCATATTCATCCCTTACTCCAAGAATCCCATATAAAAATAAACCTTTATGACTGAAGTAATAAAAAATTACTCTCTAAAAAATCATATGATTCCAAAATGTGTAACAAGATATTCCTGTTAATTTACTAAAATTAAAATGGTTTGAAAGAAGTATCCAAAAACAACTAAATTTCATCTTAAAACATTCAATAAATAGTTAACCATAATGCTCCTTCAAATATGTGTAAAAAAATATAGAAATAATGTTACTAAATAAACATTATACTCCATAGAAAAATAGTGTGGCACTTAATCTTTACATAATAAATATGTAAATACCTTCTTATTGTGGTCTCTTAAAACATAGTAATAACATGAATTTCAATAATTCCTTATTGAAAACAAGATTATTTCTTCATTATTTATGTAAAACATAGGTTATTCGATTTATTTTTTAAATACAAAAATATACTAGACTCCATCAATGATAGAATAATTTTTGTTTCTTAAAAATAAATAATCAGTTCAATGGTAGTTAGTAATACCCAATTTAATTTTCCTATATCAATTATATCTTTATCCCATTATCATTATCTCAATAGGAAGATCATATTAAGTGTTATCATTTTCCAATAATGTGTTTTTCAGGAAGTTAAACTTTCCCCTAAGTCAATTTTATCATCCATTAATACCGTTCAACATAAGCTTTCAAAACCATAATGAAAAATTACTGTGGTAAAATAATTAGGCATTTAATAATCTATTTTATGATAATATAATAAAATAAAACATTTACAACATATTTCTTCTACCAAATGAACTTGTATATTAAATAAAAATATTATTTTATCAGTATCATAAGATTGAACTTGATCCCTTTTCTTCTTATGATGTATATTCCCATTAATGCTGAGGAATTATTTTTTGTAGTCCCCATATTCATAAATTTAAAACACTAAATAACAAGGTTTTATTTCTTTTATTTTCATTATATTTCGTAATGACCCTTTTCTATACACATATAAAAAATTCTAAATCCCCTCATGAATATCCCAGGGTGATACTTTCCATAGTTATCACACGTGAGAAAACAATTCATTCCCTTCTTCCATTTATCCCTAATTTACTCTATTGTTATCTACCTATAATTCTTCCCATGCATGCCATAATAGTTATAAAATTCTATTTCTATCGTGAGAGCAGAAAAATATATTTCTCCGTATGATGAAAATGTTTGAGACCCCAATGCCCGTTGGAGACTTTTCTTAATCTCTTCAATGAAATTGACCATCATTCATTCCATGTTTTATGTGAAATACATAAGAATACTGGATAACCTTATAAATGTGGATTCATACTCCTCCAAAAATTCATTCTAATTTTTCTTTAATCTAATTAAATTTATCTTTATCTCAGTTTTTCTTCAAGAGGGAAATATGTTTCTTCGAATTTTTAACAATCTAATATTTTACAGTATGCCGCTTCTTAAAAAATTATATTTCTTCATTATCTTATGTAACACAGAACATCATGGTTAAAAAATTATTTATTATTATTATTTATTTATTATAATTATCACCTAGCTAATGGAATTTCCTGAATGAATTAGAATAACTGAATTTTGAAAATACAGTTTACAATTCTATAAAAAATGAATTCAATGGTTACCAATTAATTGTTAATAAAAATGATAACGTATTGGACATAAAAGATGTATTTTTATAAAATATGAGTTAATGCCCACAATAAAAATTTCCATTAAAAAATTAAATTAATAAATATTAGTGAAATATATTAATGAAAATATATATTATATATAGAAAATAATTAAATTCATCTAAAAAATTATATAGGATTGAGAGAGGAATAAAGAATATTTTAATCAAAAAAAAGATCTATATTTTAAATCTAGTTTTATATTCTTTTGATGGAACACCTATTTTAAATATTAATTTATGAAATTTTATTAGAATATTTGAAAAAATAGAGATCATTTTGTAAATAATAATTTCAAAATTATTTTAGGGTAATTTTCAATATTTGGAGTGAAGTTGATTTTAAATAATAGAAGAAAAATATTGAATTTTAATTGAAAATAGATTTTCATCTAATTTATTGAAATCGTTAAAGTGTATTTTAATTTTTTTGAAAGTTGAATTATTCAAATTAAATATTAAGAAAGAAAATAAGGACATTTTAGTAAATTTTACTTTGAAATTGTATATACAAACATTTCAAACATTGGAACATATTACTTTCAAACAAGATTTTTCATTTTATTGGTGGGATTAATTTTAAATATACCTTTTCAAATTATATGATTTCAATTATTTAAAATTGATTCTATATTTTGAATCAGAATGTCAAAATTATTTTTTACGATCAATTTAATTTTTAGTCATAAATATGATACCATGGTAAAAATATTATTTACATCGGTATATATAAAAGATTATATAGGTTGATGTTAAATGGTAAAGGCTTAAAATACCTAAAAAATACAATGTTTAATTGTTCATTGAGGTATTTATCACCCCTAAATAGTATATCATATATTAATTGTCATTAAAATTCATGTAAATTGATTCCACCTCAATGTTGTTGTCTTTAAATATAAAATAATTATTATTTTAATCTCTTAAACCCACTTATCTTAATATATAAATACCACCCCTCAACACCCCATTTCAACTCACAATACTTGTGAATCATCAAATATTTTCTTAAACATATCCTCCATACACTCTACAATATAATGTTTTAATGTTCTCACAAAAATAAAAAATCACAGGTCCCCAAGGGGTCCTCCAAGGAGGTGATATTGAAAAGATAATTTTCTCAAAACACCTATCATATTTTCTTTATTTATACTATATACTAATATATTTCATCCATTATGGAAAAATAATTCTAGAATACAATAAATAATATAATTACATGTTTTTTATTAAATATCATATACCCACCCCTTTTATTACCTCTACTTATTTAAAGAAAGAAAACTACTTTCCAAATTATGGCGGTTAATCGCCTCCCGAAATAATGTTTTCATTCTTTTACCCGTACCACATTCATGGCTGGTAATACCAATATTTTTATAGTCAAATAGAATTTTAATCAGTATATTATAGGATATTTCATTTTATTAAACTAATATATTCCAATAATAGTATTTAAAATGAAATTATTTCATGGTGTCTGGGATAACATCCAAAATAAAATAAATTATTATCATTAACTTTTTATCAATTTATCCATCATCATACTTGAATGAAAAATTGAATACAAGACCATTTTTACATCTAGAATTTAATTAATAAAATTTTAGTTAACTTCTTTTTTTTAAACCCAATTTAGAAGAACATGCATATTTATACATAGATGAACTTTTCATGATACCATGAAATGAATACACCTAAAACCATGATGGTTATGAACTATTATTAGAGTATAGTGTATAAGATGTTATAATATCATCATATAAGTTATTATAAATATGAATATATTTATTTAATTATTTAATTAAATTTATTAAAAAATTATACATGAGGTTAATGTATGAACTACTAAAGGGAAGCATGTGGTAGGGGCTTTCTCATCTCACTTTTACATTAGTGAGTTATATGCCTTATTCAACTATTATTTCTCATGTGCAATGTATATACATACCTTTGAAACATGATATTATTATATCATTATATTCATATTATATAATATTTCATTTTATAATTATTAAATTTATGGTGACTAAGATTCGATTGATTACAAATTAAAAAGGAATGCTCAACCGAATTTCCATTATTTGGGTCAAAATTTTACTAATTTAATATATAGTCCAAATATTATCAATAGAATGGAATTTTATTATCAAATATTGTTATTTACAATTTTTATATGGATATATATCAAATACACATAATATATTCATTATATTAATTAAATATCAATGATATGATATTTGTAAGGGACATTATTTTAACAATAATCTTATAAAGATCCTTTAAAAAAGAATGTTATATATATATATGACATGAATGGAATACCACACTATAATATATACTTTTTTGTTTTGAATATCCCATTACAAATATACACGGATTTTCTCAAATAAAATGTTTTGTTTAAAAAATGTTCAGTGTTAAAAAAATAAATGATTTTATAAAGTGAAAAGGGATATTTTAATAATGAATTTTTCCATTATCATAATAAATTATTTTCATCTAAATAAAAATCAATTATTTAATCATGTGATTAATTATGTTTGATCTATTATGATACAATTTATATATTTTATTAAATGGTATTTGATTATTTTGTACTTTTTTATACCATTCACCATATCACATTGGAAGGTTTTTTATTATGTTTACATAATGGGGAATATTATTTAAATTTTTAATGTTGGTTTAAATAAAAATTTATATGATGATTATATTTCACCCCTTCATAATGATGAATGTATTGAACATAGTAATTTATTAATGGGACCACCTATATACCCTTGATGAATTTATAGTTATCATGAGTCAAGGTATATTGAGTTTTTTAAAGGACTAACCCATTAATTAGATTTGTATCATGAATCCCTAATGATGTTACATTCTTGGCATGAAGCCCTAAAAGTATTAGAATGTTGGATACAAATCATTACAATATAAAATTATCGTAATGATACATTGATAATATGTATCATATGTCCAAAATTTTTCATTCCATCATTAGGAGATTATTTATTTATTTCCAGGAGATCATTTAATTAGTAGAATACCCATGGTTATGTTTTCCAGCTCGTCGGATTATTTGTGTGGAATTAATTTATCAGCATCTATTCCATCAATATTATACTCAAGTAATTTATTAAGTGTAATGTGTTTTAGTTATTTACATTTACACATTATTTTTACTATTTAGGATTGCTTCTATTGTAAAAAACCCTTACTGAGGATTTGTACTCATCCATTTATTATGATTTATTTTTTCATAGGCTTCCAATATTTACATTGTGATTGATATATAGGGTTTAACTTGGGGATTAATAGTTTTTCAACAGAATTATCATGTTGTATTTTTTTCAAATTTTATTGAAATATCCAAGTGTGTATCCATTTTAAAAAAATATTAAATTATTCAGTCATTTGGGAGGTGATACCTTGTATCTTATGACAATGTAATGAAGTATCACACCAGCTTCAGGCTATTGTGTTCATTGTCATTAAAGTTTGAATCAGATCAAGTTTATTAGAAACATTGGTGAATATATTTTGGGAAAAAATAGATTAATGAATGAAACCCCATGAATAAATTTGGATTTACTCCCAAGAAAACCAAACATTTGATTTATAGATTAGTTGTAATTAAAAATCTTCAGTTCACAATAAGTGGATTTTAGATCATACAATACGTTTTAAAAATGTTATGATCTAATCTTCTGCATGAAATTATTTAAAAATTTCTCCTAGGAGAAGGAGTGGCAACAAAAAAAATACACGTAATCCAAATTATAACAATTATTTCTTTATGGATGGATTTACGACAATATTTTTAAGGGAAATAGTCTCCCAAACATTCTATTCATATGAGAAAGTAATGAAAGGTTCTATAAATACAAAAAAAAAGTAATTTTACAAGTCTATACATTGTAATGGAAATAAAGAGAAGAAAAGGATGTAATAAAAAAGGGCAAGTGGAAGAAAATTAAGATGTATTTTCATACAAGTGATATGAGTGGAAAGAAACACCCCAGTACATGTTTGGAAGGAATGTTTGTCTTCTACATGTGTGGAGAAAAATTATACCATTCTATTGATTTCATGGGAATGAATTATTCTCTAAATATGAAATGATTCAATTCCATGGAGATTATTCACCATACAAAAAAATTTCAAGTGAATATAACTCAGGAGAAGAAAAAGGAACATGGTCAAGGTTATACTATTTATATAGTCGAAATAAGGCCCTGAACATAAACATTACATAATATTGAAATAAGTTAATAATTCACATTAAGGATATTTTCTAGTTTATAGATTTAGATATTTAGGACATAACATATACATAACATCTTGAATATTATATGTAGACACTTTTACTCAATATCAATTTTTTTCATAATATAAACATTTTTAAAAGAAAATAAACATGTTTAGTTCCATGTTTGAAACTACATGACCATTCCATGATCCCATCTGTGTTTCCATTCCACCTTAAGTCACGTGAAAAACATTTCCAAAACATGGGATGCACATAAAAATCTTAGTAATGGATACATAATGAAGGAAAGATGGTAGTTTTCAAAACAACATATAAAATATAATGGTAACTTGGGATATAAACATACTTAAATGGAATAACCATACGATCGACTTCCACAAACATCACAAAATAGAATATCCATATGAACAACTTCCATTCAAAATGAATTGGAGGTTATAATGTAACCACTCATTCTTGGTTTATCACGGAACCACCTATCATTTGGTTTATCACATACCCACCTGTCAAATTCCCACATACCTTTATATAATCATAACAAATAAAATATTGCAAATATTAATATTTCACTTATAACATTTCATTTTCAATCCCATGTAATCATTTCACGATATTGAAATAATAAATCCATTTCAAAAATAATTTTAATACCAAAACTCCCAAAAAAGAAATAAGGTGTATTTTTTCCTTTTAAAAACATAAAGGCTTATTGAAGAAACCAAATAACGATTACAGTGATGGAGATGTCATTCCCACTGAAAATGTTAAAAACATTACAGTTTTTACTTAGTAAAATGTTTCATAGAAATATATTCCCTTTGAATGAAATTTAAATTCAAAGGTAAATACATTGTATAAAAGAAAATCATGTTTGAATCAAAATATTCTTCAAAGAAAAGAGATTAAGACAATTTCCATTATGAAAATTCCGCAACCAAACGATGTCACATTAAAATTCATAAAATTAGTTGATGGGAGAGAAAATGTTCTCTAATCACTTGAACATAAAATGGATATAAATATGTATGTATAAAAACATATTAAAACATAAGAAAATATAAATTAAAAGACATAACATACAATAAGTCTTTGACTAAAAGAGGATGGTGAAAGGATCCCTTACCTCGTGTTCGACATGACTCGTTCATTCATTAATTTCCTGAATAATAACCTTACATTAATTTATAATTAATTCATAACAGTTTTTTAGTATTACTTTTATATCACTTGTTTCCTTGTTATAAAAATGAGTTTATTATTTGAGTTCATATCAGACATTTTGTCATTGTTTGGAACTTGAGTCAAAAATTAACGTTTTATAATTATAAATTATCCATGTGGTCAAAATTATATTATTTCCATATTTATATTCCTCATTTAGATTTAATATATTTAATATTTATCCATTATATATGTAATTAGAATAGTCCATAATATTTGGATATAAGAAAATTAAATGCATTGTTCATTGATATAGTAATCCATACGTTCGCATGAACGCTACTTTCATTTATTTTTCATTTTTCATGGAATAAAAACTAAATGATAAAAATGAATATTATAATTCGATTATAATATCTTTTTTATATATGTTATATAATTTCATTAATTACAGACTTTATATGTTCGATGTATATCATGATTTATTAATATCACTTTGAGGGGCGGTAGTTAGCACCCCCTCAAATGAAATTATCATATTTATAAAACATCAAAATCATAAAATCATGTTAAAAATGAGAATTAAATAAGAATAGATTTAAAATAAATTCCTAAAATATCATATATAATTACAGTACCATCATAATGGCCACTATAAGAGGTGGTAGGAGAATTTTGAACAATCATCATTTCGGGAGGTAGTAGTTCTCCATCCATAGAAACAGTATGTTCTATACACTTTAGACAGAGGTGTGTGTAAGTGTATTTTGAATAAATATCATAAAAACTACATATTATATTTATTATATTGGTTTTGTTTTATAAAAAAATAATAATAAGATCATTGTTAGTGTTGATGAAAAAATAATGGAAGGAAACTTGAGAGAAAATGTCATCTCAAGTCTGGTACCTTATTTTGATTTGAGCCAAAGGTCTCTCATAACATACCTTATTCCATGGAGAATGCATCTAATAGGAATATAAGCCTTTTGGGAGATTATTTTGGAAGATTATGGATGATCCAAGTAGGCATGATACCTTTGAGTAAGGAATATAGGTGATACCCTTTCATAAGAGGGAGGACGAGCTCCTTAGGGAAGTATGAATGTATAAACTTATTATAAAATTAATTTCGGTATAAAATGGTCCAAAACTCATTAAATTATAATATATGATTAAATTAGTATAAATAAAATCATCCAATAACAATTTTAATGATTTTATTATTTTTTTAATACTTTTAACCCTTTTCCACTCTTACCATTTTATCAAGCATTAGAAATTCTGAGAATCCTAATAGTTACCAAAACATGAAAAATATCCATTTAAAAGAGTCAATAACAAAATTTTAGACTTATGATAACTAATTTTCCAAATACTATATTTTTTTTAATTTTTATAATATTTAATAAAATATTTTATATTTTAACATATGAATTATGTCAATTTTGACAGTATTCATATTGTGAATTTTCAAAAAATCAATAACAATATGGATGATTTGAAAAATATTTATTAATATAATGATAACATGTAACCATCATCCAGAAAATTTTGGGAAGTCATCAAAATAACCAAATTACATTTATTTTATCATTTATATTATCATTTATTTGAATATTTTATTAATGAAGTAATCATAACATCATTATTGTGGCATAATTAAATTTATTTATTTATTATCTAAAAACTATAAATAAAATACAATGATGTAGGAAATAATTTTTTAATTTATTATTAGTATTTATTGTCAAAACTATTACTTATATAACAACATATAATTTTTTTACTAAAATATCTATGATTATGTTAAATTTTACATAACTTTTAATTTATTTGTATAAAAGGTCTTTTTCACTTACAGGTTGCTCTATAGGGCCACAAAATCAACCCAAGGATTCTCATGGTCAGACATGTATCATCTAGTAGGGTTAGTACACGTTTTAGTATAATTTAATATTGTTATAATATTATATTGTTTACCCAAATTTACCAGATTTATCCTTTTACAATGGTAAATAAAAAATTTATGGAACTAATTATTCATAAGGTCTAAAAATAAAAGTTACCTATTTTCACAATTTGAACCTCCTGATTTCATATATGGAATCCATTTTTCCCAATTCAAATACAAAAAGTTGTAGAAATTTCATTAATATTAGTTTTCATTGTAAGTCCAAAAGGTGTGTTTTTAAGATGTAAAAACTACAATAAGATTGACATGTGTTTATATCCAATTTGATGGGGAAATTACATTCAATGAACAAAATTTGATTAAATTATTATAACATAATCTAATTATATATGGATACCAATTAGAAAGATAATATAAATATATAAATAAATCAGATGAAAAAACAGTTTTGACTTTATACGCGGTAGTTTAAACTATGCATCAAAAAATAACTTTATCAGAAAAATACTAAATATTTTTCCATGTTAAATTTTGATGTCCCGCATCTAAAGAAGAAGTTTCTTCTATCAAATAGAACACATAAAAGTAAAGAAAAAATAGATTTAAAAGGGGTTATCTATAAAAAGGCGGTAAAACTACCTTATAGAAATATTACTGTATTTATACATAAAATTATATTCATTCTAATTTTAAGATTCTAAATTTTATTGGATAAATGTAAAAACATTTAACAAAACTGTTTTATCTTAATATGGTTAGTTCTGTTCATTCCCGCCAATAAATCAGCTTGGTGTTAACTACCATATAAAATAATATTATTATTTTATTATATTTCAGTTTGACTCAGCCTTTTGTGCAATATGATATTTTGGAGAAACCCCTTATTGCATGTTGGGTAAGACATAAAACATAGAGCCCCATTTAATTTAAAATTAATATATTATTCATAATTATTAATATAAATTAGAAGTATTATTATATAAATATCTGGATCATTGAATCATTCCCCTTATTTTGGGAATTACGTCCCCACAATTCTATTCACTTATCAAATGAGTGGGGGTATTTATCCCTCATAGAATTTTCAGAATCCAATCTTGCCTCTTCAAACCTATGGTCTTTTATAAAAATCCTTTACTTGATTAATTGCCTTATTTTTAAACACATTCTCTCTACTGTCAAGAATCTACACATGTTTTTCCTCATGAGAATTATTCTATTCAAATAAAACTACCTCTAGACTTAAAACATGATATGGATCCATCATATACATTCTGAACATTGAAATCTGAAAAAATTATGTAGCTGCAAGAAACATGGAGGTAAATATACTCTATAGGAAACTAATCCATCTTTATATAAGATTTCATAGGTTTTAATGAACCTCGTACTCTGGTTCCCCTTCTTACCAAAAACACATCACAATTTTCCATGGAGAAAGACATGATAACCTACCTCAAAATAATGATCCTTCCTCCGGTTATCTATATAACATTTATGCATACTATGAGTTATCCTCAAGTGTTTCAGTATAAACTGAGCTATCTCTGCCATATCTTATACCAATTCTGGTCCCATCAACATTCTTTCAACTACATCATCCCGAAAATATAGAGTTAGAAACCTCTTTCCAAATAATGCCGCAATTGGATCCATCTGTAAACTGGAATTAAAACTGTTATTATAAGAAAACTCAACCAAAGAAAGATATTGGTCCAAAAATCACTTATAATCCATTGAAAAAGAATGTAGTATATCTTCTAAATTCTGAATTCTTCTTTCTAACTGACCATCCGATTGAGGAGTAAAAGTTTCACTAAAATTTAATTCAGTACCCAATGAATTCTGAAGGCCCTTCCAAATGTTTGAAGTTAACTTGGGATCACGATTAGATACAATGGAGAGGGGGACTCCAGGTAAACTAATTGTCTCATTAATATACTACTGAGAAAAATCATCTAGATGTATATTACCTCAAATAGGAAGGAAATGATCAAATTTAGTCAATTGATCAACAATAACCTAGATTTCATTATTCACTCAAGATGTCTTTAGAAATACCACAACAAATTCCATCGATATGTTTTCCCATTTCCACTCTGACAGTAGTAAAGCCTAAAACATCCCATTATATAACCACCTATCTTCATTAACTAGATGACAATGTCAAACAATTCACAGTACAGTCAATAATACCTCTTTCTGTTCCATCCCACCAGTAATACTCCTAATAATCTCTATACATCTTAATACTTCCAGGATGAACTGAAAATGGAGAACTATGATCTTCACATAACAACTAATACTTTAATTGTGAATCACAAGGCACACATAATCTCTTTCAAAACATAAAAAATAGCTTTTATAAATGTTAAACTCAAGGTAATTACTCTTATGATCCAATTATTCCATTTTGTGAAAATCACTTTCAATGTTCTATTTTTTCCTAAATCAATCTGATAGAGATGGTTTCACAAATAACCAAAACAAAACAGAGGAATTTCCGGCACCCACAACCTCTATTCCAAAGTTCCTAAAATCAATAATCAACGGATCTTGTTCCAAATGTATCATGGTTAAGGTAACATTACATTTTTTAATCAAAGCATCAGAAAAATTATTTACTTTTCCAAGATGATATTGAATAGTGAAATTATAATCCATTATTAATTCCATCCATCCCATCTATCCAATGTTAAATTCTTTCGGATGTTATATATACTTCAAACATTTGGGTATATTATATATTTCCCATTTTACTCCATACAGAGGATGGCACTAATTTTTTATAGAAAAAACAACATAATCTAATCCAAATCATGTGTACGGTAATTTAAATCATGAGATTTCAACTGACGTGAAGCATATGAAATTACATGATCATTTACAATAATGCACAACCAAGTACTTTAAATGAAGCATCACTACAGATAATAAATTCACAATTTTTGGAAGGCCATGGGAAAACTAGAGCATTCACCAATCTTATTTTCAATTCTTGCAAACAATCATCACATTATTTTTTCTTGGTAAACATAATTCCTTTTCGAGTTAACATAGTCTTTGGGGTAGATAACAGTGCATAATTATCAAAAATACTTCTATAATAGCCTTCCAAACCAAGAAATCTATAAATCTTAGTTATATTTGCATGTCTTGGCCATTCTTTAACAACTTTTATTTTAGCAGGATGAACATTTATTCTATTTTAAGAAAAAAACATGACCAAGAAAAAAAATTTGTTGCAACCAAAATTCACTATTACGAAAATATCCATTTTGTTTATTTTAATATAAGGTTTGAAAATAAATCATTAAGTGTATTTTGTGCTCCTATTTACTTTTATAATATACTAAAATATCATCTATAAAAACAACCACCATCACTACAACAAATTGTTTAGTTCAGATTATGACCATCTCAGGATGCTGATTTGGAAGGTTATTGTCCTCTCTATGCCTTCCTAGCATAGCTGCCCTGTTTCCTATACAGAAAACCATTATGAAAAAATACATCATAGACAAAGCAACATGGTAATCTTGAAATTCTATATCATTTCAATTGGACCATAATGAAAAAATAATTTATCGATATTATATTAACAATATCATAACTCTTAAAGTTATCTAAACTGACCATTGATACCTACTATAAGGATTCAACATTAAACATTTAAAAATATATAGTTAAGTTAATAATTCACATTGAGAATCTTTTTAGGTTTAGAGATTTAGATAATTGGGTCACACCTTATATGAAACATCTTGAATATTACATGTATACCCTTATACTCAGTATCGATTTTTTAATAACATAAATACTCTTAAAAGAAAATAAAAATGTTTAGTTCAATGTTTTAAACTACAAGACATTTATTTTATCCGATCATTTACCATATTCCACCTTAATTCATATAAAAATCATTTAAAAAACATTAGATGGGCATAAAAATCTCAGTAAGGGATACATGAAGAAGGAAAGCTATTATTTTTCAAAATAACATGTAAACCATGAATACATACTCATAAAATAAAACTTTTCACCATAAAGAAGTAGTAAAAATACTTCACTAAATATAATCTCATTGCTTACACATTATTTGTAAAAAAAATATTACCATAAAACCTTATAAAACTACATATATCATATAAAGGTAA
Source organism: Viscum album (assembly GCA_963277665.1). Lineage (NCBI taxonomy): Eukaryota > Viridiplantae > Streptophyta > Magnoliopsida > Santalales > Viscaceae > Viscum > Viscum album. The sequence continues at coordinate 1,826,002,327 of OY728143.1, read as the reverse complement.
CTTGGGAAATAAACATACTTAAATGGAATATCCATATAATTGACTTCCACCCACATCACTAAATTGAAAAGGCATACGACTGAATTCCATACACAATTCATTGGAGGTTATAATGTAACCACCACTCCGTGGTTTATTATGGAACCACCAATCCTATAGATTATCACGTAACCACCTGGAAAATGCTCAAGTACTATTATATTATAATAACACATCAAATATTTCAAATGTCAACATTTCACTACTAACATTTCATTCTCAATGACAAGAAATCATTTCAATATATTGAAATACTCAATCAATTTAAAATATAATTTTCAATGCCAAAATATCCAAAAAAAGGAATAAGGGTTTCTTTTTCATTTTAAAAACATTAAGGCTTATAGAGGAATCCAAATAATGATTACGACGGCGGAGAGGTTATTATCACCACAAATAAAAAAACATCCATTTTTTCATTTAGTAAAATTCGGCGTAGAAAAAGATTTTCTTTGAATGAAATTAAAATTCAAATGGGTTTATACATAGTATAATAGAAATTCATGTATAAATCAAAATATTCCTCAATGAAAGGAGATTGAGACAATGTCCCTTATGAAAATATGGCAGCTATACAACATCACTTAAAAATTCAGAAAATGAGTTGATGGGAGAAAAAATGGTCTATTATGACATGGACATAAAATAGATATAAATAAGTTTATATAATAACATATACCAACATAATAAAATATAAAATTAAATACATAACATAAAATAGGTATTTGACGAAAAGAGGATGGTGAAAGGTTCCCTTACCTCATGTCCAACTTTACTCGTTCATTATTTAATTTCATGATTAATAAACATTAGTAAATATCTACTTACATAAAAAAATTATTTTTATTATTCATTTTATATCACTCATTATGTTGCTATAGAAATTATTTAATAATTTTATTTCATATCAAAAAAAATTCAGATGTTCGGAACTTGGGTCAAACATTATCTTGTTACAATTATAAATTATCCATATGGACAAAATTACATTATCTACAGAATTATATTCACGATTTAGATATCATATATATCATATATATCCAGTATATATTTATTTATAATATTCAAAAACATTTGGATAAAAGAAAATGAAATGCACCATTTATGTAGAAGTCAATCCTTACGTAGGCATGAACGTTACTTTCATGTATTTTCCATTTTTAAGGTAATGTAAACTTAATGATACATATGCATATTATGACTAATTTATAATATATATGTTATATATGTTACATAATTTCATTAATTCCATCCATTATACATTCCATGTATAGAATAAACGAGTCATATCACGTTGACGGGGCGGTTGTCTACTCATCCTCAATTGAAATCATCTTATATTTACAACATGAAAAACAAAAGGTATGTTCTAAATGAAAATTAAATAATCATAGAGATAAAATAAATATCATTAATTTAATATAAAATTAAATTTTCATCATAAAGTCCATTATAATATGTGGTAGGAGAATATTAAACAATCATTTCTTTGTGAGGCACTAGTTCTCCATCCATAGAAAAAGTTTGTTCAATAACCATTAGACGAAGTTGTGTGCAAGTGTAGTTCAAATAATGTATATAAAAAAATTATATTGAGTATGCTTGTGTTTTTGTGTAAACAATTATAATAATAATAGAATAAGGAGTGGATAAAGAAAAAAATAATGGAAGGAAACTTGATAGAAGATGTTACCTCAAATCAGGTGAGTTATTTTAATTTGAGCCAAAGGGATATTATGAGTTGCATTATTCCTAGTGAAAGGAATTTAATATTTAATAGAGGTAATTTGGGAGCTTATTTTGTAATAGTTTGGATGATCCAAGAAGGATTGAGAGGTGTGAGTAAGTGTTTGAGGTGATGCACTTTTATAAGAGGGAGGATGGGATCTTTAATAAAGTTTGAATGTATTATTTTATTATAAAATGATTTTCAGTTTTAAAAGTTCAAAAACTCATTAAATTTGACAATATGATGAATATAAGTCTAAATAAAATCACCCAATAAAAATTGGATAGGTTTTGGTTATTTTTTAATCTATATCTTTTTAATTTATCCATTTTTTAATCTTACCGTTTGATCAAGCATTTAAAACTTTGAGAATCTAAATAGTTATCAAAACATAAAAAATATCTAATTTAAAGAGTCAATAATACAATTTTTTACTATTGATAACTACATGGATGAATCGTATATTTTTTAATTTTTTAATATTTAAGAAAGTATTTTGTATTTTAAAATATGAATTATGTCAATTTTGAAACTCTTCATATCATCAATTTTTTAAAAATCCATAAAAACATGATGGATTATGAAAAGATCATTAATAAAAATATAACATGTGAATATCATCCAAAAAAATCATGGATGACATCAAAATAATGGAATTAATTTTTTTAAACACATATAATATAATTTATTTGAATCTTTTATTAATCAAGAAAACATTGCATCATCATTGTGTCATAATTAAATTTATTTATCTAATTCCTAAAAATTATAAATAAAATACACTAATTTAGGAACTCTTTTTACATTTTTAATGAAACATTATAGTCAAACATATCACTAATATAACCACATATATATATATTTTACTATACGATATATGTTTATGTTACATTTTCGTTAACATTAAATTAATTTTTATAAAATGTTATTTTCATTTACCAGTGCCTCTATGGAGTCCCAAAAATCAAACCATGGATTCCCATAGTAGAAAAGGTATTAGTAATTTGTGTTCGGAAATGTGATAGGTAAATTTAAATTTATTATAATATTATTGTTTTACCCTTATTTAAGATATTTACCTTTTAACCATGGTAAATAAAATATTTAATCAAGTTACTATTCATATTGTCTAAAAATAAAATTTATCTATTTAAAAAATTTGGACCTCCTGATTCCAAATATTTAATACATTTTTTCAAATTCAAAACCCTAAAGTTTCAGAAATTAACTTAAAATTATATCTCGCCGTCAAAACCAAAAATCTTGTTTTTAATATGTAATAATTCCCAAAAAATTGAGATGTGTTTTTGTCCAATTTCATAGTGAAATTACTCTAAATAACCAAAATTGTATTAAATTATAAAAAAATAATCTAATTATACATAAAACCCAATTAAAAAGACAATATAACCATATAAATAAATCATATTAAAATATAGTTTTGGCTTAAAACGCAATATTTTTAACTATTTATTAAATAATGGACTTTTTTAGAATAATACCAAAAATTTACACCAAGTAAATTTTGATTTACCTATTATAATAAAAAAAATTCCAAATAGAACACATAAAATTGAAAAAAATATGATTTAGATTTGGTTCTCCGTCAAAATACGGTAAAACTACATTTTAAAAATATTAGAGTATTTATGCTTAAAATTGCATTCATTATAATTTTAAGACACTAAATTTTATCAGATAAATGTAAATAAATTTAAAAAACATGTTTAATAATAATATGGTTAGTTATTTTCAATCCCACCAATATAACGGGTAGGAGTTAACTACCATTTAACAGAATAATATTATATTATTATTTTTTAGTAAGACACATACTTGTGTGCTACACGAGATTTCAAAGAAGCCCACTGTTTTTTGTTGGGTATTCCATCAAACATAGAATCAAATTCAAATTTAAATTAATATCTTATTAGTAAGACTTAATAGAAATTAAAAGTATTATTCTATAAATAACTTTTTCATTATAGTTGAAGTGAAATGATAATGTTTTTGTTTATTTTGAAATATGAATTTTGTCATAAAATTATAAATTATATTATGGAGATATAAAATTATTTTATTACACTGCATCTTCTTTAAGAATATTAATTTATGTGATAAATTATATTAGTAACCAAAAGAATTTGTTCTGTTGCAAGTTGATATTTTGGAATACACATGATTTAAAAAACATAACCTTAATATTTTTTTGATGTTGAGATAATAATTATAAATATATATTAAGGGTATAGTAATGGTTACCATGAAAGTGTTTAGTTATTTAATGGTTAATTTTGGGTTTAAATCAAGTTTGGATTTATGTAATATGTTCAACAACCTGATATTTTTTATTTTTTGAATCATTCTTGTTTTCAATTAGGTTTAACAATGATCCAGTTATTTGTATATTTGATCTGTGATAATAATATATAATTATCTCATTATAAAAATAAAATGTTATGATGATTTTTTAAATTTAGTGATCTTTTAATTTTTTGGACTTTGTATTTGTAAATAGTTATTTTTTATGATACAAAATATTTACTACTTATATAATGGATTATGTTTATATTTTGATATTTTTATTTGAAGTTAAAGTATGAATTATCTTATTCAAAACATGTTCTAACTATTTTTATTTTTTGTAAATAGTTAAATTCCAAAATAATGAATAGTGTATCTCTTGATAAAGTGCTTCATGAATATAAACTTATCTTGAATATAAATATATTTGTTTAGGAAATGAATTGAAAATATATCAAATAACAACAAAAGAGTTATATTATAATTAGGTGATGAAATCAATTAATTATATCTTCTCAAATGATTTTGAAAAAATATATCCAATTACCATTATTTTTTATGATAAAAATGACCTTTTTATACAAATTTGGTCTATGTTGTTTTAGTCACACACCGTCTAATGACCATTACCTCTATCATTCTCTATTTTAACTTGATATTTGTATTTATCTTCTAGGTGCATGTTTTTATTTCAATCTAAATTTACCTTATTCGAAAGCCTAGTTTTGTGTTGACCTTCATATTTCCCTTTCCCTTTTATTATGGGGATGTTTTATTAATTATATATAAGATCGTGGTTTCCCATAAAAAAATTTTCAAGTATCAACCCTGATGTTTCAAAGTTCATTTCAAAATTTAGAGGATGAAATTTATTTGAAGTAGGGGAGAGTGTTACCCCCCCCCAATTTTTTACAATATGTATCTTATTTAAAAAATTCAATTTCTTCGATGACATACATTACACAGAACACCAATCTAAAAAGGGATTAAAAATGATTATTTTATTGTGATAATTATCAAATAGTAGTTAGAAAACTGATAATGATTGAGAATAGCTATGTTATGAATATATAGTCTATAAAATGTTCATAAAATAAATTTCTTTGTTACCAAGTTATTAGAAAAAAAGGAGAACTAATTGTACAAAACTAATGCATTTTTATAATGAAAAATATTTTACTCACTCGAGGGAATTTTATCTTAATAAATTAAATTAATCACTATTAATTAAATATCATAATGAAAATTATATTTTATACATTTAAAAACATTTTTAAAATCAATCCAATAAGTTTTATAGGATTATGATAAAAAGAAACCCAATTTTAAGAATAAAAAACTAATATAATAATAAAATGATTTTTCCCTCCTTTCCGTGGAACACCTACACAAAATCTTAAATTTGAAGATTTTATATCATTATTTGAAATAATAAAATTTAAATTTTAAATAATAATATCAATATTATCTTACGGCTAAAATATTTTTCTTTATGGAGAAGTTCTATTTTTTCCAAAATAGTAATAAAAATATGGTATTTTAATTGAAAAAACGTTTACACAAATTTATTAATATAGTTAAATTATTTTATAAATTATTTTCAAATAATAATTAGTTTAATTATACATCAATGAAACCAAATTATCTTATTGAAATATATTTTACATTGAAAATTAAAATAAAAACATTTCAATCAATTGTAATTTTCACTTCAAAGACCATCCTTTACATTTCATCTATGGGATTAATTTTGAATATAATTTTTAAAATATTTAAATTGAGTTAGGTAAAATGAGTTCCATTTTTGGAATCAGACATTCCAAATTAGTTTATAAGGTAAATTTAATTTAATTTTTCATAAAAACATTACCATGGTAAAATAAATTATTTTCCATGGTCTGGGTAAAAAAATTAAAGGAGTTAAAGTTAAAAATGTGAAGGATTAAAATACCTAAATAATAAAAAAAATAATTTTAATTGAGGTATTTATAAAAAATAACCAGAATCTGTGGTATTTTCTATCCACCAAATTCGTGGAAATTAATACCACCTCAAAGTGGATGTCTTTAAATATAAAATAACAATTATTTTAATCACTAAAACCCACCTCCTCTAAAGTATAAATACAACCCCTAACTATCCCATTTTGACTGACAAGCCTTGAATCTCCTAAAATATCTGTAAAAACCTCTCCTAATCACTATTCCATGTCTATGTTCTACTGGTCCAACCAAAATACCAAATTCATATTCTACAAGGGGTCTTCTAAGGAGGTGATATTAAACTGATAATTTTCTCAAAACACCTCTCTTGTTTTTCCTTCATCTAATTTCTATTAATATTTTACTTGAAAAAAGATATAATAATTCAGGAATCATATATATTTTAATTTTTTCATATTTTAATAACTTATATACATCCATTTTATTAACTCCTCTTATTCAAATAAGTAAAACAATTTTCCAAAATTTACCGATTAATCACCTCTGTAAATAATGTTTTTGTACTTCGTTACATTATCACCTTCATGGATGGTCATAAAAATAATTTTCTTCTTAAATACAACATTAATAGTTATATTTAAACTAATTTACTATTTGGTAAATAAAATCGACCCATAATATTTAATAAACTGAATCTTTTTCTTGGTGTCTTGAAAAACTAAAAAAAATAAACCAAACATTTATCATTAGTACTTCATCTATTGAAAAATCCTCATAAAAGAAATAAAAATGACATATGAAACCATTTTTACTTATGTAATTTAATTAATTATATTCCATTCAACATATTTATTTAAAACCCATTTTACAAGAATAGCCATAATAATACAAAAAAGAACCAATAAAAAACCATGAAACAAATGCACCTAAAACCATTAATGTAATGAAATATTATTAATGTATGGGGATTTAAGGTGTTATAAAATCATAAAATAAGTTGTTATAATTTTTAATATTGTTTTTTATTGTGTTAACGTCATTATTTAAATATTTATTCAGGATGTTAAATTTTGTATCACTAAAGGGAAGCCTGTAGTAAGGTTTTTTCTCATCTAAGTTTTACTTCTATAAGATATATGCCTTATTCAACACTAATTTCATGCATGTTCAGTATATACATCCCATGGATATGTAATATTATTAATATTATTATATTCATAGCATTCAATGTTTCATTTTATAATTATTACTTTTATGGTGCATACCATTTGACTGATTACAATGTATAAAGGAATTCTAAACACTATTTACATTATTTGGGTTAAACCTGTACTTCTTGATTACATTATGAAAAGACTTTGTGTGAAATTTATTTTTATTATATTATGTTTTATTCCCAATTTTTTCATGTTTATTAAAATAAAATACACACAGTCAATTCATTTTCACATCATTTCAAAAATATATATATTTTTTAAAGTGAAAAGTGGTATTTTGCTTAAGAATATTCCAATGATCATAATAATGTTTGTCCAAATATTTAAAAATAACATGTTGAATACCATGCTTCATTGAGGATTATATCTAATGATATAATCTTCCAAATTTTATTAAATGGTTATTTATAAGTTATACTATTTTGATATCATTCACTATATTACTCTATAAGGTTTTTTATTATGTTTACATAAGGGGAAAATATATTTACAATTTATATGATTGTTTTAATACAAGTGTATATGTTTATTATGTTCCATCCCTTTCAAATGATGAATTTTTGGAACTTATTAGTTGATGAGTGGATATTTCTATAATTCCTCGATGCATCGGTAGCTCTAATGAGACACACTACATTGGGTTTTGGAGAAGGCATTTTCCATTATATAAATTATTGGCATGAATCCATGATGATTCAAGATTATTGGCACAACGCCTTGATAGTATTAGATTATTTGAATGAAGTCTTTAAAATATTATATTCTTGGAATGATTCCTTGACAGTATGTTCCAGATGCCAATAATTGTTCATTCCACCATTATGATATTTTTTATTAATTTCCATGTGATTATCTGAATAGGAGAATATCCATGCTTAATTTTACTAGACTATGTGATTATTTATATGGGATTATTTCATCATCTTTCATTTTGGCCATATTATTCTCTAGTTATTGATTAAATGAAATCTATTTTACTTATTCATCTTTTCATGTATTTTTTTCTTATTTATGATGGATTTTTTATACTTAACCATTAGTACTTGAAATAATACCTTTGTTTTGTTTTGTTTTTCCCCAGGTATCCATGAAGTTTTTTATTATTTAGATGAAGGATTAAGAAAGGATATTATTATATTTTTAAAAGTAATTATTGTGTTTCAATTTATTTTTTTCAAATTTAATGAAATATCTATGTCTGTATCATGTTTTCCAAATCTACTAAACTATTTGATCCTTTGGGATGTGATTTATTGTATATTGTGCCAATGTAATGAAGTAAGGAAGTGTATCTGAGATAATGTGGCTGAGTTCATAGTAGAATGTGTCTTTAAAATAATTTCATTCCATGTTTTATTTATCTACTTCCTCCCTAGTATTCTGTATTAGTAACATCCACTGATTAGTATCACCAAATAGAAAATACACTACAAGTTTAACATTTTCATTTTCACAACATCATAATCCCTTTAATTTATTCTCTAAATACTTAATCCATTTCTCATATTGATTGGATTAGTAATCCCACTTAATAATGGGTCCCTCTATCGTATAATGTAATACAACATCAAAACATATCAATGTGGAATATTTTTCTCAATCCTAGAAAGGTTATATGCCTATCCTATATAATTTATTCTATTATATTCCTTAATTTTGAAGTTCCAATACCGAATATTATAGCCTCACATCCATGCTTGTAGTGACCCTAACCCCAAAACACTAGAGTCAGAGGTTACATTATTTAATTGGAACCAGGTAGAAGAGATCACATCACCAAGGAACGATCAGTATTTTTGTATTGGATAAATAGATACATACATGGTACCCTTATTAAATTGGTAATTAAAAACAAAAGATATCCAACGAAATTCATTTTCAACATTGAACTTATTCAGACATTTCATATATATATCTGGGAAATGATCCTAAATATGGTTTATCTCAATTTGATATTAAGGGTTATGTTTGATAGAAATAACATATATCAACAAGTAATCAACATCATGGAAATATAAATTATTGAAAAAAAACAAAAAAACAATGTAACTTGACTATAATATGGATGGAATGAAATATAATCAGTAGTTCCATAAAAATAATAACATGAGCTTGAAACCTGACCATTTATATTCTAACTAATCAAATAATCACATTGAATAACAATAATTATAAAATGTACAATGATGGAAATTTAAACTATCGATATTTATCACCAAGATATTTATTATCCAGATCAGGCCTCAAAAAATTTATATCTGCAGGTAGAAACCTTTCTTATATGGAAAAATGATGCATCTCATGATTCTATTATTGCATCATGGGGCTTGCATTAACCAGTCACAATCTTTTATACTCCATGTCCAAAACATTCCACATATATTGAATAATCATTTCAAATCATAAACAATGTTCCGTATCAAATATTTGTATTGACAAAAGGATGCATATTTATTTATATTTTCTATAATAAATTATATAAATATAAAAGTAAACATAGTTTGGAAAAATGGTATATTTTCTAAGAAATAATCAGATCAATCATACTATAATAGGGATATAAAAAATAAGTATGCTTTCCAAGGAATTTTTTTTATAATAATATTATTTTTAAAGTATAAATTTAAAAATAACAAAAGAAACTGAGATTGTATAATAACTTTTACAAATTGGTAATTTTCAAGACAAATCCCCTTGGATGATTTAATTCAGTGTGAAATAAAAAATATTATAACGTATAAATAAATAATGATATTATATGTAAAGAAGAAGTATAAGAACCACATAATAGGGAATTGGTGTATAAAAATTAATAAATCTTAACAGAATGTAAAATGTGATGAAATACCTAATAATTATCACATCATTAATCAACTGAATAAATTATGTACATCTATAGTAAGTCCATATTGAACAAGTGGAAATACCCCATAAGATAATAAAAAGTCATTTCATACATATTTCTACATGAAGAAATTAATAAAATTTAATTTTAACTGAATGAAAGAATATTTAGTTAAGAAATCCTTTATATTGAAATATTCTTAAATTAAATGTGCTTTTACTTCCTCTTTTACTAAGGGGATACTTTCAAACATATCATAATGGAACTAGGGTTGGACTTTTGGAAGGACTCAAACCTATAGAATATGGATAAGGATGTTGGGAAGAAGAATGGGTAGTTTTTAGCCAACAAATATGGCTCAATTTTTTGTGAAGAACTGAGGAATGCGGTGCCCTTTAATATTTGAGGTGAGGGGCACATTAGGAATTTCCAAAGATATTAAAGATACTAAGGCCATTTTAGAGACAATGACTTCCAAATGGACTATAAATGAATAGGGAATTATTTTTTCTAACATATCTTATCTCTTTTTAGAGTATTTAATATTTTTATTAATTTTAAATAATTTGATAAAATATTAATTCAATAAAATATCATTATTTTCAACTTTGTTTTATTTATTTAATTTTACATCAAATACATCATGAAAAAGTTGAATTATGAATATAATTCATTAAACCATATCTAACATCTTATATTTATCTATAAAATTTGTTTCACACTTTTACACATTGAAATTATATCTAAAATTATAATCCTTACAATCATTTATTTTATTTTTCTATTAATAAGATATAATATTGTATAATCATACACAAAAATTTTTGGTAATTGAATAATATATAAAAATTAAAAATAATTTTATAAAATGAAAATAATTTCATTAAGATAAATATATACATTTATGGTCCCTCACATATTGATATTGTCCCTATCTGGACACATAAAATATATTAAATATGAAGAGAGTGGCATTTTTGAACTATATATGATTTAAATAATATATAAGATATTCTCCATGAGAAGTGTCTGTTAAATAAGTATAATTATATATAAAGGTGATAAGGGTAAAATCCATATAACCAAATATTGTTTTGATATAATGAGGTCGTGGTAATATCCATATATTTCTTTTTTAACTACCTGTTAACTCTTTTGACAATTATTGTACTGTTAAAATATTCTACTATATAAGGGTCAATAATGTTACTATAATATTAAAAAAGAACCAAAAAAGGAAAATGGTAGATTTTTTAACAATTTTCCATTCATATGAATTAATATATAATTTTAATGTTTTTTAATAAATTATTTAAATATTATAGAGTAAAAAATATTAAAATTGACAATTTTTAAAACTATTCAATACTTTGATTTTAATAAAATTAATATAACAAGTTATCTTCATAGAAAATAATTTAATAAATATAAAATACAAAATATTAATTTATAAAATCCATCGAGCTCCTTAATTATTTTAAATTATATTACTTCAAATATTTTTAATATCATTTATTTTATTTTTCCATTAATTTAATAATTAATGCATCATCATTATGCATTATTTTAAGGTAATTAATCAATCTCTAAACATAAAAAATAAATTACCAAGATTAATATAAAACTTTTACATTTAATAATACCATTTATGGATAAACACAACTTTAGGATGATCACATATTAAAATTTTCATACATTTAAAAAAATTTGAGTATAGCATGTTTAACTTTTTATTAACAAAAATATTATATGGGACTTAATGTCAACCACGTGGCTCCATGAAGTCATAAATTTAAGCAATATAATACTTTTATTAAAACATAATCATCAAATGTAATTGGATAATGTTTTAGGTTCATTATATAATCCTTATCCCTTCTTTTTACAATAATATTATCCAATAGACCCGTTACCACAATACCAAAAAATAACAGTGTTAAAATTTATATTAGAAAAAAAATAAAAGGTTGATATTTTATAAATTTGGAACATATATATAGAAATATTGAATTTTTCTAAAAAAATTAAAAATACAAATGTTTCATAATTTAATTTAAAGTTAACCCCACAAAATGCAATGAAAAACAGTTTTATAAAAATGTATTTTTAAGACAAAAAATATACTTATAAAAAAATATAGATTAATTAGGATTAAAATTATATTGATTATAAATATATCCCAAATAATTCACATTTAAATCAATTTGAAATCATAAATAGATATTTATTAAAAAATTCACTGTTTTATAAAAATAAAAGTTTTTCACTATTCACTAGAAGATCAACACTCTCAAAAAATTACCAAATATTCAGCAAAGGATAATTTTAATATAATTATTTCAAAAATGAAATTAGTTTTATAAAAATTGAATTTTTATATGTTCTAGAAATTGACTATAATATTTACTCCAAAAAATAAATAAAAGGTTTGTAAAGAAAACAATTTTTTGAAATTATAATGAATTTACTAAAAAATAAGTGCGTATTAACAAATAATTAATTAACACATTGAAATTGATTATGCAAATTATATATTTGACAATGTGTTTATTACTATTTATTACCTCAATTTTTTTTGAAATTTTGAGGTTCAATCCCCCTAATTTAAAAGAAAAAAAAAGATCCTCTTTTAAAAAATTGGGTTAGAGGGAAACAATTATAATCCCCATGGTTATATTCTAATAAAACCGAACATGAATGAAAAAATGGTCTTGAGTGTTCAATGAGTGATATATATCTGGTTAAGTTTAGTATAAAAATTCATAACCCCCACCCCCAACAGAAAATGAAGTAGTGGAATGAATCAATGAAAAATCACCCAGTTCCATGATGTTGTGCCCTTTTAGCGGCACAATGAGGAAGTACACCTTTATAACACTGAAATGTAAAGGAAGTAAAATATGATAGGTTATAGTAAAAAATCCTCTCTTTATATCCACCCATTGAATTAATCATTTTAGGGAAGCACAACAAATCAACCTGATGAAACTCAAATCAAGACCAAAACCAATGTGCATAATCAATTCAGAGTACTCATCCATCCAACGAGGAGAATAAATGGAAAGTTATGGGTGTGAAAAAACCCATTCCTTTTTTGAGGTCTCCCACCCAGTAGTACATTTGAAATGTTGTACCATGACCAAATCCAATGAATTATGATCTAGAGACCACAGAGACAACTGAAAACTAATTGAAAAACCTGGTCACAATTTCACAAGGATTGACCAAATCGAGAATCATTAATAAAATAAACACCCCCAACATGATGGAGGAAACTTCCATTAGTATCGGTTCTATATAGAGAATAGGAAACTTGATCATCCCCACCTTTCAACAACTCACGTCACTTGACAGTTCCATCAATAAGTCTGAACACTATCGTGAAAACCCCATACCATGGATCCAGCAGCAAGGGTCGAGCCACCACCCATCATCTACCGAGGAGGTGAACCCACTTCATTGATAATAAGAACCCCCGTCCAAATATTTCATAATATGAAATTATTTAGGACCTTAATTCCACACCACCACCACTTGAATAGTCCGAGGACCACCGGTCGAATACTAAACGATGGTAGGGGACCCCAGATATAAGGCTGATCCTAGGATGATCAATGCAGTGGATTCTTCAAAAAATATCAAGAAGCTGAAAATGACAAAAAATATGTCGAGTACAATAGGGAAGAATAGAAACCATCAGATATTGTGAATGAAAACAACTTCCAATTTATCCTTAAACATCGCTATGATGAGTTTAAGCAACTAACAAACCAATACATCCTCATAGAGATGTCATAGGGGACAACCTGAAACCCTAGGAGAGAAAGACCCACTAATTTAAAATCTATGTTATAATTATAACATACTAATATTTCATTTCTCCTTTTATATGTGTGTTGTGTTCAACATAATCTTTTAAAGATGTAAAATTTAATAAAAGATATACCTTAAAATATTTTGGTGTAATATTTTATCAACCTATCATTAAGTATTTTCATGCAATTTAATATTTCATTTTGAAATCAAGGTATTTATATTTGAAAAAACCCATCTTGAAAAACCTGCAACATAAAAGAGTTAATTAATAATTATTTTAATATTATTGAAACGAAGGTATTAAAGTAATTTATGATAATCAGATAACTAGGTTTCTAAAATAACATGGGTTAGAAATGAAAACATAGATATCGAATAGAAAAATCACAATAAAATACTAATATAGATCGATAGATAACTTATTCAGTATAAAATTAATGACAAATTATCCATTAAATAGAGGTTTGAAGAAGGATATTAATATAATAAAAATTGAAGATAATAGGAAAAATGTTTTCAAGACCCTATTCCCAGAGTTGAGGAACTATTTCTCTATCAAAGTTTATAATGAAATATTATTACATGATATGTTTCTTAAGTAAAATATTATCATTTGGTTGTACCTTTAACTATTTATATATTTATCTCTTAGATCATGTTTCATTATATGGTAATTTAAAACATTAATCTAAAAAACCATATCCAGTGTTCAACATAAACTATTTCCAAAATGGTTAACATTTCCAAAATATCATTATCCAACAATTTAAAATCATTTCCTAGGTAGCTTGTAGTATACAATATTACCTTGTCCATATCAATCACCCCATTTATCCAAAAATTAATAACATAACACTATGAAAATATTAAAGATTATATTTTACTCAATCATGTAATTTTCTAAGAAGATCATTTTATAATTAAATCATTTTCTTATTCTTCGGTAACATTCAACATACTCTTTCAAATCCTTACTAAAATAATATTGCAGTAGAATACTTATATATTTCATAAAAATTATGAAGAAAATATCATTAATAAAATACTTTTACAAAAAATTTATTATATCCAAATACACAAGATCATTAATTATTCAACATCGGTTATATCAATAGTATAATCTTTCCCTTGATACCTTGGCTTCTTCTAAGGTATATTTACATCATTATTGGGTAATTTTTTTTGCATATTTCCCATATCCAATATATATGAAACACTTAATAACACACTTTTCATTCTTCCCTTTTCATTATTTTTCATAGTGACCCTTTTATACGCACTTATAACACATTCTCAATCGTTTTATGCATTTCTTATCTCGATTCTTCCCACAAGTATCATTTGTGAGAAAATCCTTCTTCCCCTTAATTCCTCTGCCTATTATTTTACCAATTATCATATTCTTATATTTATTCCCTTTTATTATATATGAATTGGTGGATTTATTCATTTTATTTCTATTAAATAAAATTATTTCAATGCATGAAGAAAAAGATTGAGAAAAAAGTGCCCTTTGGATTCATGGATTACGCCCTTCAAAGAAGTGGCCAATATTTCCGACCTTATAGCATGTGTAATATATATAATACTAAAAATACCTTGTAATGGTAGAATCGTATTTTTCAGAACATCATCGTTCCTTTTTCTTTAATCTATTAAATTTTATCTTCATTCTAATTCATTAATCATGGGGGTAATAATTTTTTATGAACGTTTAGTTAAAATCTCTCTATTACATGTGTTTTATTTCCACTTATTCTTTTTTATTCTTGATTAATGTTCAACATCGATCACCATATCCTCTATGATAATACATGACTACTGTCGCCATTTACATTTCATTTCTTCCCAAGGCTGGTAATATTTTTTCAAGGGACATAATCCTTTTCTCAACTACCATGGGATTAGTAGTCCCAATGAATGATAGGGTTATCTATTGAATTATGTTATCAAACATAAGAGAATAATGTTGTGGAACAATAGGATTCTAAACTTAGGAATGGAAATTCTACATAACCGAATTAAGGTTCCTTAATATATTAATGATCTTCTCAGTTCTAATACAAAAAATATTGCCATTCTTAGTGATAAAACACCAATATTGACCATGGTTATTGATTCTCTTTATTCCATTAAAATAAATTATTAAATTTTAGCGCTCATTTAATTAGCTGAAAATTATAAATAATTTCACAAATGTGCAAAATTATCTTATAGTATAAGGGAGTATCTTAGGTATCTTGTTAGCTGTGTTTATTTTAAAATACAGTTCTCTTGTGTCTAGAAAAAAAATTTCTGATAGAAACCTTGTGACCCCGAATCGAGATTCTCAGAGTCGGTGGATATATTATTGCATTGGAAGAAGGAAAAGGTTATCACATCCCCAAGGATCAATCAATATAGATTTATTGAAGAACCAGTTTCATACAAGTTACACTTATTAAATGGGTAATTAAAAATAAAATATAATAATGGAAAGCCATATTCATCCTTGAACTCATTCAATCATTTCATCTTTATATCTTGGGGAAAGGAAATAAATATAAGTTATCTCAGATGCTCAGTTAGGGTTAAGTACAATGAAATTTATGATAAATCAATAAATAATAATTAACAAGGAAAAGTAAATGACTGAAACACCTTTCAATAAATTAATAACTTGAGTATAATATGGCATGAATAAAAGATGATCAAAAACACTATATAAATAATCACATTATATAGAAACATGACCACATATATTCTAACTAATTGGATAATCTCATGGAATTAATATAATGATGGAATGAATAATAATTGATTTCTAAATTATTATGATTTATTCTGAAGATAGTAACTATCAAGAACATTCCTCAATATTTTTTAAGTCTGTTGAAGATATGAATCTGATTTGGCCAACTGATTCATCTCTTGAGACTATCGATGCATTGAGAGGCATGTAATAACTGGTCTCTAACTCCTATAATGCATATCCACAAATTCCTCATATATTTAATAATAAATTTAAATGATAACAATGTGCCTTATTAAATATGTGTATTAAGTAAATGATACATATTTATCATTATTTCTAGAATAAATCATAGAACTTTCAAAGTAAATTTCATGTGTAAAAATTGTATTCAGTTTGGGAAATAATAATATCCAAAATAAAATAATATTAATATTAAAAAAAATTAATATCTTCTGAAAAGTGATTACATGATAGTGATAATTTTGAGTGAAATTTTACAATCACAAATGGAATTGAGATTTTATGATAATTATCACCAATTAGTAATATTCATGTCAAATAACATAGGATGAGATAATTAAAAGTAAAAGCAAAAAATAAAATGAATTATTAATCAATATTGATATTACGTATAAATGTCTTATAATGTACACATCATAAAATTTTATTGGTGCCTAAAAAAATTAAGTCTCAATGGAATGTTAATTGGGAATAAATACTTTAAAAAATATATAATTAATCAAATGAATATATTATGTATATCTAATGTAAATACACGTAAAACAAGTTGAAATACAACCTAATATAATAAAAAGAAACTTTTACTCATAACCTTATCTTAAATTATTCAATGAAATATAATTTTAACCCAACATTTGAAAAATGATTTAAGAAATAACTTACATTATGATTTTTAATTGAATGTGCTTTGACCTCCCCTTCTACAAAGGGGGTCCTTTATTACATACCATTATGGACCGAGGGTCTTTCTATAGGGAGGACCCAAACCTCTAAAACTTGGATAAGGATTTCAGGGAGAGAACATGGTCTATTTTGGTTGAGAAAGAAGGATAAAAGTGTTGTAATGAAGTGAGGGAGGTGGTATCCATTAATAATTCAAGTGAGGGGCACATTCAGAATCTCTCAAAATATTAAAATATAACAAAGCTACTATAGAGACACCGACTTATTAATGGAATAAAATTGAATATGCAATGACATTTTCGACCATATTTTTCCCCTATGGGGTTATTTAATATTTTTATAATTTTTAAATAATTTAAAAAAATATTAATTCAATAAAATGTCATTATTGTCTAATTTGATACTATTAATTTAATTTTAAATCAAATACGTCATGAAATGTGGAGATTATAATAAAATTATTTCAACCCTCTATAATATTTTATATAGATCAATAAATTTTTTCCCACACTTTACCAAATTAAAATCATTTAACGATTAATATATTTTGACCTCATTTTCTTATTTTTCTTTTCATTAAATAAATACTAAATTAGAATTTCAAACAATTTAGGGTACTTATATAAAAAATAAAAATAAAAAATAAATTTCTATAATATAAATAAATTCATTAATATCAATATAGACATTTATGTTTGTTTATATCATTATTTTTCCCTACGTGGACATATAAAAGACATTAAATAAAAAGAGAGTGACATTTTGTAACTATATTTGATTTAAATAATATATATGTTATTTTCATGGATATGTTAAAATTAAAAAATATATATATAAATTAATTTTCTTGGTGTATAATTGTTTTTATCCAATATTTTTTGTACCATTTCAGTTCATGTTCATATCCTTGTCGTTAAGTTTTAACCACCCATTAACTCTTTTGAAAATTATTGTCCAATTAAAATTTTCTACTATATAAGGGTTAATAATGTTTCAATAAAATTAAAAAAGGATCATTAATGGACTATGGTAGGTTTCATTAACCAAATACCATAATTTTGAATAAGTTATATTATTTAATATTTTTTAACCATTTTTAAATATATTACTTACTATAAAATATTCAAAAATTCAATTATTAGAACTACACATTATGTTTAATTAAATAAAATTAATTCAAAAATTATATCATTGAATTTTTTTTAATATATCCAAAATACATAATATTCATCTGGGAAATACTTGTATCACCTTAATTAAGTCAAACTATATTAATTTTACAATTTTAATATCATTTATTTTTTTTCATTAATTTAAAAATTATTTCTTCAAAATTATGCATGGTTTTAAGGTAATTATTTCTTTCATAAAATTTAAATATAAATTTCCATGAAAAATATAAATAATCCATTTTTTAAAATACTATTTCTGGTTGAATAGGTATTCTATATAAATAGATATTAAAAATATATATACTTATTAAAAACATGAGTTTGACAAGTTTGTCTTCTCATCAACTAAAATAATATAATATAATTGATGACGACGAAGTGGGTCCAAGAGGTCATATATTAGATGAATAGATTATTTTTTCATACAATTACTCATAAATAAAATTGGGGATTATTTTACGGTCATTTAATAATCCTCATCATTTTATTTGTAACATGTATTACCCAATTTATCCTTTACCGTCGTAATAAAACTTATCAAAGTTCCCATTCATTTTGGAAAAATAAAAGGGTAATGCTCAATAAAATTGGATCTTATAAATAAATAAATTGATTCCATTTTTAAAAATTCAAAATACATAATTTTAAGAATTTAAAATAAAAATAATCCCATAGAATGTAAAGAAATATAGTTTTCTTAGAAAATGCATTTTTAAAACCAAATATGTACATATAGAAACTATGTTATAATGAGGATTAAAATGATATTATTTATAAATAAAGATTAATTATATTAAATTTATATAAATTTCAAATTAGAAATATACTTTTAAAGTAAATAAATTGATTGTGCTATAAAATTATATATTTTCATTATTCACTGGAAAATGTGTTCGCTCGGAATATTACCAAAACATCACTCTAAACTAATTTAAATTTGATCATTAAAAAAATTGATATTATTTTTATATGAAAATAATTTATATAAATTTTAAAAAATTATAATATTTACTTTTAAAAAAATAATACATTTTTTTAGAAAATAGATTTTTGAACATTGAAATATCATTACAAAAAATTATAAACTTATTCACAAATAATTATGTAATACAGAAAAAATGAGTAGAAAAATAATATATTTTATAATGTGTTAAATACTATTCATTACATCTAATTTAATGATTGTGTCATGAAAAAAAGATTATAATATTTTATTACTCCTTTATGTTGGGTGTCGCATGGCACATAATATATTGAAGAGATTAAATTTTAAAAGATGAATAACATAAAATCATGAGGTGTTACAATGAAACCTGTACCTTTTCCATTAGTATTAATTTAATTATGCATTCAAGTTTCCATATTTAAAAATAAGAATAAAAAAGATTATCTAATAAAATTATAGATTTTAAATCATAATGTATATTTCCAAAAAATTATCATATTTATCTATTCTTATCCTCAAAGTATATCATAGAAATATTTTTCAAATTTATTTTGTCCTAAATCTAGTTTCTATGACTTCTACTAAACCTCCACTAATACCAACTATAACTACACAAACACAGAAGTACACAGATGATGCTTTACTTTATAACATTTTTCATGATTTAAAAGAATAACATCTAGAAGTATCGATCTTTTTTGTAGTTTTGGGGAATGTTAATAATATATGTTACCAATTATACATTTCTAATAGAATATAAAATACATTACAAATAAATATTAATCTACATCCATTAAAACACATTCAATGATCTATTCTTCATATCCTAGGAAAAGGAAAAAAATTAAGGGTGAGGTCAAATGCTTAGTAATGGTTTAGTACAGTGGAATCTATCAGGAATAAATAAGAAACAAAATATGGAAATATTATTAATTAAGAACATGTGAAATTTAAATAATTGTATAAAAAATAATTAATATTGAAGGTAAAAAACAGACCACAAATTCCATTTAAATATATGGACACAACATAATCAATATGGAATGGTAAATAATTAACATCTCTTTTCATTTAATAAAAAATCCACGAATGAAATGAATTTTTATATTTTTTCCTAGTGAATGTATCATGTATAATAGTAACTAAATTCTAAATAAATGAAATTATTATGTACTGGAATATATATTTTCCACGTACCTGGAACCTTTACCATCAATATCTATTCTCAAGATAGTTAAAATCAAAAGGGTAAAACCCCATCTTATTTGGTCAGTAGATTCGTCTCATGATACTTCCAATGAATCGTGGTGATATCACTAAATAGTACCTATACGTGTAATTAGGTCCCAATAATTCCTCAAATATCTAATAATCAATTTAATAAAGTTTCATATTTTCAAATATTTATATTGAGTAATTAATACATATATATAAATATTTCCTCAGATATACAAAATATCTTTTAATGTATACTCTGTATATATAAATTTTATATAGTATAAGAAATTATCTTTTAAATAAAACCATAATATTGATATTTAATATAAATTAAATTTGTAATGATAAATTATTACATGGAATGTATTGTTTTAAAACAATTAACAACCGAAAAATAATGTGATATTACACAATTACTATTACCAATAGGTATTTTCAAGTCAAATACCCTAAGATGAAATAATTGAAATTGAAACTTGAAATCCCATGTATAATGAATTAATCATGAAATTAATTAACCAAAGGGTAGTATATACACCATATAAAAGCGAATTGATTCACAAGAACAAATAAGTCCCAATGTAATGTAAATTGAGATCCAATCTCATACTGTATGCTACATTTTTTTAAAACACTCTTTAAACTCTTGTGCAAGGGTTTTATGTATGTCAATCTCATATACACAAGAACTATGTTTTCATTGTATTATCATATCAAAAGAAATAATATTAAATGAATAATATATATATATATATATTATCATTAGAAAATAATTTTTATGCCATATATATCACATATGTTTATTACACCCTTCCATAATATATTCCACATAAAGCATCAATGCATCATATCGCTTCGCTTTGAGGTAGTCCACCGTACACATGTGCAATGTAATTATTTTCCCAAAAAATATAATGAATGAATTTATGTGTAATATAAACTAATTCAAGAAGCATAAAAACATCATAAATAATATATATATTATATATACACTATATATCCATCATTATTCTCAACCTTGATAGTTGGTAATATAAAAAACAACATTGGTTCATGAAGAGGTTGTCCACTGCACACATTAATGAGGATTTCCTAACCCATTTTGTTTATTTTTTATTATTTTTATGTCATAAAATTAAAATAAAAACATGTCATTACATGTATGATACTTATTTTATTAATAAACCACGGTATAATAATACTTGAAGGATTTGAAGAAGTAAACAATTTAAAAATCTTTTATTAGAACATTACCTCTTCTTTGGTTATCCTATTTTGGTTTGAAATAATTGATTACTATGTTGTATTTATGACCAAGATATGAAATCTAGTATAAGATGAAGAAATTTTGAAATTTCATTGGGTAGGTCTTGGATAAACCTAATTCATTTTTCTGTGTGAAATGGAGAGGAGAGGGGATGCCTTTATAGTTGTGGGAGAGGGAAAACTTAGAATATTAGAAATGATGTTTGGTGTACCCATGTTATAACCTAAAAAAGGCATAAATAAGGAAATATTTTTGATTCATGAATGTTCATGATTGAAATATTCCCAAAATGGTTTTTTCTATATGTTTTGGGGAATTACTACACCTTATATGATATTTTTTAACACTAAGTTAAATAATGTTTACATTAGTCACTATAATTAGTTTTAATATATTTCTCAAATAATTTTGGTCAAAAATTAATTTTAACATATTATTAAATATGCACTATTTTTATTCCAACTACGGAATCAATTTTTCTAAATTGAACTCCCATAAGTGTCAGAATTTAATTTAAAATTATTCCCACCTATGTGCCATGAAAGAGGTTTTTTAAAGTGAAAATGTTCAAAAGTTTACAACATTTTTTATAAAAAAAAATAAATATTCAAATTGATAGAATGAGAAAAATTGGGTTAGTAAATTTATTATTGAACTCGTAAGACTTTAAAACCAACAAAATATATATTTTTACATTATAATATATTTAAATTAAAAGTAATTTTTCTGTTAAAATTCATTATAATTTATAATATTCCTCAAAAAATGAAGCTGATCAAACAAATAAAAAAACTCACCATGAGGTAATAATGAAATGATTCATTAATAAATAATGTTTTTTAAGTTAATTTTAAAAAAAAATTGAAATATAGTTTCAAATCAAGTGATCCCTTAAAAAGTGGAAAACTGGATTTAGAAAAAGGCATCTTTTTTATGTGTAAAATTTTATGTGTTCATATATTATGCTTATCATATCTATTGTATAAATATATATTTTTTAAAATATATAATAGATAATTTTAAATAAGATCATATAGTAATAATAATTTTTATAATTTTTTTTATAAAATGCCATTTGAACATAAAAAAGGCTTTTATTATAACTACATTGAATATATATTCAATTGGTTTTTATATTTATTTAAAACTAATTTGTATGAAATTAATTTAACCATATAATTTCATAAATTTGTTAATACTATTTATAAAAACCAATTTAATTTATAAGAGATAAGCTTTGTTTTAATTATATTATTAAAAGTATATTATTTTTGGATAAAATTTGGTCTTCCATGTAACACAAGATATGAAAGGAACCCATTAATTCAAGTAAAACTACACAAAATAAATGATTCATGAAATGAAATATAAGAACATCATTTATTTTATTTAAATATTCCTTTTTATTGTGCACATTTCAAAATATATCATAGTAAATATATCATAAAATCTCAAGATGTTATATTTCACTCTATGTGTGGTGTTTCGTGTTATATATGAAATGGAATATGATCATTATATTTTAAATTTTCAGGGTGTCACAAGGTATATTTTTATGAGATATATTTCATAAAACTTGAATTGATTATATAGATTCAACAAATATTAATCAATATTATAAATTCCTTACAGTTACATAGAGAGGATTTGTCTTATGAAAAAATTATTAAGAAGATTCTAGATATAATTCCCAAAGAGTTTGAATCTATGATTATAACAATAAATGAGACAAAACATATAAAATAGATGAGTTTAGATGGTCATATTGGATTTCATAATTAGTGTGAGAGTATAATGAAAATATATGTAGGAAAATAAAATAAGTGGAATTTGTTATTTTTTTATTCAACATCTAGAATAGTTACAACTAATAATGATAAAACATGTAAAAATGATTCATTATTTTCAAAATCGAAGAGGATTGTTAAATATGAATAAGATTTAAGTTCTTCAACAGAAGTTAATGGTGAAAATTATCATCTAGTAAACAATATGAATAAGATATATGTAAAAATTTGTTTCACTATAACTATAGATTTAATTTTAAGCACAGAAGTGACAAGATTGATTCGTTAAATATATTTTTTTTATGATTTTTTGAAGCAAGGAAATATTAGACCTTGTTTTCAAAGGATGAAAAGAAAGTAATAAAATTAAACGAAATATTAGAATGGAAATTTTGATAAAATATTAATGTCCTTAGACACTTGATCCATGATTATTGAGGACACATATTTATAAATTTATTTAGTTGATAACAAACATAGTCAAAATATTAATTGATTTTATAATGATTTTTGAAAGACTAATCAATGATACAAGGATAAGGTATCTCTTGAATTCCTTAAAGTTTAAAATTAAATGGTAATTTCCATTGTATATCTATTGACTAATTTATCTCAACTTCATCAAAACTGAAAATGGTGAGACATGGAAAGATAAAGATATTTTACCATCATTTGTAGAAATGACTAGATAAGTTACTTTCCTTAAGTAAAATAATAATAATGTTCTGAATGACTATTATTATGATAAGGTATATATTTATAAATCTAATATTTTAGTTTTGAAACATAATTATAAAATTATAAGAATACATCAGATTCAGAGAAGAATTATATTTCTAGATCAACTCATGAAAATATAAAATCAGTTGTAAGACTTAAGTATACATTTCAAATTATGAAAACAAATATCAAATATTACATATTGGAAATGGAATTTTGTTAATGATTATAGATAGTTGAGACAACATAAAACTAAATATAGATTAATTTAATCTTCGGTACTGTTTCATTTTCAATCATATAGTTTTGTTCATAAAAATAGCCATTTTGTATGAAATGGAAAATTGGATGAAAATTGAAAGAATAAATATTAATTAAATCATGTTAAATGATTTTTTTATCTAACACATTATTGATACAAAATTATAATCCATAAAACATAATAAATGATTAAATAATTGGATTACAAATGTTTTATTTTATAATAATTCGTAACATAGGTAAGTCTAGGTACCAAATATAGACATTTTATTCCAGGGAAAATATCTGGATATTAGAAGATGAAACATATGGTACATTAATTGTATATGTTTAATATATATTACTCATAAAAAATCATTCAACTAAAAATAAAAAAGATAAATGTATAAAAAATAACCTTTGGAATAATTAAACAAGGTAACGTTATTCTTCAATTCATCAATATGCTATATCAACATGCAGATATTTTAATAAAATCTCTTTATTATTCTATTTTGTAATATATTAATTAAGATAATGTTATGGTCATTATAAATTGTTCATTAATATACTTCTTTTTTAACTATATCTTTATAGTGATGGACTCCTCGAAAAATTGGGAAGACATTTCATTTTCTAACATATCTTTTAGTATATTTTTCGAATGGATGTTATGTAATATGAATTAATTTGGAAGGAAGGTATTTAAAATATAATCCTTATAACAAGGTAGAGGTTATGTTTTATAAAAGTTTTTTACGGAAATGTTTTTTTGAAATATATTTTGTTTATGAAATTAAATGTAAAATGTTTTATTAATTCCCAAATATTCTAAGAAATCATAAGACATATTTATAACATCTTTCATAATTCTAGACATTTCATATCAATCATTGATCAAGTATAATTTGAACATTTTCCTCCTTGTCATATTTTACAGACTTGAGGTAGAAACGTTCATTATAATAATTGTTATTGTGAAGGGATATCACCTCTGAATTTTTTTATTTTCCATTTGGACAAGGATATCTATATATTCATTTGTATTTTTTGTTTTAGTTAGTTCATTATGGAATCTTCTAGAAATATTTTTAAAATAATATTTTTTAATGTTACAAGAACAAATAGATATTGGTATGAAAATTATTAATCATTAATGATGTCATTTATTATCTTCCATCATGTAATCCATTATTGAAACAAAATAGGATAATGATCAATATTATCCAACTCTTGTTTTAGAATTATATTGATGTGGGACCTTTAGTAAAGTTTGTGGAGTAAAAATGGTCCTTTAAATTTTTTCAAAAAAACTTATCTGTTGAATATAGAAATAAGTTTAGTTAATTTTGAAATAATAAATGATGGATTGGTTATTTTTATACCTCATATGATATTGGATGATACTTAATCATTTTTAAGGGTAAAATATAAAGAAATAATTTTTTTTTAAAATGTAATACTTAACTAAATGCCAAAAATTTCACCATAAGGGGGAATATATTTTAAGTATATTAAAGATCTTATAATACTCTTGTTGGTGTATAAGAATACTATAAATATATAGGATTTTTATGTTGTAGATTTATTATATAATATGATAAAATTCAATATTGTACAATTATTTTAGAGTTACATTGTGTAAAAAGTCTTATTTTTCAAGTTGAAATTTATTCTATATCCAAGATTCCTTATGGTTGTGATAGTTATGTTTTGTGAAGGGGAACATAAATAATTTAGTTCCACCTATTATGGATAAATAAACTCTTTTATAAATGAAACCATATTAAAGATAATAATGGATTATAATTTTTTTGTGTATCATTTATTGATATGTAATAAAATATATTTTAGAGGAAGATGTTGAATATTTGAAATAAAATTGATGAAATAAGTGAATAGTCAAATAAATTTATTGTCCTCCATAGAAATAATGATAAGACTATGTCAAGAAATCCATTGAAGAGTTTATTTAAAAGAATAATGATCAGAAGCAACAAGAACATAATATTAGTAAAACATTTATAATATTTAGTGTAAAACAAGAAATCTCATGAAAGTTTAATTAAGAAATAGATTAATAAGAACATTTAGATACCGTGGAGAAATAAAATATTGTAGATGTTTTTCAATGTGCAATTACTATCAAGGTATATGTTGAACCTAAAGTTTTTCTACAACAAAATGAAAATAAAAAATAATAATTCAATAATTGAAATAAATAAATTACCAAAAGTTTTATGAAAATTGGACATGGAAATATTTCTAAGGAAATGATTTTTAAAAATCACTATGTTTCTAATATAATGTAAAAATGTAACCCCAAATATTCTTCCCCGAAGGAATCTTACATCTATAAACATTTATGTACAACATGTCCAATATAAAAGATTATATCTTATAAAGATTTATATTTTTCTTTTTATCAAATCTCAAATAATGTTGAATATAAAAAATAGGAATAATCCCAAGATGAAAAACATACATATGTTAAAATAGAGGAAATATCACCTTCCAAATGGGAAGGAAATGAATATTCTCTACCGAAAATAATTTTTTATATTAGAATTTCATTAGTTTCATAGTCATCAAATAATACGTCACTATATTATTTAAAAATAATAGAGATTATGTTTAATAAATTTCACGAATTAGTAAAAAAATTGGATGGTATGTTTCATATTTTTTTAGATGTTCAAGAGAAGTACTTGATCATTCAATGACAAAATAATTTTTTAAATAATTTTAAATAGAATAAAATATTTATTTATTTAGTGATAGAAACCAAGGATTATTTGAGAACACGTATGTATATATAAATTATATATTTATAAAAGATTAAAAGTTTTATCAACAGGGTTAATAAGTGAGAGAGTGATTTGAATTTCAATAATGAATAAGAAATGGGATTTAAGAAGCCTTAAAATGTTTTTTCAAGATGAATGAAAGTTATAGATAAGAACTAAATATCAAGGAGAAGGAGAAATATGGTATGAATGAATAGATAATTATAGAACTCATGAAGCTCAATCACATTGTTTATAAATGTTCTAAATTGTGTTAAATTGTGAAACTTTTGGAATAGTAAAAATGTTAGCGTTTCTTGTAATATTAATGAATTTCATACACCTGTGTTCTAATTTTATGATGTATTTTTTTTAAAACTCTTCTATTCTTTCAATGTGTTCTTACTTAAATTTTCTCCAATGTTTTTCTTGAATAACACAAGGAGAGATAAAATATGAACATAGATAAAGTAGATCACAAATTATTGTATTAAAATTGGTATCCTTTTGTTTGTAAACTTATGTTTATAAATTGTATAATTTTATATCTATTTCCTAATAGTTTTATTTTCTTTTCAAAAATGGGGGATATTCTTGGGCTAAAAACATTTCTTTCTACCAATTTTATAAAATACAATACTCATATTTGACATAGTTTTAATCATTTTAAACATTTTTATTCTTACTTGACTAACAACTTCTTTAAAGATGATGTATTAAATTTTCATTAATAGTCATTCCATTTTAGAGTTAGTTTTACTAATTTAATAGATTATCAATCTATGTATATTTACCAGAAGCATGTTATAAGTAATTAATTATAATTTCTAATTTAAATAATTTTTATATAAATAATGTGTATCAAAGTATTCATTATGTTATATTTATATAAAATTTGTAGAAGAATATTTTGTGTTTCTAATGTTTTCTAAGAAGCAATCAAGTGATGTTGAATGAAAATTATTAGCACAATATATAAAATAGTAGATCCATTAGAAGGTTTTATATCTTGTTTTTATAGTGATTACTAAAATATTGAAATACTGAATTGGGCCATTGAAACCATTACAAATTATTTCTATTAAGAGAACTGTGTACTATTGGAGAATATGAATAGATAACGTGATGTGCTTTAATGATTATAGATATTTTTGAAGCATTATAATAGGTTTTTATAGATAGATATATTTTTTTTCATTTTTATTACATATATTTTCCCAACATTTATGTGTGGGAGGATTTGTCTATAAATAATCTAATTTTCTTACTTTTTATTTTTTTCTGGTCTTGTTGATTTATGTCATATAGGGATAGAGAGACATAGAGTTTTTTTTATCACAAAAATTGACAGGTTCTAAAAGGAAGATAGATTGTATTTAGATTATTTTGATTAAGGGGTTTCATTGTTTAGGAGATATACCTACCAATAGTTTTATTACCTTGGATACGAATTGTTGGGTCTACATACTTCCCTGTAAATTAAGGGTGAATGTTCGTACCACACTTGGTGGTCGTTTTATATGTCTTGCTATTAGCTTTTATAAAAGTGAGTTGTGTCTTTTTCTTATAATCTGTATATTTAATATATATAATATTTTATTAAATATTTTTCTTTCATTATATATATTTTGTAAATACAATATATTTCCAATTTTTATTCTTATATTCTCTATCTTTATACATGAATTTATCTGTCTATTATTTATATGTTTAATAAGATTCTATTCAAAAATATTTTCTTAAGTTATAGTATTTATATTTACATTTTCTAAATTTACTATGATTATTCTCATAGAAATGACTCGCTCTAATAGAATACAATATTTTTATTCTTTTCATTTCTTAAGTAACTATGTGAAATTATTTAATTTTCAGTATAACTAGAATTCAACCCATATTATTTCATTTATACATTACTAGTAAACTTATAGATATGTGTAAACACATTAATATTTAACCATTGTAATTTAATTAAAGTGATTAATAATGATAAATTCGACGCATGTATTTTATCCCATGGGGATCCAGATATAGATGATTTAATGATTGATACATTATAAATATATTGATTATTTATGAAGAGTGAAGTGTCTCAAATTGAACTAAAAATAATAATAGAATATTAAATGCACCAAATGTTTTGACAATTTATCAATAACAAATAAATATCCTAGGGAAATTATAAAAATGATAAAATTTACAGAAATTTAAAGTTGTTTTTTGACTTCTATCAAAACGATCTCAAAAAAGAAATTGAAATTGTATCAATAAGATTTCATTTATATGTTTCAATTATTTTAAAATATCCCATTTTTTGTAATAAATTTTTTAGAGAGAATATTTGAGGATTATTATGATAATCAATCAAAAAAAACATACATGAGAACTAAAATTGAACGATTAGTGTTCATAAAGTATTAAATTTATCTAAAGGTAAAGGAAATGTATTTACATACTATTAAAAAATATTTTTACATATTAATGAAAAAAGTCAATATATTATACGGAATTTGAAGTGAAATAGGAAAAACTTAATTTTTAAAAGTGATAATTCTTTAATATATCAATATAAAATTTCTATTGATTTATTTTGGGAATATGAAAATATTTATGAGGTTTAAGATTAAAAATTTTAAAAGAGTAACTCTTAGTAATATATTCAATGGTGTGTATTAATAAAAGTTTTAAGATTCAAAAGGTTAATACATTATTAAACAATAAATTTTATTTTAATGAAATTATAATAGATAATAAGAGGCCAGGTGAGGTATTGAGGAATATTAATGACTTAAATTTCATTCATTATAGTGGAAATAATAATATTATTGAGTCAATATATTTATTTTTTATTATATAATTGTCTTTACAATCACTCAAAGTGCAGTTACATGAAATAAATAATTATCTAAAGAATTTTTTATTTCATTTTTAAAATTTTATAAAATTAGTTAGTAAATATAATAAAAAACTTATTTAAATATTCAATGTTATAAATAATAATGATAATTACAAAAACTACAATTGATTAAAATATTTTTTTATTCATATAATTTGATTTAATTATGGTTGTAATAATAGAAAGAAGAAGGATTTATTTTTATCTATAAATTAGGATGTTTTATTAATTATTACATATTGTCTTAGTGTTAAAAAATATAATTATAATTGAATTTATATAAAGATTGATTTGAAGGATCAACCTAATAAAAAAAATATTGAAGTGGAATACATAGAGAATAATGATAATGTTTTTTTAAATAGAATCATAGAATGATTGAAGAGATAAATAGTAGAAACAATTCACCTTACTTTTAATCTTATGTAATAATTTTAATTTTATAGTAGATAATGATAACTTGGTCTCTATTTCAATTTGGGAAAAATGTTCTCAAAAACAATTCATTTATCTATAAAATAGGGGGCCTGAAATCAAGGAAGATATAACCTCAAAATAAGTTATACACATATGATTTGATTTTCCACAGATACCTTTGGGTTTCCGTGATATATAAATGTATATTATTAATAAATGTTTACATATATAACAATGAAATGTAAATAAATAATTATTATTTTTATCTAACACCAATGAACACAATTCACTAATGCAACCCTTTTTTAAGAGATATTTTTTCGATTACCCATCCAAGATTGAATTATCACCGAGAGGGGAAGGGGTAAATCAGTGATATATTTATCTTTTATATTTTCTTACAAATGAAAACACATTCCCCTCCTATTAGAGATTTATTTCCTTGTGGAAAACAATTCAAACACACATCCACATGAACGCAAGAATTTACAAGGTTTACTAGTCAACAATATTATTAACATCCGTTTTAGGGTTTGGAAACAATTAAATAAAATAAATACACTAGAAAAAACATTTTTTGTGAAATATAATGTAAAAATATTCCCTTACACTTGTGTAACACTATATTCAATAAAATAGTTCATGTTTATGATGTAACACGAAATGATGTAGTTTGATTTTGGTTCTTCTAAATCATCTTTCACAAATGTGATATTTCAAAACAGATATTTAATTTCTTACCTAGATGCTACTGAGAACTTTATGGACTTCATAATGTTACTCAGTCTGATACCCAATCAAATTTCCATGTCTAATTGCTCAGAACACAAGCCCCACATCTTTGCAAATTCTTATTTTTCAAAAATTGCATTCGTAAACTGTTTTAGTCTTTTTGTGAAATTCCTTGTAACCACCAAGAAATGTCCTTTATCCCATACAGACTGCAATGCACCATGTGGAAAAAGTGTTTTTTAGGAAAATATATTCTTCTATGGAACACCCATACTTAATGGATGTGTGATTATTCCACCTACTACCCCTTCTTCAAGGATATCTGATTCTTCCACAGACCACCTATATGATGAGGTCCCTTTTCCATTATGGGATAGAGAGCCCTAAAAACTCCATCCATGGGAAAATTTAACCTTCAAGGAGTATTTCCTTCATAAACTAATTCCATTTATTGAATTCTCCCTCACAAACTATTTTAAACATATCCAAATTCTTCTTATAGGGATGATCTCTTCAAATAAAATTTTCTCTAACTAATGATCTAAGTAGGGGAATCTATATAAGAAAATAAAATCTATAAAACCCACGAATCTGAATTACCTGAAACATAAATACGGTAAATCATTCACCAAAAACATTTCTATGTCATACGAATAGTTCGATGACCTTTTGTGGTGGCCACTATCTACCTAAAATAAAACCCCTTGGGTTTTCCAAAATCACTGCCACATTTTCTAAACGAAATGACTCATATGAACTGGTGGCCTCCTATGAACTGCAATCCTACAATGAACCATTTTTCTATACACGGTCTGTGCAGTGTTCTTCATAGCATCCATAAAACTACATTACATAAATCTTCATTTTTATTTTTCCTTCACCGTTCGGAGTACGTCCTTTGCGATCCAAAAACATTTATTTGGGAAAAAACTTTACTAATTCTTTTTCATCTATCTTTTTCAGTAATCTCAAATTGATATATTGTTTAATTGTTCAACTGTGTTCAAAAAAAAATTCACTTCTATTTTCATCACAAATATTTTTATATATTTTTCCATTTATAAACCATTTTTAGCATCATCCTATTTTATAAGTAATGTATTGTAACTTCCCTATCTTCGGAAAAAATATTTCATTCCATTAAAACCTAAATATGATTGGAAACACCTTTTATACCCCATTTCCATTATAAGAATATCATGATCTATTTTCAAAATACATATGATATTTCTGAAATAAAAAACAGAAAAGTATCATCTGACTTTATAAGACTTTTATAATGTGAATTTCATTATCATTTTGACAAAAAAATGAAACACTATTAAAAAACTCTTATTAGTTTAAAAAATCATCTCCATCCAACATGGTCCCAATAGTAGTGATTTTGTTAATATTTCCTCTATATTGGACCATTTCATTCAATGTATATAATATCAATAAAATATTATCATTTACACAAACAAAATAAAGGGGATCACTTAAAGGGTATAAACACATAATCAGAATAATTTTGTAATTTTCTAGATAACTCTTATAATAATATTATGGAATCCGGGTTATATAATCATATTTGAATAAAATACACATTAACATCAACAAATATTCTCAATCCCTGAAAAAGGATCAAAAAAATTAGAACAACAAACCACTCCCAAAGTTTTAAATTAAAACAATTAAATTATTTTGAGATCCAAATCATCCTCTTTTTATATGGAAATTATTTTAAAGGTTTTACGTATTCATTCTAGTGAATAACATGTGTGCACAGTAACATCAAAAAATTATTGAGACATTATATTTGAGAAGAAACCATTTATTTAAAACGATAACATAGATGGTAAAATTTTTATTTTGAGAAGGATCAATAAATACACATAGTATAATATGAAGTTTTTTAAAAAAGGATTAAAAATTAGGAACCAATCATGGAATTTAATTTAGAATTATATACATATAACATGCTCCCTCGATTTATCACTTTCATAAACCAAAATTTCAATCCACTACAAAATGTAAGATAACACATTAAATGGAAAAAATAATGACTTATATAAGATAACCCAAAAGTAAATTAGAGAAACACAAAACCCACAATCAAGATGACTATTTTAGGGCATGAAATAATGATATATAGAAATAAATACAAGATAGGAAGAGGCTTAGAAAACTATAACATAAATAACAAACTCATAAAGTGGATGAAAAATGGAATTGTCAAATGCGAAGGGAGGTAAGAGAGAGAGAGAGATAGTAAAGATTGGGATAAATAGTAGTCGAATTGGAGGAAAATATAGCTCATGTGGTTTAGCTTAATGTGCCGGTAAAGTGATAAAATTATATTTTTAATAATCTTGATAATTCACATGGTTTGGTAGCAAGGTTTATGAAATAATATGTCATCCTTGATAAAGGTACTTGATTGATGTGCACCCCCCCCCCACACACTCATTGACAAACACACACAAACATATTTTGGACGCATGGTTTCAACTACCCTTGCGCAATCATTGTTGTAGATAGTAGATAAATCCCCCATTTGTAATGATATATGCATGGTTTCAATGCATACTTTACCAGGCCATACACCTACTTGGTGCACAAAGAATCATATATAAGGGCAACCACATAAGGTTTAACAGGATATGCAAGAGTATCTATATGGTTCTCCCTAATAGTTATCTTAATGTATTATTAGGACAAACTCTTAATATTTGATAATTTCATACCAATACTACATTAACATAACAAATTAAATAATAAAAATTAATATCACACAAAGTTTGTATTAGGTCTTGATAATTATATCCACAATATAATTTTATATCACTAGACATTATTAGAGGACAAAAGGAATGAGTTGATAAATATAAATATGAATTCCACTTCTTATAAAGGCATAACTTTGAAATAGAGGAACTCTTTGTCACTAAAAAACTATAATCCGTATAACATTGACTTGATAATAAGTAAAAGAAATTAACAAACTGAAACAAAGAGAAGTTATAGATTATCAATATAGAGTTCCAGTGTATATCCCAAAATTAATTCCCTCATACCTTTGTAATCTTAATGTACTAGAGATTAAATAAAAATAATTGTACAATAATATGATGGAAAAATCATACATTGTGCTCTCACCACTATGTTAAGAATTCAATTATTGAATATCATCTCCATAAAAAATTCATTACAGACAACGCTTTTACAAGGTAATTTTTTTTAATAACAGATAGGGACTCGATACAAATTACACTGACTATGTTTCCACATCACCATATTGAAAATCCATCAACAAAAACCGTAATTCTCAGAATGCAACATTAACAATTCAAAAATTAATTAATAAGTTATTATCCATAATATTTTTTAAAAATTTCATAAAAATAAATATCTTGAGAATGTTATGACCTTAAATAAAAGTAAATACTGATAAAAAGGATAGGATAAAATAATATATGAGAAAAAAAATCTCAAAAATATTCTCTATCAGCCTCAGGTTCAGCTGGTTAAATATAAGGATACGATGTGGTATAGAAATAGAACCTACTAATTTATTGAAAAATATTATAAAAACCATTTTAGATAACAAAATATCTATAACCCCACTATTTTTTAAAATAATCCCGATATAATAGATTATTATTCCCTAGATTAGCACACTGATAGCATACTAGATAACAACTCACAGTAGATTCCAATGAAAAAATTTTATAGTATATTGATACAATCACTTATATAGTTATATTAGGAATATTTAAATTTTATGTTTCTAGTATCACATTCCTAATTCATTAAAAGTTAGTACATATCAATCACAGTAGGTTTTATGTCCAAGATGGCTTCTACATTGAAATTATTATTCAACACCTATACCTAGTACATTACCCCACATGATATAACATTAAATCAATATAATAATGAATAATTATTCCTAATTAATGAAATTTTAAAAAATAATATTAATCTAGAATAGGTTGATAAAAACTAGAAAAATAATGGGAATACATAATACTACATCACCTAAAAATTCAAATTTAGTAAATAAAATTCAATTTACATGGATATATTTATATTTTTAGGGAATAATTATTCTATAAAAAATTCATTGAATCATTCCAATGAATGGAACTTTTGTTTCTAGGTATGAATGAATGACTTCCACACCTTCCAACTCAGACCTTAATGTAATAAATTAGTTGACTTAAACATAATAGACTATAGGAATTCAATAAGGTTGATTATATTCTCAATGATATCAAGCCACTCCTATGTCGAATAGGAACATTTCCATTCATGGTAGAGAAGATGTATTATATGATAAAACTCTTGAACAAAGAATATACATTGAGGATATTTTGGATGATTTTGATGATTTATATTATGTATAAAACCAATTTATTTGGATAGGTTTTAAGAAACCATTGGGGTTTTTATAGAGAACCACCAACAATTTCCACCTAGAGATCTATAACACATTTCAGTGGTGTACTAAATAAACATAAAAAAAGTAAGAAACATAATTTAAATGGGTATCATGATTTTAATCTTGTAAAAATAAATATAAACTAAAAGATCAATCAAAAAATACCATGAAAAAACCATTTATAGTGAAAAAAATAAATGATTTAGCTTCCAAAATTCAAATTGTAAGAAAAAACTCAAAATATTTATTAAAAAATAACTATAATTATCTATATAGAATACATTATTACTTATAGGAAATCCACTCAAAATACATAAAACATTTAAAATAATCTTATAAAAAATATGTAAAATCAAATCCTTTTATAAACTCAAATAAATTTCATAAAAAAAATATATAATTATTCATAATCCATTTTACATCACATCCATTTTCCATGAAAAAACCATGAATTTAAAATTTTAAGAAACATTTTAAATATAAATCATCTGTTAATAACTATTATATAATGAAAATCCCATAATTTAATGATATTAAATAATGTATTCCCAATAAACTGCATATTAAATCAATACGAAAAACATATAAAATTATTCTACATCATTTGAATTCTGCATAAATTAATAATATATATATATGATTCTGAATTAAAGACATCCACTTCCCAAAAACCCCTAGTTACAGACGGACAAATATAAAAAATCTTGTCCAAAATATATTCCAAACCTATATCATGATCCACAAAAATCATATCTCTATTATACAAGGAAAACAAAAATACAAATTGGGCTATAATACCAATTTTTCGCAAACCAACCTATGATACCCTTGATTTGGTCAACAATCCAACCCTTGATATGACGTTAGAAGATTCTGATCGAAATAGTATAAAACTATTTTTTTGTAATCAGAACATGCTTCATTGAGAGTGATTTATCCCGATAAAACAAATAATAAAAACTGTAACTCAGTTTATAATTCCATGAGAATCACATTTTAGGTCATGGTAATCATGAATATAAATATATACATTTCCATAAATAAAAAATTAGATGATACATATAAATATAAACCTATATCATAATACATAAAAAATATTACTAATATAACGAAAAAATTCACACATAATCCAAGGGATGTAAAAGGAATGGTATAAGATGAACCCACATTAAGCCATCCAGAACTAAGAACCCATGCCAATACACAACATTCTAGAGGTCCACTCATGATCTCCCCATTCAAGAAACTGTATCCAAATAATCATGTTATATATAGTGGTAATGGTTTCTCCCAAACAATTGAAATTAAACAATAGTGCAACTTCTCTATAATTTCCATCAATTCCAATTTTTATGCTAAACGACCATTATAAATCAAATAATCATAAATAAATAAAGTAGGTATTAAAATAAAATATTAAGCAACTAAACCCTCCCATATCATAATATCCTTCACAAAAACAACATGAGTTACAAAATCCAAAATGTCACACACTTTAAAATGACCAATTAAAAGAAAGGAATAAAAATAAGGATTAATGATTTGGTTAATGATATATGTAAATAGAAATAAAAATTGACCAATTAACCTCCATGTGACTGCTTAAGTCACCATTATAACTTAAAAAATAACAATCCATGGGAAATTATGAGTTTAATTAAATCAATAATTGGTAATAAGCATGGGCATAATAGACCAGTAAGAAATCTAATTGAAACAACACCCTCTATATAGTATTTAAATAAAATATTCAGTTCATTATTATTTGATATATATTATAAGAAATTTTGTTTCAGTCATATGACTATAAAATGAAATATCATTCTTATAATCAAATAATATACATTTCTCTTTTTACTATAATCAAATGAAAATAGTCACTTTTAATGAAATTTATTGGGTAAAATTCCCATTTATTATAACATTCATTGGAATAATAACTTTATACCACTTATAATATATATATTTCAATACACATTAGAAAATTGTTTCTATTTTATATAATTATTTATCAATGGATAATAAAATAAAATATAAATCACCATATTATAATTAAGTAGATAGAAACCATAGAAAAACCATATGAATTGTTGCATTGTAATAGTTACAGTGGCTACAAGAAGGAGAGTGAGTTGTAGTTTAAATTTTAAAATAAGACAAAACAAAAAACCTCTTTAGTAAAAATGATTAGAATTAGGATTTATCAAATGATAAACGTATTTATATAAAATTTATTATTCATCTAAATGAAAATAGTTTAGTTAATCAGTCTCATATATATCTTAATAATATTAATATTACAAAGAAATTTATAAACAATTTTTTTAATATTAATGCACATAGAAAAGTAAATGTGTATAAAAAAGTTAAAAAATGTTATAATAATGTAATAATTAATTAAAACCTTTATAAAATAATTCTAAACATCAACCTTGAGAATTATGGAAGATAAAAATCATTAATTTCGAAATAAATAGTTTTAGAGATAACTGTAATAGTTTTTGTTTACTTATTAGGAATGCCACAGATATAATTATTGGAATATCTCCTTCATCCAGCCCCGAAGAAGCCCTTGATAGGATAGCCATATTGTCTTTATATTCGGAGCTGAAGAAACCATCAATCTAAATATCACATTCATCTTTCTTCCTATCTCTATAAGATCTTGAACTAACCTTGATCAGACAAAGTTAATAATAAAGAAAAATGATCTGAGGAATTTAAAATCCAACGCATATTCCTTGAAACTACAACTCTCTATCAAATAAAAAACATTAGAATAATATGTTCAGGAAGAGAAAAATATTTTATGTTTTGAATTTCAAATGCATCAACACCCATCTCCTTAAATTCACTCTTATTTATATGAATTCCTCCAACAGTCCTATTATAATGATTCTTGGAGTTAGTCACAAAAGATTCATATTTTCTTCACTTGATAGCTCAGAAAACTCTTCCATATTATTTCATTTGATTTAGAACTATTAAAATTCTCTAAATAATTCCATATAATTGAAAAATTATAATTATTCCACTTATTAAATTTATAAATCATGATGGTATATACTATTTTCTTCACTCTGATAAACTGAAAAAAGGTTAGTTAGAAGAATCCAAATTATATTCATTATAATGGTTATGAGTTCAATCTGTAACATAAATAGAACACTAGTATGACCACTGGAAAGGACACTTTTCAGTCTAATGTATCAGATGTACCATTATTCCAAGGGATCAAATTGAATAATAAAATTTTATATTCATTTTATATTAGATTAATTTATACATTTATTGGAAATAAATGTTTTCCAAAAACCATTCTAAAATAATTTTAAAATATAAAAATACTAGAATAGAATTTTATGAATGTTTTATTGTTCTTTTGATTTTAAAATATAAGGAAATGAAGAGTAAAATTATACCCTTTGAATCAAAAATATCCCCCATTTTGGAAATAAAAAAACATGCCACTTAAAAAATGAATAAATATTAACATTTAAAAACATACAACACTTTTTTCTTTTATGGAAATCATTGTAAATATTCATATAAATATTTTTCCTAATCATATCTTATCTCAACCTGAATTAGTTACTTATAATTTAAAAATAATTATTATTTGGTTGGAAATATTACATTGTATTCACCCCTTAAACAATTGCCTCCCCTAAATAGATTTCTTCTATTCAGATAAATTCTCATGAAAATCTATCTCTCCCTCTTTAAATAAAAATAATACATTTTTAATGCTTCTCACCCATTTTTTTTTCAAAAATAAATAATTTGGAATGTAATATAATCTATTGAAATGTTTGAAAAGTAATATATGAAAAAAAATATTTAAATTAGTTTTTATCCAATATAATATACAGAACATTCATACAAGTAAAATATAAAATCATTTATCCATCAATTATTTAGATAAACTAATAATTCACACAATTTCTTTCAAAATATATGATTAATAAATAAATTAGGAGTTCATTTAGAAAAGAATTATTCATTATTATACAATTTCTTAACTATTACCAATAAATTCGTAAAGTTTTAATTTTTTTCTAGTTTCATATAATTATGACTCAAGATCAAATAATATCATTATCATACTTAAAATTAAAAATTTATTCTTTGGTAAAATTGAATTCCACATTCTGACTATGTGCCATATCGTAGAACTGTTCAACAGACATTACTCTCTTTGATACCTCATTTTACAACTTGTCAAACAAATCTTTAATTCCAAGAGAAAATTTCTACACTTCTAAAATTTGATCATAAGTGTCCTTTAGATCACCATTAACCTACCTAGAGCACTTCTCCATTTCATTTAATTTTATCTTATGAGAGTTAATTTTTACATTATAACATTTGATATCAGCCTCATTTTGATATATTTATTCCTTTAACAACATTAAATACAATGAAATCTCATTCATTCTATTTTGAATTTTTTAAAACCATACATAAATTTTGGGATGATACATAATTGATTAAGTTAGTTTTTTGTGTCTGAAATATATAATCAATACTCTTATAAGATTCAATGAATGATGAGTCTGATGACTCTAATGCTACCTCTGCAGCATTGGGTCTAGATGGTCTAAAATATAAATTTTCTTTCTATTTAAATTTAAATCCTTCTAGAACATTATCCACATCAACTTATTTATCAGTTTTAACCTTTTCAAATTCATTATTAGGCGAATTTTTAGCATCCACTTCATGTTTTTATGATGATTATTGAACATACAATGATATATCACATATAGGATTCTTTTCAGACTATGAGGAAATTCCAGTAGATAAAGATTATGATTCTAATGATATTTCATATTTATTTACTTCTTCCACTGTTTTTTCTAACTCCTCTTCCTGCTCATTTATATTTAATTTTCTTACTTCCCCACAATTCTCCATTCTCATTCCCCAACATTATTAACTAATTTTTGTTTCTTACTATTCTCCGTCATTATAATTGACGTAAGAACATATTCTTAAACTAACTTTTGATTTTTAACTACTTCCTGAACTTATTCTCTATGTATTTTAAAAAATTTCATGTTTCAAGAAATTTAACATGGTATGTTACCAAAATAGTACATTTGTTCTTATTAAAATAA
The DNA here is from genome assembly GCA_963277665.1 of Viscum album. Classification (NCBI taxonomy): domain Eukaryota; kingdom Viridiplantae; phylum Streptophyta; class Magnoliopsida; order Santalales; family Viscaceae; genus Viscum; species Viscum album. The sequence goes on along the minus strand of OY728143.1, from coordinate 1,825,961,052 downwards.
CATTATACCTTTAATGATTCAGATTAACATAAAAGTATTCTATCAATTAATTTTGGAATAAATATATATATATATATATTTTTTATTTAGAATCAATAAACTGTATTAATAAACATTGATGTAACAAACTTTTGGTTTTATTACGGTCTACAACTCATAAAAAAGGTCTTATTAAAACCCAATTTTTTGAATAACTGGATGTAATAAATACTTCATCCCAAAATAATTTAGCAACTGAGAATTTACTAAGAAAGTATCTTGAAACATCATGAAGAATTCAATTTATGATTTTGACTACTCCCTTTTTTAGTGGAGTTCATGGTGAAAGAAAGTTATGTACAATACAAATTTTACTACAAAATGTTTCAAAAATAAAATTTAAATATTCTCAACCATAATAAATATGAATATTTATCAAGGATATGTTTTTCTCATTTTCGATACTAGATATAAGTGTTTTTAAACAACTAAAGGCTTAATATTTCTTTGTTAGAAAATAGACGCAAGTATATCTAGTATATTGATCAACTAAAATGTATACATAGTATTGGACATAATTACATACATTTTTTGGTAGGACCAAATACATCCATTTGTGCTAACTATAAATTATCAAAATTTTATACTTCACTAATAAGATTAAATATTGACTTATCCTTCTTACCAAATTTACAAGGATTGTAGAATTTAGTACTGTTAAATTTAAGTTCCAGTAGATCCTTAACAAGTCTTTTCTTAGACAACACAGATAAAGTGTTCGTTTTATAGTGTCCTCACCATCTATGTCATCACCAATAATGATCTTCCATTATAAATATTCAAGGTACATCATGGATCCTAATATATTTTATGATTAATATGTATACAATATCAACCCAAATGAAAGAAAAAATAAGTTCATATTTAGAATTATTAATAGTAAATGTATGATTCCTAAAGTTCACAAGATAACCTCCATCACATAATTGACATATTACCATAATTTTTTTTCCTTATGTCCCATAACAAATAAAACAAATTAAAGATTCTCCAAGAAATTTTTAATACCAATACCAATTATCTCCCCTTGAGCATTATATTCGAAAGTGAATTTCCCACCTTTAATTATTATAATAATCTTAAAATATCATTTTTTAAATTATTATGTTTATACAATCCAATATCCTATATAAAATATTATTTCATGGGTGCATTCCTTATTTTATTGGGAACAAAAATATTACCATTTCTGAAAATCCAAATATTATTGGGTCCGGTATTATAATAATGTAAAATATTAGAAATACATGACTCTTAAACATTATTATTTTGAAAATTGTCAATTGTGTTGTAAAATATGATTTATTTAATCCTAAATTCAAAAATTTATTTTAAAAAATTTATTCTTTTAATTTCTGCCAAATTGAGACTTAGTGAAACATTGATCTCTTTTCCAAACAATATAGTTATTAGGTGAATTATATTTTCTACGTGTAAAAACCATTTTGGAAATATATATACAGGGTCAAATTTTATTATAAATTCTATAAAAAAATTTCTTTCAAGTGCTAAACTTATTACAATGTTTATTCAAACTATAAATTGGATATTTTAGATTAATGACAAAAAGTTCTTCCTCTTTGGAAATTTTTTTAAACTATGATTTACAATATCACATTGTAAATTATTTTTATCAAAATGATAAATTTTATAATCTTTTTTAAGATCTTTTTTAAGACTATAATTTTTAAAATTATATTTATCAAGTTGTTTTCAATGATTTATATATCATTTGTTAAAGTATATATTCTTAAATATTCTTTTACAAGTTTTTTTTAGAATTTTTATGTTTCTTAGAACTTTAAAATTATCATTTTCATATAGTATTGTTTACAAATACTTCTTAAAAAATATATATACTATTATTTTCTTCATTATTTAAACAATATTATTATTTCAAATATTTAAAATTATTATCATCATTGCTAACGCGGTAATTCACATTCAAAAAAATGTTTGTATGAAATGCAGCAGTATTTACCTTACAAATATATCACTCTTTGACCATTAGTATATCTATATATAACCTATTATTTAAACTTATAGAACATTAATTCTATGAATAATATTCTATATATATATATATATCCACTACATTTGCTCTAACATTCTAATGCTTTGGGAATATTAATTCTCCTGTGTTTATAGTATTTCATATTTTTCCTATCATAATTTCTCTCATTATTACCCTTCCTTTTTAATATTTTGACAATCTAGAATAATTTATTATACCTTAATAATCTCATAACATATTACTAAAAAAATTAATTATTATCACTTTTATCCTTGTGACTCTTCATATATCAATATTCAAAATCATTCCTTCAAAAATATTTTTTATCCTTCTAACAAGATTAACGAACTTGTTTTCTATATTTTCTGATTAAATATTATTTGATACAACAAAAACCATCTTCTTCTTAGAATATTTAACCAATTTCATAGGGGATTGAGATTTATTAATAGAATTAGATTTATTTTCTAATGAAACTCCCCCATATTTTTTTTAATATTATACACATAACATTTTAGTCTACTCTGGTACATTATAAATCTTCTCATGAGATCTTGTAGTGTAATATTTTCAATCATTCTAATGTCATCTAAAGTTGGTTTCACGGATTCAAATTCATTTGGAATTATCTAAATACTTTGATTATATGAAATGTAATCATCAAGATCATTCTCTCTAAGATATTGTAAACTATTTATAATTTTGATAAACCTTTGGTACATCTTAGAAACATACTCTTTAAATAAAAATTAAAAATATTCATAATTGTATCTTAACTTATCTCTTCTAGTCTCTATTATTTTGGATGGTACAATGTTATTTATTTATAAATTCCTCAATATTCAATTATTTATTTCACATGAATAAATCATTCTATATATATATATTTTCATAGAACAGAAAAGATTTTTCTTTACTCTATAATTAAATTGATATTCCAATTTTTCGTGATTTATAAAGGTTGTCACTTATTTCTCTAGATGAGTATAATTTTTAGTCAATAATAAAAAATTATCCACACCAGTATCAATAAAAAAAGTATTATTTAAATCTCTCTATTTTTTATATTCATCCCCATAAAAATGTGTTTGGATTGGAATACAATTTTCTAGAGTAACAACATTTAAACAATCCATACTATCAATCAGAATCCATTTTTCTACAAAAAATCATTAGATTAAATATCGCTTCTAAACAAATAGTTTATAATAAAGCCTAAAAACATACAATATATTTTTTCAGTAAAGACTGTGAAATTATAGTAGTAAACCTTTATATGATACCAATTGTTGGATCATAAGAGTTACAGTGACTGCAATATAAGAGGTTTATTGTAGTTTCAACAATAATATTAGATAACAAATATTAAATAAAAATATTGTACTCATAATTAAAATGATTATTAGAGTGCTTATATCAAATATTGAAATCACATGATAAAAATATGTTAGTTAAAAATTCTCATAGTCTATCTAATAAAACATTTAAAACAAAGATAAGTATAAATAAAATTCCTAATATAAAAGAACTAGGGAAAGAAAACATGAGGAAATAAGTAAAACAAAATATTATAAACAATTTACATTGAATTAAAATATTTACAATAAAAAATTTTCTTTTTAAACATAAGTGTTATGGAAGTCATAATAATAGACATATATATCCATAGTTTTATACCAAACTATAAAGATCTATCATTCTTTACAAGGAAAAATCTATAGGATGATCAGAATATCTCTGCCTTCTAATAAGTTGGATGCCCTTGATTCTACTATTAGAATATCTCTGTCTTCTTAGCCCAAAAATCCCTCAATATAAATATTGTATTCACCTATCTTCATATCCATGGAATCCCTTAATCTAACCACCTTCATAAAATGAAATAAAAAAGAAAAACGTTCTGCATAATTTATGATACTCAAATGGATTCCTTAGAATAATAGCTCTCTAAAAAATTATAAATCATTATAATGAGATGTTTTGGTAGAGTAAAATTTATACTGTATTTATTTGAAAATACATAATCCCCCAACTCTTCAAAATCACTCATATTTATCTAAATTAAATATTCTCATAGTTGGCTGTAACAGACTCATATGTTCTTCCCTTAGTGCCTTAGTAAAATCCCTCCTTAGGATGTTGTTTTGTTTATCACTATTATGATCTATAAATAATTTATTCAAAATAAAATTCTTGTAATTACATGGTTTTTATAATTTAGAGATTTTGATAGACTATTGTATTGTTTTCCAATCCATTAAATTGAAAAAATATTAATTTGATGAATCAAAACATTTATCAGTCTAATGGTTATGACTTTGGTCAGTCTAATAGATAGAACAATAGTATTACCACAAGAAATAATAACAATTAGTTTGATGGATCAGATTGAATAAAAAATGTTTCTGTTTGTTTTATATTAGATTCAATTCTATATTCAGTGCAAATTTGTTTTCTATTAAAAATTTATAAAACACATGGAATATAAAAGCATAGTAAAATATAATATTAAGATAGTGTTAAAGTGTTGATGATTTTCAATTATAAAGTAAGGAAATGTAGAATATAAAACCTCAATATCAATATAATGTATATTTTAAAATATGGAACATTTTAAAGTGACAGATAGTCCTCCAAGGCTAGTAGAACACAGAACTTATATGTCACTTATAAGTGAGTCCTTCAGTCTGTGTATTAGAATAATAAAAACTCCACTAAAAAGATGGGGAACCACTTCTACTTCACTAGAATAACTTGTGTTTTATGAACCACATCTCGATCTATAGTTTCCTAATTATATATACAAGATTAAAATAAGGTTTTGAAAATAACATCCTTAAGTAATAATGTACAACATTACTATGTTATTCTGCCAACACCATGATCATATAAAATCAATAAACATCAAACCTCATGTTCAAACCACCATAAAAAATCTTTTAATGATCAAATTCCAATCAAATAATATGGGTCATCCCTTTAATATCAATTAAATTATTAATAATTTATTTTAAATGTGTATTAATGGAATCATAGTCATTCATTTGGAATTATAAACAATGAAAATAATTTATATCAAACTAAATGGCTTGATAAAGTGCCATAAAATATATATTAGATCTCCAACCCCATTATTAAGATACCTGAACACCCAAAATAAATTATTTCAAAAACAAAAACCACTTTCATTTTTAATAAATACTAAATAATAACCAAATGTGTGGTTTAGTAAACCCTTGGTGTGCACGGGAGTTGAAAAAAAATCAAAACTATATGTTTTCAAAGAAAAAACATTCAAAATTAATTAAAAAATAATTTAAAAACATGATTTTATCCTAGGTATTATAATCCAAAAATTTATATTATTACTAGATGTATAAAATAAAAATTAAAAGACCAAGAGATAAATGGTTTAAAATTTTAATTACAATCCCAAGGCGAAACCTACATTGATTCAATGCAGTATATTCTGAATCCTTATATGTGGGATAAGGGGTACCTGAAACCGATATGGAACACCTGATGTGAAAAAAAAAGTTTAAAATTAATCTACTTTGAAAACCCAGATTGCAGACAAAAATGTTATACCTTCTTGGAAAAGGAGAATAAATAGAGAATCTGCGGAATAAATATGAGGAGAATTTGATATCCCGACCTAGAAAAATAAAACTTGAATTATAATGGGATAAAACCTAGATCTATATGAGGAATGGATATGGTTCCCCATACATAGGTATATGATCCACACAATATATTGTGACAAGAGGGAGGGGTTAGAGAATGGGATTTAATTAGCTAAAAATAAATGGTGGTGTAGAATTGTGATTTTCATTTTTATTGATATGTACACATCACACAGTTTGGGTGCATCATGGGCCCAGCCATGTGACATCTAGGTAGGCCTTAATGAAAATCTTGTATCTTGGTGCATGGAATTAAACACGATTACAATAAATTTTTTCCAACTGTGTAGTTGGTTTGTGCTAAAAAAATATTTGCATGTCTCATAATTTCGTTAAATTTAATACTAACTATAGGTTTACCATGTGACATGAACTACATGACCAAAATATCAAAATTTCAAAGGGATTCAGCATTGAATAAGTGAAAAATAATGGTTACTCCAAAATAAATAAAACAATAAAGGAAAAGTGATATTGTTGTGTCATAATACTCCCCCAAATAATGATATAGACTATTATGAATAATTACATAAAGTGGTACCTTCACAGAAAGAAATAGATTCCAACCCCCATATAAAGGAAATGATCCAAAAAACATGATGATCGACGGAAATTACCACTAACAATAAATTATATTATCTTCTACAAGGAAATATGACACAATATAATTTTAAAATTCCATTTTCTTAGAAAATAAGTAACTAAACTCAGTGATTTATCTATGGAATCAAAAACAGAAGGTACCTTAGTGAAAACAATTCTTGTAATCTAGAATTCACAATGAAAAAAAAACATTGAACATCCTACCTCAAATTTTAAATGACTAGAAGACCTAAATTAAACATGATAATCAGTTCTAATGAATCATCCCAAGGGACAAAAGAAGGCCAAATATCCCCACACGTCATTTCCATCAGAGTGATTGGGGGATAATTTCTTATCTAAACTATTTGTCTTCTCCCAATACAAAAGGCACAAACCATGTAAAAACCTAAATCCCTAGAAATTAATCCTCAATGGATATCTCCCTACCATATTATAATTCCATTAAAAAACAAAATCTCTGAAATTTTCATTCACTCTTAGGAACTAGAAGTATCATGTTCATTATTTAATAGAGAACACTATGGAAATAAGAAATTTGATAAATAGTATTATTAAGATTTAGTGGTACTATAATGATATGATACTCTTGATCTCAATACTAAACATAACATCAAATTAATAAAACCAAGATAAATTTGTCCAAATAAGACTATATAGGGATCGAAACACTACAAAAAACATTTCCTCAAAAAGAAAAATATATCCCTAGACTCTGGTTGACAGAGAATGATATGGGACCTATCCTTGATAACATAAACCCTCAGTAAATCCTACAAGAAAAATGACATTGAATTTATCATATAAATTGAAAATATCACCCAAATCAACATATTAACATCCCCTATGATGAAAATACCTCATCACTATGACAACATCACTACATATTTAAGATTGGATTTACAAGCTTTCTTGGAAGAGGCAAATGGACAAAAAAACAAGGACATAAATCCCTAAAATTTTCAAAAATGCACAAGAAATTTTCCTACCACTAAATATCAATAAGAAAATCAACATTTTATAAATTAAATTTAAGGGACTCTAAAAGAGTCGCATCAACCTAGAATCAATTGGATGACACCCCAAACTCTAGCCTTGACAAGAAAAACTTCTCCAAAACAAACAACCATCAAGGGTATCATACCTAACGTTTAGGGATGGGTTCACCGTCATGTAAAGAAATAAAAACATATAGCCTAATAATAGTATATATAATACAAGATAAATGAAATTGGATATCTAATCTAAATAAACAAAAAATTATAGAAACAAATCTATAATAGAATCTAAAAATAAATAAAGACAAAAAAAGCCAACCAAAATCTCGATCCAACCGGTTCGATAAAACCCATAGTCTAATCATCAATTCTTTGTGAAACAATTTTCACCACAAATATCTGTAAAACACCCACTTCCCAAGGAATATGGATCTAAACCAAACCTATAAGCCAAAACCAAGAGATATTTACCCAAGACAAGAAGACAACATACTTCAAAATGTTATTATGTTGGGTGTGAGACGAAGCCAATGGGATACCACCATGAGTCTAATTCATTATTTTTATTAATGAAACCAATATCATTTGTTTAGAAATAATTGAAAATATAATATTACATTCTCCTTCACAAAATATAGGAATAAAAAATCAAGGAGCATGATGTTTATCAAAGAAAAACATTCATATAAAAACCCATAAAAGGTTTTTTATAAACACCAATCTATTTTAAGCTGTTAACTATTTCCTTTTTAAAATACCTCCCTTTTAAAAAATATGCCCACATATTGTTCAAAATATTTCAAAAGCATGCCTATGAAAAATTCCACTCTAAACACCATTTATCACTTTTTTCCATTAAAATTTCTTACACTCCTAGTACAAAGAGAAACATGAAAAAATGCGAGATCATAGTAAAACACAACCACCAAAGGTACTAAAAATAATAGTAAATGGATGGATAAAATTACTCAATAACATGACTAAAATACAAGAGTTTAAACATATCATACAGGTCCATCCAATAAATAAACCTCACACATTCCAATATATACAGAAAATAATAACATAACATATATAGATTGAGGATAAACCATAAGGACTTATAGTAAAATTGAAGACATGTATAGGTAGAAAAAAATATTAGTAGGTTAATAGAAACACATATGCCAGCATAATCACTCTAAGAAGTATCAATAATGATAAACCTCCAAGAAAAGAATATGTTCATGTAGGGGCTCTACCAAGTTCAAAACCTCAACTGGCCTAACAATTGCCTACTAATTCAATAATTGTTTCCTCAACGTGACCATGGATTAATAATGGAGGTGTTCCATGGACAATAACATCATCACGTGACATTAATAGGACCCTAGGTCTAATACCACAACAGAGTCCTTCCCACCATTGACAGAATCCCCAAATTCGACCACAATATATGGCACATTATAAACTATTTCATAATGAATTCATAACATGTATAAAAAATTCTACAACAACATATGGGGGATTAGTAAGGGAATAATTATTAACACGTCACAAGTGAAAACTTTTCTCAATTTTTAATCATATAAAATTGAAGATATATTTTAAAACACATTTAGAATTCAAACACATTTTCAATAATAAAACATGATTTTTTATAAATTTAATCAAAAATATCAACATAAAAACTATTTTTACTTGAAACAACCAAACCACATTTCCAAGAAATTCAAACACATTAAACAATAAAATAAAATCCACTTTAAAAACTCAATTTGGGATAAATAATACAAGAGAATAAAATTTTTGAAGTAAATCCTTCTTTTTCAATTAATCAAACATGAATAATGATTAAAATAACATTTCCAAACCACGTTTCATTTTAATATGAACTTAAATTATTTTTTTCAAAGGAAACACCAAATTAAGAATGTAAAAAAAAATTAATCCCAAAATAGATTGAGTTTACTAATTTATTTTACTTAGAAAAATCAGTTAAATAATTAACCAACCATGGAACTCTTAAATAAAATTCTATGATATAGAAACAACAACCTTATTTTGTAGAATCATGTCTCCTTCAAAAAAACAAATGGAAATAGAATCCTATAATGGATGACAACCATTATAGTTCGAAATTACCCATTTAAAAAACTAGATATGAATATCATATAACCATGACCAATACGTTTAGAGTATAATGGGAAAAGAGATAAAATCAAATAATAAAAATGAAGGATGACCAAACTGAATTTTTCTGGTGAATAATCACCAAGACAGAACCATGAAATCACCTTTTAGGACCTTTTATAAAAGAATAATGGTTTATAGAAGGTATCAAAGTTCGGAGAAATTTAGTGGGGGAGAATAAGGTATGAAACCCCAAATAAAAAAATAAAGAAAAAAATATCCCTCTTCAAGTGGGTTTTATGGTTTTGTAACATGATTAACAAAAGATAAAAAACATATATTGATTCTCAATGTTTTGAGATACACATCATCCACACATTGGCTACATGGTTAGTTCAACCTTTGTACAATCATTCTATATGGAAAAAGTACACAAAGTTAAACCTTTAAACAAAATCGGCCCAAAATAATGGGGATAAAACATCAATCAAATACCCCTCACATAAAAGTTACAATATGGGTGTCCCAAAATCTCAATCATTAAATTTTATCCCAAAAAAGACCTGTATCAATATTAATGGAAAATAAGTAGCCATAACATACCCTCTACAAGTCAAGTTGAGTTCGACTATGAACCACATAATTAGTCCCAAGGAATAAACACTATATAAAAACTTTTTTCCCAAAAATGAACCAAAAAATAAATAAGGATACCAAATGTTTCCATGAAAACATAACAACTCTTAACAGTAAAAAACCGAAAAAGAATTGGAGATCAGGTGTGGGTCTCCCCACCATTTATAAATCTCTTAAACTTTTTACCAATTAAGGAACATTATAGAGACTCCTTTATGGGTAATAATCTCTTAATGGGTACAAATAACCACTATAAATAAAATCCCACTTTCTCAAAAGAAATAAAACCTAGAAAACTCAACACACACATGGTTGATCTATTAAAAATCATAGCATTATCTTCCAAAAGGGAAAACATCAAGTCATTCCACATCAAAGTCAACATCGACCTTAGACCTGTGCCACCATACTATGGGGTAAACCAGTACCTCAAGACAAAATAAAATCTCTTGGATGACACCACAAAGCTCGAACTATTGAGCTCTCAAGGTCACAAAAGCATCATTTTTCATAATTACCCACATACAACCCAAATGTCACTCACAACCACATCGACGAGAAACAATTTTTAAAATATGAAATAACTTAATATAAAACATAAATCATCAAAATAAGTCAACATAAATACAATAAATTCATTAAATCTCAAAACATGTGACAAAATATAAGTCACAATACATGAAAAAAAGAATCAATAATTCAAAACCTAACACAAAAATTAATTTCAAAAAAAATACAACTTTTCTAAATAAAAAACCACTGAAAAATAAAACTTTTGAATCTTATATCATTTTGAAAATACACAATTGAAGACATTTTATCCCAATTAAAACATGTAACTACCAAAAATTAATTCTGGACACTATCAAAGAAAATTAAATACAATATGAAGAATAAGTCATTTCTTTTCAAAAACAACTTTCCAAATCTATTTACCCGTCAAATTTTACAATGAATTAAAATGAAACTCACCCATTCTAGATTTTTGAACACCATAGGTGGAATAATTAATTGGTTGATATAACCCTTCACTCGATATCGTAGAAGTGGTTCGCATGGCTAGTTGCTGAATGTAGTATCAATTTCTATGAAATACCAGAAGCCATATAGGGCATAAAGGCTAATGCGATCTATGCTATTATAAAAGGGAAATCCCTCTGGAAACGGTTCATGTGAATCTGGTATGGTAACTGATAGTATGACTAGACTAATATCACAAAGAAAAAAACCAAGGCTCAACAAAAACATGATTTAAATCATGGTGGTTATCAATGATATTGTTTTATGGGATGTGGGGAGATTTGAAATCATTTTTTTAATGGATAACTAGTTTGTTGAAGTGTTGTATTTATTGGGTTCCCATGTTCTAGATATATCTGTATAAGAGTCGTCTAATTTTAATAATTTTACAATGACCACTATAAATAGTAGAAATGTAATCTATTTGATATTATTATCCTGATTGATTCCCCTAATTTATGTGTATTATTTGCCTCGAGCTTAAGGTTCTTTATTGGAAAGGATTACCATGATTTTATCCACCTCAATAGTGGAATTGATATATGGGATGAGTGGTTTTGTTATAAATGGATTATAGTAAGGTTTAACATTCTAGTTTTTAAGATTTTGAATAGTTCATTTCTTGTAGATAATAATGTTCAAAACAATTTTTCCGGAATGGCCCCACATTGAGGGTTCTATTTGTCCCTATCTAAAGAATCCACAAGATTCTTATTTCAAATTCAAATTAGCACTGGGTATCTAGACCACTATCTATAGTATCATGGGTTTATTAGGGAGTGGAGAGAACATTGAAGATTTTATAGTTTCATGGTTCTAGTGGGGTATCAAAACATATAGGGGACCATCGCTCAAGTGCACATTATGCAAACTTCTTGTTGGGTCATCATGGAGGTAAGGAATAAGGAACGGAAGGGAAAGATATATTCTCTATTATTCATACATGTCTGATTCAAATACCTCGTTGTTGAACTCACCACTATCTGAATAGGTTAATATGATTTGATTTCTCTGTGGATGATGGTTTTTATAGTGGTACTTAATTTTTGGAATAGATGAAAATATATAGGGATTTGTTTTGGTGTAATCCTACATTGAGTGGATATAAATAAAAAAAATAAATCATGCATGGATGGGATTATGAGAGAAGGATATATTCCCTAATGTGTAATGCTTGATATTAATGGTTTTGTTCTTCCTTATGGTTTATTTAATTCAATTTGGGTTTATGTAAGGGCCTTGTTTGGTGGGATTCTGTTATCCGAGTTATAAAATCATCTTGTCATATGGGTGGAAAAAGAGATGAAGGTGACGATGGTTGTTCTAGAGGGAAAGACTAAACCCAGATGGGAATTGAATTAAATTATTAGGAGGATCATGACATAGATATATTATGTTATTGTAATTGGAAACACCATGATTGAAAGAAACCATGTTGTTGATGCACTTGTTAAAAAAAGTGTTCTAGAAGAGGAACTGATTCTTTAATCAGAGATAGGATCTCTACCAGATAGTTGAAATTAATTTTCATGGAGGATTCTCATGGAATTCATCACTTCTATATTCCTTTATTGTTATTCTTATTACATTTCTAGGAGAGAAATATAAATTAAATTTTTTGCCATATACCTAAAGAAGGAAAATTTGAAGAAGCAAATAATTTTTTTTTAAAACCCTAATCCTGCCTAAAAAACCCTGTTAAAAGATCGAAACATGACCCAATCAAGGTTAAAATATTTTAAAACTAACAGACACATATTAAAATTCTTTACCAAACATTTTCAAATCACATGGTACATTAAATTTCCACTTGAATCGCCCAGTAAAATCTTTTGGTTTTTTAAAAACACACATTATATTTTATTACACAACCTAAATGAGATCAAAACCAATTTAATGTACCAAATAAAATTTTAATGAACCTTTTAATATATAACACTACTTTTCATTCCAATTCTCATAATAAATATCTAGGGAAATCTATATTTTAAGATGAAAAAATTCCCCATGAAAACTTTTCAAAACTCACATATTCCATTGTAGAATAGTTAAACCCAAACACTAGGGAATTTAAGAACTATCCATGACTAAAGGCACGAAATCAAGATTAGAATAGGTAGAATCATAAAGATAAATCACAAAAATATAACCCCTTAGAATAAACCTCTCTCTTACAACATGGGTTTTTCAAGAGGCACTTTGTAAAAAACCTAATATGTGAACCCATCCACCCAATCCACATAATAAAACAGGCATCCCCATAACCAAAGGAATCAAAAAAACACCATTTCAAAATATCTTTTGAAAAAAAATTTGACACCAATTTTAAAATATCTTTTAAAGATCAACCCAGTATTGTGACCCACTAGTATCCAAAGACATTCAAACCAACAGTCAATAGCCTTCTTTTTATAAAAAATCACAAAAAATTTCATAAAAATTAAAATAAAACACTACTTTCCGAAATAATTTTAAAAATAAATTTTAAAATAAAATATCTCAATGAAAATAAATTCAAAAAAATTATTAAATCACAATCATTAAAAATTACTTTGTTTCACAAAAATCCACTTTTTTAACCCAAGTTCTTTTCCACTCAGAATATTTTCTATAGCCCAATTAAAAAATAAAATTGGTTTTTCAACAACCAAAAAATTGTTTTAAAAAACACGACACTACGCTTTCATTTTGGAAAACAAATTTCAACTCTCAAAACAAAGTCCATATGGAAAAAAACTGACTACACTAACACACATCTCATACCAAACCACATTTACCACATCACTAGAAATAAAAATCCAAATTAAAACTACCCCATAGGATATTATACCAATAGAGTACTCCATTAGAGTCAATATTTGATGAATGGGAGGAGAAATAGTAATTCTGAATTGTAAATGAACTTTTCATAGTTTAGAATAATGGGATAGTAAACATTTTAATGGCTATGCACTATGAACTATCGTGGTTTTAGGACCAAGTCACAAGGGCACCATCAAGATTACTAGACTGTGCCTACTACCCATGTGACCTTGCTCTTTATCCATTTTCACCTCTGAAACTAAAACTCACAAGATAAAATCAACAGTATAGTCAATATGGAATAATGAAACATCAAAAAAAATAAAAAAAATCATTAAAACAACAAATTATAATCTAATCATCAAGATTCAATATTGATATGTCCATGGAAAATCAATTTTCAGTGCGACAAAAATATCTATCCAAGCAATTTCCCACACACTCCACCCAATATTTGATGGAAATATTAGTCTCTGAACTACCCAAAAAACAACTTTAATAACCAAAACGTTTTCTCCTAAACCTGTACCCATTTTAAAAAAACTGAGATTCTCTGATTCCATTTTTTAATGTACCAACCACATAATTCTATCCATCATATTCCCAAGACATCCCTTTATATAATCTATTATAATACTTGATCCCTTTAAGCTGATAAAAATCATCATAGGTATCATGCTAAACCATTTGCAGGTTTCACCCCTACGGAACCAGATAAAAACATCCAATGAATTATTAATAGTAAGAATACAAGATAAATTCTATGATATATATCATATTAATAAAAAAATAATCTGAGATACAAAAATAAAACAAAAGGTAAAATAAAATACATATTGAATAATCCAACCCTAATATCAAGACAACTATATCCATCAAATCATAAGATTGATCACAAACTCCATGTGACTATGTAGTCACCAACAACATCCGTACAACACCCTTTTCCCAAGGAAAATGGATCCATATCCAACCTAAAATCTAAAACAAATAAAAACCTGCACACAAAATGAAGACTACATACCAATAAAATTGAGTATGTTGGTGGTGAGCTAAAGCTATTAGGATTCCACTATGAGTACAACTCATTCCATTTATAAAAGAAATAATGATCACTAGTTTGTAAATAATAGACAAAATTGGTTTTCATTCTTTTTTATATAATATTGATTGAAAAAAAATTAAAATTAATTTTATCAAATAATCAATTTCATAAAACAAGTGTTTTACCAAAAATAAATATATTTTAAAGTGATAATTGTTTCTCTTAAAAAACCACAATATTGAAAAATAAACCCTCACATGGTTTTCCAAAGCATTCTAACCAAGATATACACTATGAAAACAATTTCTATCTATTTATGATAAAATAATTTAAAGAATCAATATAAATGGAAAAAATGATACAATGGGAAACATAAAAAAACAACTATATAATGATATAAATAAATCATATATACATATGGAATAAATTTAGTCAATAATATGAAAAGGAAATGCGTTTATCAACATGAAATGCATTCCATTCAAGAAATAAACATCACATATTCCAATGTATACAAAAATATCATAACATATTATATATATCATGATGCCACACCCTATGAAATAATGGCACAAAAAATAAATATATTGGTGGAAATACTATCAAAATGTTAACGGGTACACATTCGTCAACGGAATCACTCTATGAAGTCTCCACAGTGAAATTCCCCCAATCGATGAATTTTTAAAACTATGGGAGTTTATCTAGTGTTAAACTTCAAATATCCTAATAATTCCCAACTACTTCCAAATTAGTATAATTTTTTCCACATTAAATAATAATTGGGGTGGCCCATAGATAATAACATCACTGCATGGCAATAGAAATCCCATAGGGCTAACACCACAGTCATGTCCTTCCCAACTTCTAAACAACTATCAAAGTCAGCCCCAAAATATTGGAGTATTATGTACCACATCATAAGTCATTTTTCACATATATAACCACAATGTCAACTATAAAGAAAAGGGAATAAAAAAGGGAACAATAAATAACACATCACAACTATAATCTAGGACTATATTTTAATCATATACATTTGAATATCATAATTCTAAATCCAATTGGAATTCAAAAAAATCCAAAAAATAAATTTCATTCACAAATTTTAGAATATAAAATAACGAAAGATCCATGTTCACTTTATACCAACTAACTAACATCTCAAATATGGAAACATTATATAATATAAATGTAAACCCAATTTAAAAACAACATTTTGATTCAAGCCCAATGAGCAAGTGCAATACAGAAGGAAACCCCTCTTCGGAATATTATAAAACCGGGATAATTCATAAAATACTATTTATAAACCATGTTAAATTTTATCTATAATTCAATTATGTTATTCCATGGGAAACCCAATTAAACTTATAAAACCATTATCAAACCAAACTATCCAGCATAAACTACTATATTTTATTTACAAAACTTATTTAGACCATTATGAAATCATGTAACTCTTAAATAAAATGAAATAAACCGGGAAACCAACCTTATGTGGTGGAATCATTATTCCCTTGTTGTAAACCACCAAAAAATGGAATCCTAATGTGGCCCATAGCTATTACGAACTGAACTCCCCAATTTAGCATAACACTCGACATGAAAATTCAATAATAATGGCTCCTAGTTTTATAGGATTAGGGAAAAGATAAATAATTATGAATAAAAATAAATGCCTAACCTCTATATTTTGGTAAAGAATCAACAATAATCCTCCTTGAAATCACGTTGGAGGATTTTTCAAGAGGGTAAAACTTATTTGGTAGGAATCTAAATTTGGGGAAATCGAGTGGGTAAGACAAGTAAAGAAACCCCGTATAAAAAGAAGTGGAAAAGATAAAAATACCACTCTTTGGGTGGGTCAACTAATTTACATGCATGACTAAAAAACATGAAAAGACCATACATATACCCACTATTTTGTACAATAAGGTATTAACACTAATGTTGCATGGATCATATAACTATGGGCCAATTGTGTGACCTGGAAAAATTCCCCAATCATCACTATTTTTTCAAAACAACCCAATAATAAGGAACTAAACCATCCAAAAATTACCCCCACATGAACGTGACATTAGGGGAATCACATAATTCATCATTAAAATCTAATTTATTTAAACTAAACTAAAAATAAATTACTCAAAAATTACAATAAAAAATTAAAAAAAGTCTCCCTTTTCAATGCTTCTACTCAATAAAGAACTATAAATCCATTCATAAAATTTAGAAAATCAAGATAACTTCATGTATAAACCCCATACCCATTTTAAAACCCCACAAATTTAATTATTAAATAGACCTCGGATAGTTCAATTCATCCTCTACAAACTTTTCAAATAAAAATCGATCAAAATCAAAACCCAACAAAAATTCCACAAAATATAAGAAGAAACCATTAATGAATTATAAATATATTTACTTAAATAAAAAAATTCACATTAAAACATTTACTTTCTTATTCCACCATTATAAAAGAACCCATTTTAAATCCCCTTTTGAAAGTCACGGGTAATAAAAAATAGTTGTTAATACCACTTACATTGGAAGTCATTTATATTATGGAATGATTTTATAAAATTAAATAGAATTCATATTTTTTTAAAATCAAAGACCCTAAAACATTTGACATAACTCAATTTTTTAAATCAAAATTGATTTTAAAGAAAAAATAAGACTCCATCATAACCAATTCCCATTTTCATAAAACCTTTTAATAGAAAAAAATACCATGTTGATATTTAAATATATTCAATGAGACTTATTTATCATTTAAAAAAATGAAATGTAACTATTTTACTCCATGAATTACAAATATTTAACCAATCATGATCATAATTAACTAAAAATATCATAACTATGTAATATTAAATTTAAAATAAACCCCACATAGAAATCAAATGGGATCAATGATTAAAATTGACTTGGCCTCAAGATTGTTGGATTGTGTTCCAATCATACTACTTCTGTAGAGATTTATTTAGAACCACTTACTCAAGCTACACATGGTTTTCTAAACCTTTGAATATAATCATGTTCCAAAATTTTAATCTAATTTAATCCCAAAAAAATAAAAAAATGAACAAAAAATGAAAAATCATATAAGTCCGAAAACAATATATAAATAATATTTTTTATAAAAACACTCAAAACCTGACTTCCGATGGTAACTCAATGTTTTTAATTAAATTTTCTTCTAAAAACATTCATGGTTCCTCCACCAAATATCTTGAATATCTAATATTCTATATATTAGTAGTCCCTAAATAATAAATTGGGTTTTAAGTTCTGAAGACCAATTTAAAACCATTGATTTGATGCGGTTTTTTTCATGAACCAAATTTTGGGCACCCTGAGTCCGAAAATCTATTAGTCTGGGATATACCTTTGGAACACCCCTAATAACCTTAAACTGAAAACATATACTCAGGTATCCAAGTCTACACATCAAAAATAGTCTCTCAAAAAAATTAAATAATTAGTGACACATCTCTTTAAATTATGGAATAACTCATCCATAATTGAAATGTACATTCCAAATATAATAAGTTGAAACAGGTAAGCATATATAAAATAAACTAAATAAAAAAAACAGTATACCACCTCCAACTAATGCATAATAAATATATCCAATTTCATCTTCCAAATTACTATATGCTCAAAAAATGACTATCAAAAAAGCAAGAAATAAAGATTATTGGTGGGGGTATTGCTATAGGTAAATTTAAATAAAATAAATCATATAACTAACCTCAATGTTAATCATTTATTCACTATATGGTCTCAAATAAACCATTCCCCAATGAAAATCAAGAGTTAAATGAGAATATAAAATGTTAACAAGTGTTATAATGAATACTTTGTAAGAATTCCATGGGAAACCATTACCCATGAATATTATTTCAAAATAGATATGTTCCATGATAGTTTAATATAAATAATTAATAAATTATCATATCAAGTGTATCAAAAAAAATATATCATTTCAATAATTATTTTATAAATTTTAATTTAATTGTAATTAAATTAAAAAATATCATTGAAATCAATATAATGGGATGAAACATCATTTGTTAAACAACTAATTTATGAATTGAAATTAAATAACATTTAATGTATTAATTCCAATTAAAATTATTGTACAAGTTTTATTGATGATAATTAAAACTAAATGATGAATAAATAAAATATTTAAGCACAAGGTCGTAATGAATAAGACAGAATGTGCATAATAATCTATATATAAGATATTTTAAAATAAAAGAAAGTCTTTAGGTCACCAAGTTTATGGAAAAATAGAATATATATTTTTCCAATAGGTAAACACTAAATTACTAGAATGGAAATAGAAATATATCATTGTAATGTAGAGGAACCAAAAATAATTCAATAACATAGCTTCTGGTGGGAAAAATCTTCTCGATCTAGGATTTCCTACCAAAGTATCTCGGCTTTCCATCAGGTTTGAGTAATAATAAATGAAGGACATTTGTGATGTTTTTTTAACAAAATTTATTATTTGTTGACAAATAAAATTTTTGAAAAAAAAATGTTATCTTCTTTAGGATCAGACCCAATCCATCAGAATGAGTTTATTTTTTATATATAAAATGTGATAAAAATTATAATTCAGGCACAAAGGGGGAGAAAGATCTATTTCATTGAAAATAATTACATTCCAATGAATGTTTTTAGAAAAATTCTTTCAGATTGAGGATCGTAGGATAATGATATAGTTAGAATGTTGAAGTGGTATATAATACACACCATTGGTCTCATATTTATTTGTATGAAGATATGGTTTCATTGGAATAATTTTTTATGAATTAAATGTTATAATGAGTAGTGATATAAAGTTATATAATAATGTGAAAAGAAAGATAGTTAGATCCTAATGATTAGAGAATATGGTCATATCATAATGAAAATAGTATGAATGTTAGACCATAGTGAGTAGGGGAAGAAATATTGATCTTAATTGGTAGAGGAAGGAAGTCAAATCTAAATAATTAGAGGGAGAAAAACAGATCGTAATGAGAATTGAAATATAGTTAGATCATAATGAGAAGAGGAAGAAATTCAAATCGTAATGATCATTGGAAGTTAGTCACATTGGATTGAAGTTGAATAAGTTCAAAGAACTATACCTCAAGAAGTCACAACAGAAAAATGAAAAGCTGGTATGTTTGAGATGACTCTTTTCAGAGAAATCCGGAATGGTATGAACTAGTTAATGTATTGTTTTAAATATGAGTGGTTTTTAGGGATTGGAGATTTGAGTATTGTGTAATTTTTTTTAGTTTCATTCATTTTTAATTCCGAGTTTCATATACATATATGGAAAATATATACATACTTTGAAACTTTTCACGAGTTTGGAAAAGGTGGATCACTGCATCATTCATGTTAAGTTTATGTTCCTGACTTATATCCCAAAATAAGGTCGAACACATGAATGTTTTATTACAATAATGAGAAGATCAGACTGAGGAAGAACATAATTATCATTTGATCAAAGTATTATATGTGAATATTTCAAAAGTTAGAATTGTATTAATTCGATCGAACTAATCCAATTGGGTTATGTTTATCGGACTGAATGCCACTAAACATAGGGTCATCAAAATCATGAACATTTGTGGATAAGTTTAAACAATGTTGTTAAATGTTTTTCCTTGAATTTATTTTATATAACATTATAAATATATGGAAGACAATATAATCATTCATTTTGGGTTATATAAGGCTTATAATGGGATTTTTCACCAGTTGTATTAACTAATTTTTAATCGTGAATTTTTATAGACCCACTAGAGAGGCCATGGAAAGGATGAAGGTTCTTACGCTAAGGGTGAACCATTTCAATATAAGTTTCTTTGCTTTTTAACTAACTTTACACTCGTGATTATTTACCAATAGATAATAAGGATATAAATTTTAATAGTTTTTAGGGGTTATGTTTTTAATGGTATTGAATCATAAAATTGTGAACAACTTATTAAACCCCCCAGCATTCTTTGTTTTTTATACTTTGGAACCACAATTAGTACTTGATATAAGACACCCATAATGATTATTTATCATGGATAATATAAATTCTATAAATTTTATAAGAATTCCAACATTTTAGGTTAAATTTATTAAGGGTGAAAAAATATGATGATTTTTAATCTCTTAAATCTTCTCCTCGAAGTTGTTGATGAATTTTTCTAATAATAGAAATATTGAATTTGATGAGAAATCTAGGAATCCTATCCTTATCTCATTATAAAAAAAATATGAAATTGGTGGGTCTCAAAACATTAATGATTATCTATGACAATCTGGAATGTGTTTTTGAAAGGAATGATAATGTAAAGGAAGCAAAGATATAAATCTGGAACAGTATGTATGCAAACATAAAAATTAGAGGTGAAGAGTCTATTGATGAATAGTTAACCAGATTAAATGAAATTGATTGAAACATCAAGGGTTGTAGAGATTTCCTAAAGGATTATAAAATTATAAATAAACTTATGAGAATCATTCCAAATAGTTTTGACACTAAAATTTATTCTTTAGAAGAAAAAACAGATTTTTCTCTTGAAGAATAACATATTTTTTTCCTTCTGGAATGAGGAATGATCCAACGTTCAAAAATAAAGGAAAATTTTACAAGTCTTATGAATCCATAATAAAAATAAAAATACAAGATGTAAAATATGATGATCCTTCTGACTCCGAAGATAAAGATGGTGATGATTTGAAAAAAAATCATGTCACTTATATGTATGAACTATCACAGAGGATGAGTAATGAATGGAGGAAACATTTCACCCATCTTTTTTGACTGTGGCTGAATCATACACTATTCTAAGAGATTATCCCAAAATAATATTAGAGTATAACAATACAATTATGATGATAAACAAAATGGTAAAAGTGGAATGAAAGTTAAAAATAAGAAAAGTCAATCCAAAAAATAATAAATAATGTTCCGTGGAGAAAAAATAAGTATTCTGAGTAAGAAATTTTAATCAGACTCAACTAAAAACTTTTATTAGAAAGATCAATGTTAAGAAACATTCAAAACCTTCATTGAAAAATTGGAGTGAACAAAATATTCCTCTGATAGCGAAGAAGGTCATGAACAATCATATAGAAAGTATCAACTCCAAACAAACATATTTTTAATCTTACAAAAGTAGAACTCCCCAGAAAAAAAAGTAATGAAAGAACTTTTCAAAGGAAATAATTTTTTCATCAAGTATGAGGAATAATAAATTCATGAGATCTTAAGTTATCAACATAGAATTTATCAATAGGGAAAGATGGTAAATGATCTCAGTAATAAGATGGGTGGTAAGGAAGAAAAAGTTAACATGTTTCAATAAAAATTTATTCCATCTGAAAATATTTTAATAATAAGAATGAAAAATTTAACAAATCTCGTAGAGTAAAATTTTAGAATTTTATAGTTGTCTATAGAGATCAAACCAAGAACCAGGTCAAATCATTATCCACAAATTAATTATTTTTCATATGATTTTTCTAAAATTTTAGGTTATGAATAAATGGTTAAGAAATATTTTGTGTAAAAGGATATGAGAAATATATATCATATATAAAACATGAATGATCACTCAGGAAGAAAGATGGTCCACAACCTATGATTTTTTGTGCAGGAATAATCTATCAAACTCTACAAGGTATTTATAGAAATTTTTATTAAATATAAATAAAATCATCATTTTACGGTTATTTTTGGTGTTATGGGATCTATAGCCATTGGTTTTTTAATTTCTTTCACAACACATCACTTCTTGGAAGAAGGTTTAAAAATTTTGGAAGAAATATTGCCAGTAAGATGAGTAACATTCCTAAAACAAAAAATTTTTGAAGTGAAATATATAATGTTGTTAAATGATTTACAAAAAATAACCAATATGAAAATAAAGAGTAATTTTGTGGGATATGTGATCACGTTTTTCATTATGCTAAAAAATATGTGACACTCCTTCTATTACATGTTTCTTATTGGAGAAAAAAAGAATCCTAAAATAAGAAGGTTAAAGAAAGATATTTTTTTGTTGATAATTCTTTTAAAGAATGTAAAAAAAGAGAAAAACATGGATAAATAATATTGGTTATTATTCCCACATGAAAATTGATTTAAAAAATTGGAACATGCTGAAATTGTTTATGGAATTTTAGTTACCTTTGGGGATGATATTTTCCTAAAAATCAGAGGAATTGGAATGGAAAATATTAAAGCAGGAAAGTTGAAATATATTGAATTTTTATTTGTTAATGGGAGAAAATATACATATATATTGTAATTTGTGTTTATGATGATGGAAAAGAATTAATTTTCAAAAAATATTATTGTGATATCAATTGTGTAAAATATGGAAATGTTATTATGAAAGGAGAAAGAACTAGTGTGAATCTCTTTCAAATAAGAGAATTTACCAAATCCTGAAACATTAGTGATGAAGATGAGAATAAGTTGTGGCACTAAATACTTGGTCACATTGGGAAGAAAAACATGAAAAAAAATTCATAAGTTTGATGTTTTTTGAAATTTTCTATGATTTAAAAAATAGATTAATATGTATATGATGCTTGTTAGAAAGGGAAGTTGGCTAAACAATTTCAAATTATAGTTGAGATTCAATCTACCAGACCTCTAGAACATAGTCATTCTGATTAATGTGGTCCAGTACGACATCAATAAAAAATTTAAATATAATTTTTCAATTTTATGTATGATTTCACTTGGATGATAATTTTCATTTTTAGGAAACATAAGTTTATGTATATGGAAATGATTTCTTTTTAGAAAAGAAGTTGATAATGAAATGGAGGTTTATATTAAGAATTTGAGAATATGTAAGAGTACCAAATTTACCAGACATTCTATTGAAACATATCTAAGATTTAATTGATTCAAATATAAGTATAATTATCCCTACACTCCAAATGAAAATTGAGTAGCAGAAATAATTTATAGGAGTCTGCAGAAAATTGGAATAAGTATTTTAGCATAATAAAAAAATTCAATATTCTACTAGGTATGTTCAATAATCCTTATTGTATATATTCAGAATAGATATTTGTTGAGATAATATTCTGACATAACTTATAATGAAATGTAGAACAATACAAAACCATAATTGAATTACTTAACTTTTTTAAGTATTATATGTTTATATAAAATAAAAAATATGGATCTGTGAATGTTTAATGAGAAAGATGATAAAGGAAATTTTATTGGTTATTCCCCGAATGGAATAAGTAACAAATATTTGAAAAAACTATTAAAATTTTGCTGAACTCATATGATGTTAATGTAATTGAATACCATAATTCCGTAACAAAATTTGTTGAGAATTCTAAGGTGTAACAACCCAAACAATTATAAATAAAGTTTTGATGTGTGATTTAATTAAATGTATTATTATGTAACATAGTTTTAGAAAATATTTATAATTCATCGGTTATATATTTGGATTTCAAATTCCATTAAGAATATTACCATTTCTAATATATCCCTTAAACAATGATAACATGATTAATATAAATATTGCTCTTTCACAAATCCAATTTACATTAACAAAATAAGTAATAACCTCATCATGTAGAATTGTCTCCAATGAATCCCATTTAACAAAGCTTCCAAGGGATATATCATCATTAGTATTTTCACCTAAGAAATACCAATCTGATATTAAACAATTGTATCTTTGGTGAGACCATTTATGGGAGATTTTCATGCTTATCGAGATCCAAGTCCAAACGTTTTTCACTATATAACCCCAAGAAAGTCCCACCTTTGCACGTCTTACATTTTGGACATAAACCTGATTAATATAGGTATATGTATCCTGAAACTAATAACATGAATAATTATATTGAATAGAAAAATAAATTGACTTTCATGTTTTTGTTACATTATAAATTGTTTTAATTTTCACTCAATAAAAATGATATTCTATTTTTAGTAAATATTAAAATTAAATTAATAAATTTATATTGATAAGTTAATGGATTATTGAAAAAAATATTATTTTAATAATATTTTATCATGAAATATTTTTTATTAATTATAAAAGGTCATAAAATATTATGTTATGAAATATAGTTTTTATAAGGGAAAAATAGTTGTAATATCAAAAAACCTAGAATTATTATATAAATGTTGAATCATATTTTAATGGTTCAAATGAACATATTTAGAAAATTATTCAGACAAAAAATATTATTTTTTGAATCATAATGTCACAATTTTCTAATTGTATGTTTTTCCTAATTTTATGATACAATGGAAATTTCATGTAAAAATTCAATATCGTATTAATATATGGTGTATTTTATGACATCATAATAACCCAAATATAATGTTATAGATAATATTATGTGTATACATAACAAAATATTTTTTCCCCTTGAATTTGTTTTATTTTAGGTTTACTTGATTAATATTATTAAGCCTTTATGAATCTTCAAAAACATTTAATATATTAAAGAGATTTAAAGTCATTAATTTAATAGTGTGACTCACTTATTCAAAATCAAGGTAATTATTTTAATATGATCATAAATTTTCGTACAAAAATAATCAAAACCTCCCCACTTTGTAAAAAAACATGGGTAAAATCTGTTGGATGATTTGTAGTTCGAAATATTTTATTTTGTAGATTCCAAGACCCAAATATTAAATAAATACTTATCTTTTCCTATATAAAACCACCCAACCTCTCACCTTACTTCACTAAAAATATTTTGATCATGACGTTACTCTTCTATCCTATCTCTATAATCCTCACAAGCTTCCCCCAATCTCTCAATAATCCCCTTTCACACTTTTGGTTTCATTCTATGAAGGAAAGGAATCCTCTCTTTCTCACTTTTATTCAAAAATCTTCTATATAGTATACTCTTTTATATTCAATTTATAATGATGGGTTATTATTTATCACCTACTGCATACATCCCTTATTGTGATTAAATGATGAAATAACACTTTCTCCCTCATTAATCTCTTTTAAAAACACATATTACTATGCTAAAATTTTGTAATGGTTATTTCCATTCGCCTCTTTATCCATGTTTCATTATCTTATTTCCCCTATTATTTTTAATTAATATTGGCTAGGTTTGTTTTCCCACCTCCATCATACTACCCTTATTGTGTCCAAATGATGATATACCCCTTTCTCTCTCAATAATCCCAACTTGTACACCTATTACCATACTAAATTTTCGTAGGCATCCTTTCCTTCTCTTTTTATTCTAGATTATTTATTATCGTATGACTTATTTTTTATAATTATAATTTTTTTTAAATGCCCTAAAATATCCCTATTATTTTCTACTTTATATCCAACTTTTCGAGACCCATTTCTCTCCCTTCATACCATTTTATTAAATTTTTTGTGACGTTGTTACGCTGTCGAATTTTCACAGTGACTTTCTATGTCAAAGCCATTATATAGTGAATGGAATACTAATTTTCTATAAAAGGTGTTCAATTTTATGAAAATATACCATTTTATTTAGTACATACATTTATTTATTCTATAATCTTTGATCTTGTAATAAATTATGTTGATGAATGAATCCATTTTGTTTATCTGTGTGACACACTTAAGCGTGAGAAAGAATTGAATGTGATGGGTACGACCAAAATTATATATTGATCCAATGGATTGGGTAATATTTTGTATCATGATATTTCATGTTGGGATATGGGTGTACCTAATCACTTTATGGGACTTCGTCCAACATGAAGTCTTAGTGGATAATCTTAGACTTTTGTTTATGATGCAAAGATTTATTTTTTTTTTCCAAATTTCCAATGTTATGATTATCATGCAATATCAAGACTTGTTATTCATGTCCCATTATGCCTCAATGATATTCCTATCCAAAAATGTATAATAATATTCATGTTATTCCATATTTATTCCCTTACAGGGGTTTATGGATCACCCCTTTCTTATGTATTTTCCATAGGTTATCCAATGCAGTTTTTAACTCATGTATTTTAAAGAAGTTTTCAAACAAGATATTTTAATTCATGTTTAATGTTTCAACTCAATGTACCTAATTCCCAGATGCACTAAATTTATTTATATATTTGGTTATATTATTTATAATTTTTTGTAATTAAATCATGTATTAATTTTAGACAATAAATATGGTGTTAATAGTATGTATCAGAGGAAATGTTTGGTTACTTTTGGGATTAAGATTAGAAAACTCTAGAAACATCTATATATATAAGGCTACGTATAAGAATACATCCCTAAAATTTTGGTGAGTATAGAGTATGTTTTTTAGAATGAAAATAAAACCATGTCTAGATACAGCAAGTGGATGTGATTTTGGAATATATGTACCTAGGAGTAACAACTCCGACAAGGTGTTCTGGGCATGACTCATTGTAACATGGTACAAAATAATTTAAAATTCATAGATAATCAGATTTTTTTAATTCATAATTTCATTACTAAAAATTATTGATGGATTATAAAATGCATATAAGAGTATATGATAAGAAATAGATAATGGATAAAAATACCGAATCTTAGAAATCGAAATGTTAAGGAAATAAATGTATGTTATAATTTTTCCATTTAATATCATTAAATTATCATTTATTTCTTTAAAAGATAAATATTAACATACCTAATTTTCCATTTATTCTAGAAAATGGTAATGATAATAAGGATTCAAAAATAATCAATGTAAAGAAAAATGTGATGACTACGCCAATGAGATTCCCAACCCGATGGGATCAGGATTCACACAATTCATGATGATACTCTCCCTGCAAACGCTAGCTTGGAATAAAATAATAGATCAGGAGGAGCATCAAAATACCCTAACAATAGAACAATTTTCAATCAAGAGTTTCATGTGACAAAGACCACCAACATTTAATGGATCATCCAATCTTTTAATCTATAATCAATCGATCAATTCCATTGATAAGATGTTCCCCATCCTTAAATTCTCCTGACAAGAAAAGGTTCTATTGACTTCTTATCATATGGAGGGTGAATATGATCATTAGTGTACCTTGATCACAAATAAAAATCCTAACGAAGATATATAACTAATGGTGTAGATGGATTCCTAGAAAAAACAATTCGGTAGATATTTTCCATACACACTCTAACTAAAAATACAAAGTTATTTCCTTTCCCTTAAGAAAAATAATGTTGAATCTATTAGGGAGTATGAAGAAAATGTTAAAACGTTTTCATGGTATGCCTCTGGAATTAGCATTATACCCAAATTTATGGTTGAACGCACCTTTGGTGGGCTATAACCTAAACTATGGAAAGTGTTGGAAATCTGTTACTTTGATAGCGATGAGGAAATTTCTTGATTTTCCCTCAATGTCTAAATAATGATAGGTGATTCTTATGAGTACCATTTGTATAAGAAATGGAAGGTGGAGATATAGGTCCTACCCATATGTTTTATAACATAACTACCGTACATGGTTATAACTTAACCATCATCACATGATAAAAACCAACATAAGTGTTCCATAGGATCTTAAAATATTTATCATATCTGAACCCATGAAAAAAATGGGCTCCATAACACTTTTATAATATTAGAACCCCTGAAAAGTGGTATGATTCAAAAATCATTCCTCATCTCCAAACCTAATAAAACAATTGGGATTCCGAAAATATTTCATCTTAGGAAAAGTTGTGGAAAATAAATGGGGTTCATAAAAATAACATCATCATAAACCTAAACCATATAGGAAATGAATAAATTCGTATCCCTAGATCATAATCCTATAATAGTATAAATATCATAAAATTATATAATATTAGATTGAAATTATTTTCAAATATCAATTAGAAAACTTCGTGAGTAAAATACCCTTTCTATTTTCAAATCCACTTTATAAAACATTAAATATTAAAAAAAACCCCTTTTCATTCATAATAACCCTAGAAACATACTAATAAATCATTAAAACCCATTTAATACATTTATATTGGAAAATATACATTCCAAATTGAGAAAAACTTTTTAAAATAGAAAAAAATTTCAGATAATTATCTTTTCAAAATATTTTTTGAAACATAAAAATGAATCTGTAAATCAAGAAGTTTGTTATAATGGTGGAAAATACTGTAGACATTAAAACAATGTTACCTTTCATATTTTCAGTAAAATGAAAACCCATATAATTTTTAAAATAACATGAATATTTATTTTAGAATATTTTTTTAAACAAATGGTAAAAATGACTTTCAAAAATTCCAAAGTAAAATTGATGAATTTTTATAATTTTTCTTAAAAACAAATATATGGATGAAGAAAACCTGTTTTTGAATGAATTGTGAAGTAAAGTCAGTTTTCTATAAAAACCCCTTATTTTGGTATCATTATTACAAAAATTAGAAAATTGAAGGAAAACATGTACTATCAAAGAATAACAATATCATGATAAATTCATGATTTTTTTGAGATATAGTTCATAAAATTTCATCATTGAAAGAAGAAATAAAAACAAGCCTGTTAAACTGTGAGATTATATAATAAAATCTTTACCATATTGGTAATATTTTAATCATAATCCACAATAAAGTATTAAACCAAAATAAACATTAAATATAATTAATATAATATCATTAATGATATAATATTTTAAAGGCTCCATATATACAACTCCTAAAATAATATAGGTTCCTAGCATTATGTATGTCCGAAACAATTGATGGCAAAATAAAATAATGGTTTGGTAATATTTTTAATCATAGGATCCATTTAATAATTACATCAGAGGGAAAATTATATATCATGTAAAGAATATGATTTATGATGTAACACTATTTATATTGAAAAAATTATCTCCATGATCACATCAACATGACTGATGATATTATTCTCACATAGGAAACAAATGTTGATATTGAGTAAAAATGTGTTTCCTTGCAAAAAGAAGAAACCAGATGTATTTTCATCTTCCAAAAGGCTACATCACATTAGAAAATTATTATTCCTTATATATTATTATCTATCTAGAGGAAATGTGGAGAGGTTCCCCTTCCAGGAGTAGGCTGTGGATTTCTAAAATCAATTATAAAAATGTTTCAACACCATAAAATGAATATTTTAGTGACATATCATCATTTTTCGCATCAAAAAACAACCAAATAGGGTGTAAAAATAATATAAAGGATAATATTGAACTTAAAATTCTTTTATTTAACTACATGTAGATCCCAAATGGACATATAGATAAACATTTATGGTTTCTTGAAGCAGGGATTTTATAATGGAATTATATTTCCCACACAATCCATCTACACAAGTCCATAATTCAAGACATTCAAAATTATCCCTCCCACATGTACCTTATGATAAAAACATTCATAGCTTCGTAGTAAAATCCCTTCACCATGTTTCATAGTTTTGTCGATAAATAGACCCATCCACCTACTATTTTCATATAAAGAACTAACTCCCGAACGATAATGCAAGGTGAGAGTTCTGATCATGTATCTCCTCAACCGATGTAGTTCATTCACAGTAGGGTGAAATATTTTTTCTATCTATCTATGGGGATTATAACCCACTATGGTAAACCACGTACAATATCCCCCACCTAGGAAAACCACTTGGGTGATCCCCCACCACTCAATAAAAAAATACCACAAGGCAGATTCTATTCATGGTTCCAGAAACATGGGAATCCCACTATGTGTAAGACCAAACAAAACCTCCAATTCACTAATATTTGAGATACAACTCATTGTTATAGAAATATAGAATCCTCTTAGTTGTAAGCCCTAAAACATACCCATACTTGAACAAACTATTAGGCCAGGTAGCTTTTGGAATCCCCCCATAAGAATACCATAGTCTATCATAGGGGATGAATCCCCACCCTTTTCAACTAATGGATAAAGAAGATTTCATGGTTGTATATATTATCTACATACACTTTTTTCTCACATCAATCATGAATCATGTGAACATACTAATTCATTATTATCATTGTGTTCAAATGATAAAATACATATATTCAGAGGGCAACCATTTTCTAGATCTTCCTCTCACATTCACATGAGACTCGATTTTGATATAATACCAAACCATGTAATCACTACATCAAAAGGTCATATTCCTAATGTATCCCCATCCTCATCCACAAGAGGATGTAGGATATTGTTTGGTTTTCCAGACCTTCATGTACCTCTTGTTTCTCAAAAATATTATGACTCATGTGGGATTAGAGTTTAGTGATGATCATATGTTCTTCATTATAAAATACCTATCTTGGGAAGGAAATTATTTCTCGATATTCTTATCTGCATCCCATGGGACTCTAATTTTATATAATAACTAATCATGTTATCACTACCTAAAAAGAACATATTCCCAATGAGGACACCCAAAGGGTCTCCTCAATAGGTGTAATACCCAACCTCTCAAACTATGTGGGAGTTGATTCTGGTCAAAATAGGATATGTTGAAATCATTCCTATGGTTAAAACCCCTCATCCCAAATGCAACCATATCCTTTATAGGATATATTCCTTGTAGGGTTATATCCAATAAAGGAGTCTATATCCCTTCTAGTTCCATTGGCCCTCTTCAGTGTAATTCCCACACCATCTTTATCTTAGTACCTTTCAAATAAATGTTCATTTTATATGATGATAATCTATATGTTTGGGTCCTTTTCATGTTCTATTAAAAGTAATGATTTTTCCCATTATGTAGAACTAAACTTTGTGGGTTATGATTTCTTTTACTAGGATACATAGGATGACTATATCATGAGGAAATAATGACATTAAAATAGCTCTTATCATATTTAATTATGATAAATTCTATAGTGCCACACTGTTTAGATTAAAACTAGTATAATGATAATAAATTACGTGAGAATATATAATTTGTAAATACCAAAGGGTGCCATCGATAGGGAACTTCTAGTACATATAGACTTATCCTTTGATGAATAACCTTAGTTATATAGAAAATATTCTAAATAAATCACACACCAGTAAATTGTTTTTTATTTTAGGGTGACCTATTTCAAATTTTAGATTTAATAAATGATTCCAAAGTATTTCATAAATATATTAGAGAGACCCATATTAGGTAAAAATTCCCCTAAAATGTATTATGAGCAATAAATCTTATTCTATCAATGAATGTGAGACCTTAATAAATCTTTTTTCCATTTATAAATAACCACCTATCTTTTTAAAAAAGGTTAATGATACATCTCTCACAATGTAACCATTAGGTGTTTTTTATTCAAGGAATAAATCTTGTTGTTAAAAGCCAAGAAAATGATTTGGAAATGTTAGTCTTACATGATGGGTTTTTACTCTACCACAAAAAACACCATCCAATCCCACCCTATGTTACTGTAAATTAAATAAACATGTTAAAGGTTTATCATATACGCAACACAAAATAATCAAGTGGTTAATATAGGGTATGGATTTTAGTGGACCAAGGGAGAATAGAAATTTGTTACCATATGTCTTGAGCTTCTTCATACTCATTAGAACCAGCTATATATAGAACAATAATTATATATAATATTCCATATATTATTTTCATCTAATCTTTTGACTACCAATTTATTAAAAATTCTTTGTTAAAATCACATTTTGTTAATAAATGATTGGTTTTTCATAAAAGATATTATTATTTATTTTTGATCCTATTAATTTGTTTGTTGTTTCAAAATATTTATAATATTCTCATTGATATAAATAACATATATCTTAATTATATATGTATTTATATTATTCCATACAAGTTATAAATTGAAAATTAAATACGCCATTCATGGAGATGGATGGCCATAGATACGCATGAATGCCTTTTCCATTTTTGCGAAGAATGAAATGAACAAAAGTTAAATAATATGTTATTATTCATGTATAATCATTATTAAATATATATAACATATTTTCATTAAAACTATCCTTAATACTTTCCATATATGGTGTTTGTGAAGAACAAGTCACATCGCTTCGTGAGGTGGTAGTCCTTCATACACACTACTGATGTTACTGTACCCCCCACAGAATGGAAAGTAAGAATCTATATATGATATAATAATTAATATTTTTAAATATAATATATATTCATTTAAAATATACTTATTACTATCTAATTAAAATATAAATAAAAAAATCACATCAGTTCATGAGACAGTAGTATGTCGTACATATGAGCGGCTACATTATTTTCTAATGAGTTGGGAGATAATAAGGACTATTATTTTATTATAATTGCAGAGTAAAATTAATATCATAAATATCATATATAAAAATTAAATCCATAAATACATACATATTTGAGATATGTTTATGGAAAATTAATAACATTGATTTGTTAAGTGATAGTTTTCCGTACACAAGGTGGAATGTCTTGTTTCTCATTTAATAGAGGTGAAGATGGATATGTGTTATGAAATTAAAATAATTAAATCTCATTATATTCGATATAATGGTGTTATTTTATTATTATTTAAGTTCCCAATCAGTATCTATGTATCACTATGAAGGGGAGGGTTAAATCAGTGATATCATTTCTTTTTTATGTTTCCTTATTTTTTAAACAACATTATCCTCCTATAAAAGAGTTTCTTATCTGCTAAACACACACAATCACAAGAACAAAATATTTACAAGGTTCACTACTCAACAAGAGTAGCTACATCCTTGGGTTGGTAAAGAAAAATCCATTACCACAAAATCCACTATAAAACTATCCTTGGATGTGGAATACAATGAGTAGGATATACTCTTACATTCGTGTAGCACTATAAAAACTATCTGAAAGTGTGTGTGCAACCTCTTTGCACAAATAAGGAATTATAGTATTTTAGTACTTCTTTATAAATGAGCATATGTATTCATCGAAGTTCAAATCTTTACTTTCCTACCCAAAAGCCAGTAAGAAATATCTTACGGACAACCGAATACGTGCAAAGATCATAATTTCTTCATGCAATCTTTAGGGTACCTTGTGCAAAATACAAATGGCTTGCGTGTAAAAATCCCATTTTGGCATGAAAAACCCTTTTCATGCAACTTTCTTTTTCCACACAACGTTCTACTTTTCCTGCAACTTCCCACTTTTGAGCGCACCTTTCCTCTTTCCAGGGAAACCTATTTCTTTTTGTGCAACTCACTTAGCTTATAATTTTATGCACATCAGAGCTAGGTATTTCTCTAAGTGTCGTGCCACACAACATGAGAGGGGGTCACCTCATATTTATATGCCTTTTTAACCCTACGCAATAAACAAAAATCCATGCATAAAAACTGCTTCATGCATGTAAATATTATTTCACGCAACATTATATTTTGCACAATGCTCCAAATTTTCTCACACCTCATGCTTTTTCCAATTTTTGAGCTTCTAATCTCGAAACTCCTCTTGCGTAAAAAACTCCATTCCTCTATTTCATGCCCCATGCCAATATTTCTCACACCGCATTTTTTTTGTGAATCCAACTAATATTTTGTCCACTATTAATTTTTCACGCATCCTACTAATATTTCAAGCACTGCTTAATTTTTCATGCATCCCGCTAATATTCTGCGTAAGATTTTTTTGGAACATCCAACTAATATTTTGTGCATCCTTTATTTTTTTTGCACATTTTGCCTAATTTTCCACACACTTTATTTCGTTTCCATTTCTCGATGTTCTAACCTTAAATTATTCTTTTTTCATTTCTCTCTTCACTACTTCCCATAACCATTCTTCTGTTTTCATCACGATCTCTACTATCTGAATATATATCCTTTGACAGACCAGATTTTTCATCGTCAGGGTTATAATGGAAAGTACTGAAACATCCCTATATTCCAACAACATCATTCCTTCCAATCAAAAATATATATTCCATGAATCTTCATTTCTACCCCTTTCCTTCATAAGGCTCGAATCACATATTTTCCTAACTTATTATATTTGTGAAATACATATCAGCAAAGCATCATCTAGTTTAATGTCCTTTACAAAGTGAAGTGATTTATCTTTTCTGACAACAAAAGACAACACTCTGTAAAAACAAACTCTTCTTACTTACTTCTATATCCAATATGGTCTAAAAAATTATATATATTTTTTTTCAGAATAATAAATAAAAAAAACCACATGTTTAAGAATTTTACCTCTTCTTCAGAGAAACTCATTATGTTAATAACTAGAGCCCTCCTAGGATTATTTCGAAATAAAAATAAGGCCTCTGATAATTTATAAGGAAATTATGGACGATATATAAGTATATTTTTTTATACAAATAAAATTTAATTTTTGAATATTATAGGAGAGTGTGTATCCATTTATAAGTGAGGTGTGTGGAAAACTTGTATCTTCTAAAAATAAAAAGGTGTACCTATGTTTTTCACCTTCCAAAAGGCACCAAAATTGGACATTGTATATCCTTATGGGTTATAATGTCACGACCCGTCCTCGGGACCCGTGTCGTGACTACCCCGAGCCCACCTTCCATAGGCCAGGGGATGGCGACTAGCACTAAGGTGTAATTCCCGGTAAAAAGGGAAGGCATTACCTTTGTAAAGTAAACAAACGCACAGAGTAAGCAAGCAGAAGTAAACACTATGTAAAACTGGGTATAGTAGAAAGTGCGGAAAAGTAAGTGGGCTAGAATACAAACCCAAACTGAAATTAAAGTACAACTAAAAAGGGAAAACAACAACTAAAAGTAAAGACGCATCGTTGAGCCGTCCACGGAAAGTCCCACCTGAAGGGTGGGTACAGATGGCCTCCACAGCTCCTCGGGTCCAGCCGTCCGCTTCGAGTACGTCCCTTCTAGTGGTCCACCTCTAGGTACTGACCTGCTCCGCAAGCCTCAACCACTATCAGCATTGTCGGTCGTCTGCAACCAACACAACGTATTGTGAGCATAGCCCGTGCAGGGGTGAGTATAAGTTACTTAGTAGGGACCCCGAGACCCCCGAAGGTCTCCCATAATCTACAA
This sequence comes from Viscum album, assembly GCA_963277665.1. NCBI lineage: Eukaryota > Viridiplantae > Streptophyta > Magnoliopsida > Santalales > Viscaceae > Viscum > Viscum album. The sequence goes on along the minus strand of OY728143.1, from coordinate 1,825,925,087 downwards.
AGGATAATCCACAAAGGAAGATACAATCACGAAGTAACATCCGACACCACTTAGGTATATGCCCATACGTATACCTAAGTCATCAATTCTCATTCGGGTACAATATCCGAGCCCATGTACAACCCAGTCAACACAGGAAAACACAACCCAAACCACATAGGAAAGAATAACGTATTCCACACAGGATAACAAGTCAATCTTATCGAAGATAATAATTGAAAGTCAAGATTCAGCTCACACGGGTATACTTCTTCGTAAGACGATAGAGATAATTAGATGTATCCACTAATTCAACTATGTCGTCGGACCCACACAGGATCGATAGGTACTAACCCCCGCAATAACCGACAAAGGATCGATAGGTAACTAACCCCCGCATTGACCTACACAGGATCTGACCCACACATGATCGATAGGTAACAAACCCCCGCAATGACCCATATTGGAATGAAACCACAAAGGATCTGTAGGCGCTGGCCCACACAGGATCGGTAGCACTGATCCACATAGGATCACTGAGTGATGTATTCGTCGTTGTCGAATCCACGGAGGATTTCTGTACAGTCGTCATCGTCATCGCAGTCGCAGCCAGCTCCAGGGTTCCCGCACACAGCAAGCTCGTTCGAGAGGGTATACTCCACGAGCCGAGGGGCTGATACATCAACTGACACATAGTCCGGAGTTGATGTATCCAAAAGTTCTGTATCGTCCACATGAACTCAATTTCACAGACAGCGCGTCAATCAGACGCCCGTTCTGAGAGTTATTGGCTTCTTCGTACCAGGGGCCCGGTTCGTTTTTAAGTCAAAACCAACCTGACCGTACTCCAACTGTTTCCAAACCTTGAGCATAGTAATCCAAAAGGTTCGTCTCACCAAGAGGAATCCAAAAAAGTCGACGGCACGTCAATCGGACGTCCGAAGCTCAAGTTATAAGTGTTTCCACACCGAGGGCCCGGTTGGTTTCGTGAATGAACCAACCCGGCCGAACCCAAAGTTTTCTGAAACCTTGTTTGAAATATATCGAAACAACCGCCTCATTCCAAGGATCTCATCGCCACTGATGGTGTGTCGATCAGAGGTCCACATCCCAAGTTATGGGAAAAAGTCCGTGAGGGGTCCGGAAGTGCGGGTTTCGGGCCCGGATCGACCCGGCCCGAGACCCCCTGTGTCGGACCGAACCAGGTCAACCCGACCCGAGTCCGGGTCCAGCGCGCTAACGGGCTGGCCAGAGCTAGGTGGCTCGGCCGTTTCGGCCGAGCGGACAGGGGTGTGAGGGGGGGGGGGGGGCGCTGCCCCCCCGCCAGTTTGTAACCGTGGCCACCAATTGGGGGGCCTCTCATGTCCGGCCAGCTGGGGGTTTCGAACCCTCGGCTCCTCCTCTGACCGGCCGGACCGCTTTGGCTGGCCTGCTGTTGCCGCCATGGGACCGACATGGCTGATCCCCCCGATTCGACGTCGGCGGCCCAGAACCGGCCACCAGTCTTCCTCCTCCTCCGCGGCCTTGGTTCGCCCGGCGCGGCGGGATGGCACCGCGCCCCTCCGCCATGGCCCCGCTCTGGCCACGGTGCCTTCGGGATTCTCCAACGCGGGGCGAGGGAACTACGACCTTATTCGATTCAACGACGCGGCGTGATGGGGCAGTGAATTACTTGCCGCAAGACCCCGTGCGGTGCGATGGCACTGCGCCATCCCCATTCCAATCCATCACAAGGTAGACAAGAGAAAAAGGGGGGAGGTTTGGCCGTGTTTGTGCCGTCCGGCCCCCTCCCATTAACTGATAACAATCGGTCCAATTGTACGAGGAATGATGACAGATGAAAATCACGAATAGAAACACATAAAACCCCTACCTCGTCGAATTCATTAAGCAAGGGTTCGTCGCAGAAATAACTGTCGCGGAAGAAGGCGTTGCAGAAGGATAATCTCCGCGTCGTCGATCTCCTGAGGATTTTCCATTCTTGTCGACCTTCGTCGGAGGTCGGCATTCTTTGCATTATTTGTGTTCTTCATCGAAGAAGAAGAATAACATCAAGCTCCTTATCTTTTCTCCCAAATCCTCCCAAAGCAACAAGTTATAACCCAAATAAAATAAGTACTACACTTATTTTATTAACATAACTTAAGTACTTGAATTTCAAACATTCAAATTAAACTCACCTATTTAATTATCTTAAGTCATCAAAATTAATGGTGAGTTGAAGGAGTTAGGGAATATGAAGGGGTGGGGTTCGCGTGGGCCCCACCACCCTCATAACCTCCCATGGGAAGATGGGTGGTTTCCCCCAACTTCTACTCAAAGGGTTTAAACACTTAGAAATAAAAATTGTAGCTAAATTTTTATTTTATCTTCCACTAATTTTAACAACTTCTCTCTTGAAAACGCAACTCCGGAAAAGGTTTTCCTATGCAAAAACTGGCGTTGCGAATCCATCAGTGCCCTCAAAATTTGATTCCGAGCACCTATTCAAATGTTAGAAAAACCTGCTCGTTCGTTCACAGAAGGTACATGAGATAAACTTGAGAATATGATTCCGGGAACACCGGGCCTCAGAATCAGGTGCCGTCAGAAACTGCTTTCTGTAAAATCCCAAAGAAAATTAAGAAATCATTTCCCTTGAATTTTATGGGTCTTTACGTTACTCCTACCTCATGGCTATATGTCCTCGTAATGATACATCATAAACTAGGGAAACAAATGTGGGTACTGAGCACGCATCTGAGCCTCCTTCTCCCATGTGATCTCCTGGAGGTTCTCGTGCTTCCATCTAATGCGCACTAGAGGAATCGACCGTCCACATAGGACCTGCTCCTGTCGATCCTCGATTTCCACTGGGACCTCCGCAAAAGTCGCCCCATCATCAAGTACAGCTCCCCATGGTCAATGATATATGTCGGGTCATGCACGTATCTCCTCAGATGGGATACGTGGAAAACATCGTGCACCCGGTGCAACTGAGGTGGTAGATCCAGGAGATAAGCCACCTCACCAATCTTTCTAAGGACCTGAAATGGTCTGATGAAGTGTGGAGACAACTTGCAGCCTCTGACAAATCTTCTTAATCCACGTTGAGGTGAGACCTGCAAGAAGACGTGGTCGCCATCCTCGAACTCTAGTGGCCTCCGCCTCCTATCAGCATAAGACATCTGACGGCTCTCAGCAATCCTCATCCACTCCTGGATGACCTGGACATTCTCTGTCGTGGACTAGACCATCTCTGATCCCACAAGTTCTGACTCCCCAGGTTCTATCCAGCACAGAGGTGATCTGCAAGGTCGGCCGTACAACGCCTCGTATGGTGCCATCCTGATGGTGGAGTGGTAGCTATTGTTATACGCGAACTCCACCAAGGGTAGGTGGTCCTCCCAGCTGCGACAAAAGTCGAGGACACATGCGCGGAGTATGTCCTCGAGAGTCTGAATGGTCCTCTCCGTCGGACAATCTGTCTGAGGGTGAAAGGCGGTGCTCAGACGTAGCGGCGTCCTGAACGCCTCATGCAACCCCTTCCAAAGCCGGGAAGTAAAGTGAGCATCTCGATCGGAGATGATAGATGATGTCACACCATGAAGCCGCAAAATATCCTGAACATAGATACATCCCAAGCTCCTCACTGAGCCCTGCTCTCGGATGGGTAAGAAGTGATCCGACTTGGTGAGTCATTCGACAATCACCCAAATGGAGTCGTGGCCTCTGGAAGTGTGTGGAAGTCCAGTTATGAAGTACATAGATATGTCATCCCACTTCAACTCTTGGACCTACAAGGGTTGTACCAAGCCTGTTAGTTCCTGGTTCTCTGCCTTCACCTGCTGGCAGGTGAGGCATTGAGAAACGAACTCTTCCACAGCCTTCCTCAGAGCGAAGACCACTACTGCTAACTCCAGGTCATGGGTAGCGTAGTTCTGCTCATTTTGCCTCAACTGATGTGATCCATATGCGATCATGGCCTGCTCCTACATCAGTACACATCTGAGTTCGGCCCCTGAATCATCGCAGTATACTACGTACCCAACTCCCTCCTCCAGTAGCCTCATGATAGGCATCCTGGTCAATCTATGTCTCAGCTCCTGGAAGCTCTACTGACATCTATCTGACCCCACGAAGGGTTGCCCCTTCCTCTTTAATGTTCTGCAAAGCTGCAAGGATCTCTCCTTTTCCGAAAAGGGAAATCCAGTCTCATCCCCTAGATTAACCACCTTCATTTCCTAATACAATCAATCCCGTCATGATCTGTTAATTCATTCCATGGATGACGTCGTAAGGCCTCGACGCTACTACCAAGAGATCTGACCGTTACTCTCGCCTCCAAAGGTTGAGTCACACTGTCGTCATCAGTGTGTGGTCACTGGGTCTCCTCCAGTAAGAATCTCACAAGTGAGGGTCATGTCAACAGTTTTTTACCGGCACCTCTTAGTATTAACATACAAAAGACAAGAAAGAAAAAGTCACTATTGCATGCATATTTTATTACTTCAACTAAAAGTACAAGGACTCAAGGAAACACAAACAACAAAGCTAGAGGAATTATGGGAAAAGGCCTCTATGCCTAGAGCTACTCCTGCACTTGTCCACCCACTTCCAGAGCTCCCTGATCGTAAGATTCAGCTGCCTTAAGTTGTGCTCTCCCCTGAGGTCAGGGTGGACCTCATGGTGGTGGTGGTGGTAGAGCCTCAAAACATCGCCCATCACCTGCCGCTCGACCAGCTCCTCGGCCTCATCCACCTGCTCCCTGTGGACCGACATGGTCGATCATCTTCCTATGTTTGTGTGGTTCCTCAACCATCTTCTACTCCTCTGCATGGCGGGTCGGGCAGTCACGAGCCATGTGGCCCTGCCCGCCGCATGCATAGCACTGTCTTCCACTCGTAAGACTGGTACTGCTGCGTGTTCCCCGCACCTCCGAGCCAGTATCCTGAGGTCGTCCGCCTGATTTCCTAGTCCACCTGGACCTCTGCGACATCTATCTACTGGCCGCTGTAGAATACTTCGCCATGTGTCACCATGTGGTAGGTCTCGCCGCTGGTGTATACTCAGCAAGAAAGCTTTCGATGAGAAAGGCTCGCTCTAGTAGCCCTGCCTGTGTCGGAATTCTGAGGGAGATCAGTGATGCCTTGATCTCATTCCACACTCCTTGATCTAAAGTCTGGGCCCGGATGAATGGGTCACGTACCATGTCCATCGAATAGTGTGAGAGATCGGTAAATCTCACCAAGTACTAGGTGATCGTCAAGCTCCCATGCCTTAGCTGTTGAAGATCCTGGATGTGCACCGTACGAAGGGTGGCTGGGATGAACTCTGAGCAGAAGAGGCTCTCAATGTCCATCCAGAGGAGAGATTCCACATCGTGCACCTGGAGCAACAAGCTCCACCATCTGCCTACTGCCGCGTGCAGGAGGTTCATTGTGAGGATCACCATGTGGTCTGTTGGTGTCCTCGCTAACCTGAATACCCGTAAAACTGCCTCCATCCAATCCTCGGCTGCCTGAGGGTCTGTCTCCCTGCAGAACCTGGGCGGTCGCTGGAGATGAAACTCATGCAGTACCCTAAGGCGACATGCATCATCAGCGGCTGGGGTTGGTAGCATCGGTGGCTCGGCGGGTAAAGGTACCGCCGGTGCCTCTACTGTTCAAGGGCCCTGTACCGAGGCCTCGTCGCTTGGTGGGATGTCGTCACGCATAACGCTCGGAACCCTTGCTAGCTGCCGTCGTGGGGCCATCCTATTTAAGAAATAGGTGTGCCACGGTCAGCATTATACCTGGTGAGCTGACACAAAGTAACCACAAAAAAAACTTGAAACACATAGGCAATCAATGTTTTCGTGAATTCAGTCAGAAATCAGAAATCAGGGTCCGGGTGTACGGATACGTCGGCCGCCGCACCAACACTGGACTCCCTGGACTGATAACCACACTCAATAACCTTAACACTATTGCTTCACTTAGGAGAAAGATTAGAATCCAAATTTCTGCGGTAGAACCGAACTCTTTTGATACCAATTTGTCACGACCCGTCCTCGGGGCCCGTGCCGTGACTACCCCGAGCCCGCCTTCCATAGGCCAGGGGCTAGAGACTAGCACTAAGGTGTAATTCCAGGTAAAAAGGGAAGGAATTTCATTTGTAAAGTAAAAAAATGTACATAGTAAGCAAGAAGAAGTAAACACTAAATAAAACTGGGTACAAGAAAAAGTGCGGAAAAGTAAGTGGGCCAGAATACCAACCCAAACTGAAAGTAAAGTAAAACTGAAAAGGGAAAACAGAAACTGAAAGTAAAGCCACAACGTCAAGTCGTCCACTGGAAGTCCCACCTGAAGGGTGGGTACAGATAGCCTCCACAGCTCCTCGGTTCCAGCCGTCCGCTCAGAGTACGTCTCGTCCAGTGGTCCACCTCCGGGTACCAAACTGCTCCGCAAGCCTCAGCCACGATCAGCGCTGTCCGTCGTCTGCAGCTAACACAACATAGTGCGGGCATAGCCCGTGCAGGCGTGAGGATAATCTACTAAGTAGGGACCCCGAGACCCTCGAAGGTCTCCCAAAATCTAAAAAGGATGATCCAAAAAGGAATATACAATCACGAAGTAACATCTGACACCACTTAGGTATATACCCATACATATACCTTATTCATCAATTCTCGTTCGGCTCCAACATCCGAGCCCAAGTACAACCCTGTCCACACAGGAAAACACAACCCAAACCACACAAGAAAGCATAATGCATTCCACACCGGATAACAAGTCAATCTTATCGAAGATAAGAATTGAAAGTCAAGATTCAGCTCACATATGTATACTTCTTCATAAGACGATAGAGATGATCAGATGTAGCCACTGATTCATCAAAGCTGTCGGACCCACACAGGATCGATAGGTACTAACCCCTGCAATGACCCACAATGTATTGATAGGTAACTAACCCTTGCAATGACCCACATAGGATCTGACCCACACAGGATCGATAGGTAACCAACCCCCGCAATGACCCACACAGGATCAGACCCACACAGGATTGGTAGCATTGATCCACGTAGGATCGCTAAGTGTTGTAGTTGTCGCCGTCAAATCCATAGAGTATTTATATACAGTCGTCATCGCCATCGCAGTCGCAGCCAGCTCTAGGGTTCCCGCACACAGCAAGCTCATTCGGGAGGGTCCGCTCCACAAGCCGAGGGGCTGATACATCAACTGACAAATAGTCTGGTGTTAATGTATTCAAAAGTTCTATATCGTCAACAGGAACTCAACGTCACAGACGGCGCGTCAATCGGACGCCCGGTCTGAGAGTTATTAGCTTTTTTGTACCAGGAGCCCAGTTGGTTTTTAAGTCAAAACCAACCCGACCATACTTCAACTGCATCCAAACCTCGATCGGAGTAAGCCAAAAGGTCCGTCTCACTAAGAGAAATCCAACAAAATGAACGACACGTCAATCAGACATCCGGAGCTCAAGTTATAAGTGTTTCCGCTCTGAGGGCCCGATTGGTTTTGTGAATGAACCAACCCGGACAAACCCAAAGTACTCCGAAACATTGACTGTGATATATCGAAACGACCGTCTTGTTCCCAGGATCTTATCGTCACTGACGATGAGTCGATCAGAGGTCCACAACCCATGTTATGGGAAAAAGACCGTGAGAGGTCTCGAAGTGGGGGTTTCGGGCCCGGACCGACCAGACCCGAGACCCCCTGGGTCGGCCCGAATCGGGTCGACCCGACCCGGGTCTAGCCTGCTTGGGCGCGGCCCGACTCGGCCTTGGTAGCCCGTCCGGCGCACTGGCCAGAGCCAGGTGGCTCGGCCGTTTCAGCTGAACGGAAAGGGGTGCGGGGGGGGGGGGGGGGGGGCTACATCCTGTTAGTTTGTAACCGCGACCCCCATATGGGGGGGGGGGGGGCGCTCATGTCCAGATTGCCGGGGATTTCGATCCCCCCGACTCCTCCTCAGACCGATCGGCCCGCTCCGGCCGGCCGGCTGTTGCCGCCACGGGACCGGCATGGCAGGTACCCCCGCTTCGACGCCGGTGTCTCGGAACCGGCCACAAGTCATCCTGATCCGCCGCGGCCTATGTCTGCGGCCTTAGTTCACCCGGCGCGGTGCGATGGCACCACGCCCCTCCGTCGTGGCCCCGCTCTGGCTACAGTGCCTTCGGGATTCTCCAAAGCGGCGCAACTGCGCCGCATCCTTGTACGATTCAACGGCGCGGCGCGACGGCGCCGCGCATTTCTTGCCGCAAGACCCCGAACGGTGCGACGGCACTGCACGATCCCCATTCTAATCCACCACAAGGTACACAAGAGAAAAATGGGAGTAGGGTCGGCCGTGTTTGTGCGGTCTGACCTCCTCCTGTTAACTGATAACAATCGGTCCAATTGTATGAGGAATGATGACGGAAGAAAATCACAAATAGAAACACATAAAACCCCTACCTTGTCGAATTCGTTGAGCAAGGGTTCGTCGCAGAAATAACCTTATCGGAAGAAGGCCTTGCGGATGGAGAATCATCACGTCGTCGATCTCCTGAGAATCCAGCGTTCTTGTCGACCTTCGTCGGAGGTAGGCGTTCTTCGCGTTCTTCGCGTTCTTCATCGAAGAAGAAGAATAACTTCAAGCTCCTTAGCTTTTCTCCCAAATCCTCCCAAAGCAACAAGTTCCAAACCAAATAAAATAAGTACTACACTTATTTTTTTAATATAACTTAAGTATTTGAATTTCAAACATTCAAATTAAACTCACCTATTTAATTAACGTAAGTTATCAAAATTAATGGTGAGTTGAAGGAGTTAGGGAATATGATGGGGTGGGGGTAGTGTGGGACCCACCACCCTCATAACATACCATGGGAAGTTGGGTGGTTTCCCCCAACTTCCACTCAAAGGTTTTAACCACTTAGAAATAAAAATTGTAGCTTTTTTTTGAACTTCCACAATTTCTATAAACTTCTCTCGTGAAAACGAAACTCCGAAAAAGGTGTTCCTAAGCAAAAACTGGCGCTGCGAATCCATTGGTGCCCTCGGAATTCTATTCGAAGCACCGGTTCTAAAGTTAGAAAAACCCGCTCGTTTGTTCACTGAACGTACCCGAGCTAAACTTCGGAAAATGATTCCGGGCACACTGGGCCTCGGAATTAGGTGCCGTCAGAAACTACATTCTTGTAAAATCCCAAAGAAAATTAAGAAAAAGTTTCTCTTGAATTTTATGGGTCCTTATAGATAATGTCGAAATATGTCTATAAAATGGTTAATTTATAAAATTTTAGATAATTTAAACCATATAATTTTAGTTTCACCCCAAGTAAACCCGTTTTAACCTTAACTGTAATAATTATTTTTTATTGTTTTTATAATTCATTTTTTTTAAAAAATGATGTTTAAATTGTTATATAATAAAAATTTTATTATTAAAAATATGTATTCAATTATTAAAAATTCAACTAACATAAATGCAAAAAATATTTTAAAATTAATAAGATATATGCGATGAGAATAATGGTTTTCCAATGAGAAATGTTTCAAATATTTAAAAGTCATTATAACAAAATTCAATATATAATTTATTAAAATGAAATAAATGGATTAATTTATTTATAATTAAAGTAACATTATTTTTACAATAATATTAAAATAACAAAGATCCAAATAAATTAATTAAATTAAAATGTTGTTTCCAATAAAAATCTGAATTTATCAATATTCATCATAAAATAAAATTTTTAAAATGTGTAAAAGAAATAACCCTAAGATAATATATATAGGATACTATAAAAAAATTAACATTTAATTTAAATTTTTTAATAGTCTTATAAATTAATTTTAATTTATGCACACAAAATCAGATTAAACATCTTTATAGAATATCATAGATTTATGTGTAAAATTGGATTTATTCTTATCTCATTCAAAGAAAACAAGTATGATTAATGTAAAACATTTTATTAAATATATAATTAATAAGTTATATCAAAATAATTAACAAAAAGTGACTTATTTAATTTGTTTCTATAAAACATGTTTCGGGTATAAAAATGGTATTTCTGAAAAATATATCCTTTATTGGAAAGTGGTTTTTATTTTGATTTCTTATTTATTGGTCACCAATGAATTTGTTTTATATACATGTTTAAAATATATTTTCTTATAATTTAGTTAATCCTATTCATAACCAACATCCAAATGGCAAGGTGAAAACAATCATATTAAAAAATAATATTTTAATTGTATGTTTTAATTCTGAAAATCCTACTATTTCATGTAACAAAACCTTTAAATACAATTAAATATACTAAAAAATATATTTTGTATAATATTGTGGTTTTAAATTCTAGCCCCGATAAAAAATTCATCCCTCGAACTTGAATTTGGTCTTACTGGGTCTAATATTTTGAAATTCTATCATAAGAAACCTGAATCATAAAAAAGAAAATAAACATTTCCCTTGATGGGTGGGAATATAAAGTACAATGTTCATCTTCGATAACACATAACTAGGTTTCCAAGAAAGAGAAAATTTGGGGGGAGAAGAAATTTACAAGGAATAATAGTGTAAATAATTTTTCAATGTGGTGGAGATTACTAATTAAGAAGAAAGTGAATGATTTAAAAAAACTAACCACCACAAACACATAAATCTATTATGAGTGAAAATACATCCTGTTCATAAGAAATGAAGGTACGAGGGTAAATTTTTTGTTCCAAGATATTTTTTCCAATATTTTAGTAATTTTATGAGAATATATAATTAATTTATTTAATTATATTTCATAATAACAATCTCATCCTTCAATAGTGTTTTTATCAATTTTCCACTTCATCTATTACTATAAGAGATGATTTTTTTCATCCCTTAAGTAGTAAAAAATAATAAGAAACATAAAATGATGATAAGACATCTATTCTATATCTAATTATAATCTAGAAAAAAATAGTTATCCCATGTTATTCAATTTATAAAAAAACTGAAAATGATGAAATAATAAATTACACTGAAAAACCATATCCATAATTTAAGGTAGTCCATTCCCTAAGTGGTTACCTTTCTAAACATTCCAAAATACCAAATTAATAATAAATGTGATCCAAATTCAGAAAAAAACTATTCCAAAAAATATCTTAAAGTGTATCTCAGTTTTTATATAACAAATATGTGAATACCTTAGTCATATATTCTATAAAAAATAGTAACAACCCATATTTATATAAATCCATAAGGAAATAAATATATAAATTCTCTGTCCTCGACTAAAACAACATATTTTTAAATATATTATATAAATACAATAATGTTTTAAAATCCATCAATAATAAAAAAATCCTCTTTTTTAATAAATCATTAATCATAACCAAGTTCATTAATACAATCAAATTTACATTATTCATATCAATCATCTCATTATACAACAATCATTATCTAAACCAGAAAAACTTAATAAAGGATATCTTCTAATAATTATGAGTTTTTTTTGTAAAATGACTCCTTGTGATTAATTCAATTTTCCAGGTCATCACTATTATTCCAAATATTCTTAAAAATACTTAATAAAAAATTTAACTAAACAAACCTTATATATTTCAAGATTCATATAACATAATTATTGAATTATAATACATAAAAATATCAATAATTCTAATTATTTCTTAAACCATTAACCATGATTTATAATCTAATTACCCAATACCTCTTTCCTATAATATGAAATATGAATATTTTCCGAACATTCTTCAACCTCAATTTAATCATACTTATTATTTTTAATCTAGTCAACATTGTTTGAAGAGACCATATCCCTATACATATCCCTTGGGATAAAAAAATGTTTTATCATCGTAGTTTTCAATGAGTAACTAATCCTTTCCCTTGACACCAACAACAGATATTGATTATTTCATATATAGATACCAGATCATTTTAAATAAATATTTAATACATTTAAAAAATACACTCCCAAGGACAATGATGGTTCTGTGACTTTGGCGACTATGTAAACAGTATTTTTATTTAGTGAAATATCTTCAACATCTCTTAATAACACCATCCCATATTATAAACATTAACAACAGACCATAATTAAGAACATTATTAATAACATGGGGAAATCAAATATGTGGGTGAGTTCAGATTCTCAGTACGGTTTAAAATAGAAATCTGTAAACATGGCATGAAAATAAGGTAATGAGAACCTGATAATATGGTATGAAAACAATACCTTTCATATTAAAGATTAACATAATGAGTCATGGAATAAATATTTTAATTTCATAAGACATGTACCATAATGAAATAAATAACATGATCCACGTGATCATAAAATTGTCATAAGATTTGGTATTGTGGAATACACATAATTATAGAAAACCTTATTTAAAGGATACACCAAGACATTAATAACATGTTAGGATTGGGATAACCACCAATGTATAATCTTTGGACTTTGGATAACCTCCTTTTTACCCTATTATTGAGAATGGGATGACCTCCTGTGTAACCTTATATATTATATAATTTTAATTGTTAACTAATACATTGGAGGGAGATATACCTCCCACCCATAATTGGTTGTAACCTAACCACTGTCCATGGTTATTGTGTAGCCACAATCAAATTAATAAAAACCACAAATTAGAGTACTACAATATCAAAATTAATTAATAAGAACATAACTCATAGAAGGAAATGGTCTTTATAACACATTTATCATTTTATATCCCATGAAAATAAATGGTCTTTATAATACAATTTATCATATCGGGACCCATGAAAATAAATACCCTTAATAAATAATTCATAATATCTGAAAACCATGAAAATAAATGGCATTCATAGATAATTTAATCATATAATAATTCATATAAAAGGAATAGATTTCATAAAAATCACTTCTTTATAAACATAATCTATCTAGATAAATAATAAGAATGGAATCCATGGATCATATCCTCATTTAAGCATAAGTAACATCAAATGAATTAATATTAGATAAAAAATTATTATGAAATATAAATTGGAACATTTATTATAGAAAATATCAATTCCAATTTGAAATGAAACTTTAAATAATAACACATTTTCAAAATTCATTTTTTGAAATAACCAAGGAAACATGTAAATAATGATTTAAAACTAATTTAAAACAACTATTGAGGAAAATATCTTTTCCAATTTTAAAAACAATTTTAACAAATAAAACATTTTCAAATGAATTTTATTTAAATATAACATTAAAAAATTATAAAAGAGTCTTTAAAATAGTGAGCTGATCATGATTTAATAAAATACCAAACACCTTATCAAAATATTCCTTTCACATTTCATATAAAATCCAAACAGGCCTTATTTTCAAAAATACATAAGGATTATTTTTTTAAAAAAGTGAAAAAATGGTAAAAATGTATTAAAAATCCCATAGGGACATTTAAACATTTTTTACAATATTTTTATAAAACATGGATAAGGAAAAATAATATTTTCAACCAAGTATCGAAATAAATTCAACTTCGATTGAAAATATTATCATAGAATCCTGAGTACATTCGGAGATAAAAGTGTTGGGAAAACATATATTCTCTAGAAATAACATATATAGTATAAAAATACTGAATTTTGTGAGTGATAGTTCATAATAAATTTTCATCAGAATCATAATCATAAAAAATCATGATAATCTATTAGATTGTATCATAGAACCCTTACCTCTTTGGTAAATTTTGAATCATAAGCCCTATTAAAGTATAATAGAAAAATAAACTACAAATATCTTGAATAAAAATATACTTATGTAATAATATATGAAAGAAGTTTCATATAAACCTCATAAAATCAAATAGGTTTATAACATAACGTATTCATCCTAAGAGACAAATTTAGACAAAAATCCATTACTATTTTGTTATTATATTAAATAGAAATACAAATTTAAAAATATAATAAAATTAAACTATAAATAATAATTTAAACAACTATATCCATAATATAACATGATAATGGTGTGGTATATACACCACAACAATGAATCAAATGGTGAATATGGTGTATTTCTCCAAAAAATGAATGAAAAAAATGAAATCCCTTACATTATATCTCAACTCCCATCATACTCTTTTGAAAATACTATATATTAAATATATCTTTATAATAAATATATTATATAATTGTAATTATATATATTATTCCATATATTATTTACTTATTACTTTTTTAAACCTGGTTTATTAAAAAAAATTATTTAAATCATGTTTTGTGTAATAACATCATTGTTTTTCATGTATTTTTGGATTAGTTATTTTTTGCCTTATTCAATTTTCCATGGTTTTATAATATACATAATTGTTAACACAATATAAATATAATATATATTTATTATATATGTATTTATATTAATTCATAAAATATATATGGAAAATGAAATACACAATTCTTGGGGACGATAGGCTGAACATTAGTATGAATGTTGTTTACATTTTGTCAACGGATGAAATTAAATAAGTATTAATAATACATTATTTTTAAATAATAATAATTATTTCATATATATCAAATATTTTCATTAAAATTTTTTTTATTACTTTTCATGTAAAGCATATGTTAAGAATAAATCACATTGATTCATGAGGTAGCTATTCAACGAACACAAAAATGATGTTATCGTTTCACAGATGGAATGGAAATTAAAAAGGTTATATGTGAAATAATAATTATAGAAGAATAATATTTTTTAAAATATAATATATATTCCTTTATTATATCCTTACTACCATCCATGTTTCAAATAAATGAAAAACACATCACATCGGTTCGTGAGGTGGTTGTTCGTCGTACACATGAGCGGTTTTATTTTTTCCAAATGGTTGGGATGTAGTAAGGTATATGTGTTATTAATATTCCAGAGGTATAATAGAAAAATATATATTATATATAAACATTAAATACTAAAATATATCCATCATTGTTAGGTGGTGATGAAAAAATAATAACATCAGTTCGTGAGGTGGTAGTTTGTGGTACACATGATCGACAATTTCATTTGCAATTTATTAGTGGTGGAGATGGAAATAAATTATTAAATTTATGTAATAAAATATAATTATATATTATATAATTTTGTTTTATATAAACATATTTTTATATTTATTAAGGATGTGGAAGAAGAAATAAAATAAAACTCAAGTTAAAAAAAATTCTTCTTGTTTGGAGATCCTTTAATGTTTATTCCTAAATCTTTCATAGGATGGATTATAATATATATAAGTCCTATATTAATTGGATATGGAATTAAATAATTTATTTTTATTCATTAACTAAGAAAAATGCATTTATGATTTTAATAGATGAAATAGTGTGGGAGCCCTATTCTTAATTGAAATGAGTGACAAACTTGTAAATTTTTTAAACGAAAAAGGTTAACCCACATTTTCTACAAGTGAAATAGAAAAAATTGGCCATTATAGAGTATTATAGGTTATAAGGTCAAAATGTATCAATAAAATGGTGTTTTTCAAGTTTAATATTCATTTTACATCTTCTCTTTTTAGTTTGATCCCTGGAAAAACTATTTAATTCTTAATAGTGATAATTAATTTTGATTTATCTTCATATTCATTTTTGTAAAAATATTTATTGAAATTATAATATAATATAAATAATTTTTATAACAAATATGGAATCCAATTTTCCTAATTAAATTAAAATAAATAAATAAAATTAATTTAACATTAATACCAGAGACATAACAAAAATACATTTTCTAGAGAAAAAATTTCAATGTTTAAAACGTTTTTATAAAAACAATTTATTATGAAATTAATTAAAATAGAAAAATGGATTATGGGATATATAATTTAACTAATATTTTGTTAAAATTAATTTTAAAACTAAACAGAACATTATCGATTTATTAAATGAAAGGTTGTTTCCCATAAATACAAAAATTTCCATTATTCAATGAAAAACAATATCTTCAAAAAATTCTCAAAAATCACCATAATATAATTTTGAAATAATCATTTAAAATTTTAATTTTATATTGTAAAATTATTTTATAAAAACTTTAAAAAATTAGTTTTCAAATATTTACACAAGAGCTAAAAAAAATTCTTCAAAAAATATTGTTTGTAAGAATATAATCAGATTTATTCTATTTTCGTTCATAGGAAACACATAAGATGAATTTCAACAAATTTATTGAATTTATAATATAAAATTATATTAAAATAGTTCAAAAAAATATATTTATATAATTTATTTATATTAAAAAGTTTTTTGTGCATAAAAAATAGTATGAAAAAAACAAGGTTTCTTTTATTTTCAAATGTTTTTTATTTTCCTTTATAATTAATTGGTCTCAAGTGAAATCATTTTATATTCATGTGTAAAAAATAAATTTTCACTATTTGGTTAATCTGATTTATACCCACCATTCATACCACTAGGAGATAACTATCATATAAAATAATATTATTTTAATATTATGCCTTAAATCACTAAAACATGATGTTGTGTGAAATGAAATCTATCAATAGAATTAAATTTATTTGAAAACAAATATTTAATAAAATATCAGTGAGTTATGATTCTAGATAAACATACTATGTTTTAAAGTAAAAAAATTTATATTGTTTTATATTCATCATGATGAGTAATATATAATTGGGTAAGAATAACAAATAATTGTCTTATAAATAATTAATAATTGGAAATATGACAAAAGGACAACTGAAAATGAGCTCGTGAAAATGGTTTACATGTACCAAAATAGGGTTTTTTATTTTGGAAGTTTCTCAAATTTATGTGAATTCGTTGTTGGTTATTTGAGATAAGTCATACATCAGTGGTAAAAAGTGGTAATTATAGATATGCATTGGTTATACACTTAAATCCATTAGAGTTATACTTTTCAATGAAAAATTTTATGATTGATATATTTTCCAATTTATGTTAGGATCACCTATCTTAGAATGTGTATTCATGATTCAAATAAAATGTATAGGAGAAACCATAGAATTTCATGAGGGAATTTATGTTCTACATATCCATTTATGGATTAATGAAATATTAGTGATTATAGATTATTTATTTTGAATGAAATTTATCAATGATTCTATAATTGAATAGTGGAGTGTAATAATATTCCATGTATAATATGTTGATGACATCTTGAAAATTGAAATTATTCGAATAGTTAGTTAAGACTAGGTTCAATAAATCTCATTAAGGATTTACTTAAAGTATTAACCCATGTATTGGAAGAAATATATGCTATGTAATATCAAATGGCTTACCCTGACCATATTAAAGTACAAATAGAGACAATATATTTAAAAATAGATGTTTTAATAATTTGAAGTATTTTGATTCCAATTTCACTTGGAATAAATATTTCCTAGAATATATGTAAAATATATATGTGGAGATTAAAATAGTTAGCCAAAATCCATAAGATTACATGATGGATATATCATAGATTATAATCTATATCAGAATATTTTTTATGTTCCCAACTATAAAAATAATATTGAGATATGTTATCCAGAAATCCATCATTAAAGTGCTTTTGGGTTGATTTTTATTGTTGAAAAGGTTTGAGGTTGTTGAGAAATGATGATTGTCTTTGGAACAAGTTATGGGTCATTGAAAACATTATAATACAACAGACAAACTTATCAAAATATTGAATTTTTATATCACAATAGAATATTTCATATATTGAGTTCTGAAATTTTCTCATAATGAAATCACGCAAGACACTCATAGTTTTTATTGGAATACATGATGGGTCATGAAGAGCATTAGATGTCAATAATATTGAAAATTTCATGATTACATGTGATTGAATTTGAGTCTTATGGTGAGGTATCATGCCATGAAAATGATTGAATTTGGATCTCATGGAGAGGTCTTGTGAAACACTCATGATTGTCTTTAGATCTTGTGGAGGGGTCTTTCACATCACTCATGATTACCTTCGCATCACACACCCAGATATTATGAAAAGTAAGAATTTGAATCGCACTTCAGAAATGTGCAATGCATGAATGCTGACCATCGACTTGCATCAAGCATGAATTCTGACTCACACTAAAGTCTCACACAAAGTGTGAATACTAGTGAAGGAATTGCGGTGCCATGCATACAACTAAGGGTGTGTTAAACATCCTTCATTGACCTTAAACACCTCTCTCCTCCTCCATTTTTATACAAGTTTTGTATTTTTTTTCAAAGGTTAGAGATCGTGTGAGTTGAAATATTTAATATCTTGGATATTTACATTACTTTAGGATGACACCTAGAGTGACCAATATAGGTATAATAGGGAGTGTGCTGGCATGTTATGAAAAAACTATCCATCTATCCCTAACGTACTATAGATTTTTGTGGACCTACCTGAAGAAATATGTGGGGTGATGCTGACACATGGGAGGAATTTTGCGAGATAAGGTATAAATTTCACCAAGGAATCACACCATGATCTCATAAAATGTACTGGAATATCTCTTTCCTGGATCTTGTGGAGCACGTGATCCCAATTAGGTGGATCTTTGTCCTTCATTTGTGGAATTAAAGAGGTGGAATCATTCTTATAAACATCCCAAGACCCATGATTAAATATTGATGATGATTTTATTATATGATATGTATGATTCTCATCTTGATAATAGACCCACGGTGAGATCTCGTAATAGAGGTTCGTAGAGAAGGAGTATATGTGATTGAAATCTCGTACGTGAGGTGCATGATCTGAAAAAGGTCTTGCCCAAGGAGAAATAGTGGACTTGCAAATGAGGACTCGTGAAAGTGAACTCGCGAAAGAGACTTCTGTAGAGTGGGACATTCACAATATAAAAATATGGGTTTTCACTAGGGATCTGTGGAAAGTCCATTTTTATCCAGGGGTTCATGGTTAAAGAGGATCGTGCTAGGTGCCAGTGGTTTCCGCCAGGGTACTCGTGCATGGTTAGACTCGCGTAAGGCACAATGGGTTCAAACTAGGTGACTCATGTAGAGTAGGACTTCTGCAAAGGTGCCATGGGTTTATAATAGGGGAATAATTCATGGTGAGACTGATACAAGGCATCAGTGATTCGTACTAGGGGACTCATGTATGGTGGGACACGCGTAAGGCTCCAGGGTGTCGCAATGGGATCTCATGCAAGGGTATGCACCAAGATATCAAATAAGAACATATGCCCCAAGGTATCTCATAGGGACGTCACACTAGAATATTATGTGTGGTGATATGATCTTACATGGGCATGAAAATACTATCATTTACAGATCTTTTTTCGGAAGAAGAAGAAGAATATATATGATTTTTACTATTCAACAATACTTGTTGAAGGAGGTTATACACTGCAACATTCAAAACGATGAAAGGATGACTTGGAATCACATGAAGATATTACCATAATGGAGGTAATTGTTTTCTCTACAGTAAAGAGAATTTTATTCCCGTTGTCTATAATGTGGAATTGTTTCATCCATGTGTTTTCACAAGAGAGGATGAGAAAACCACAAAGAGCCTAAATTAAGAATCTATATATAGATGGGGATGCATTCATTAACAATAATGAAAGTACCTACATGTCCATAAACTATATGGGACCTAAAATTCCATAAATTTTGTGTGATGAAATTCCAAATTTGTTTGAAAAGGAAGATGAAGATGGTGATCCTTTCCACTGGAAATGATCCAGAGAAAGAGACATAAGGATTCACCCTTGGAAACATAGTCACCCCGCCCCTAAACCAAATAAAGGTAGATATTATCATCCTAGAAGTGATCTATCCTGAAAATAATTATTGGAAGTGAAATTTTGTGTGTATGGTACAATCAACACATTGCATATGTTTGCTCCTCGGACGTAGCTCAATTAGGGTGAACCATGTAAATATATATGTTTCTTTATGAATGGATTATTACCTTACTTTTATTTCATTGTCATTAGATAAAATAGGAAATGATACAAGCAATATAAGCATTATATAGAAAACAAAGTGACCCTTATAATAAAAATGTTATGATCTATTGGGGTAAGAAGAGTTTTGATTGAATATCTATACCCTGATTCACTCCCTCCCCATGCAGGTTATCTAGGCCCCTTTTGGACCGAAAAAGATACTATGAGAATAATTTTCAAATATATATCATATTTTCAAGATTCATGATACTAATTGGACACATATGATGTATGAATATTAGGTGTTGGTGGCTGAAAATCCTAGAGACTTATTATTATAAATATTATACATAGTGATATTGAGTAGAGAATATAATGAAGATTGTTATTCTAATCACAAAACCATACCTGGGGTGTTTCATTAGTTTTTACTATATATGAATTGGTTTATTATTCTCCTAAATTAATATTATTACAAATTTTTAAAATTTGACACCACACTTTGATGTATAACTAAAAGTAAGAAAATTATTTTTTAAGTGATTTAGTTCATTGGATGAGTCACTAGTGGTTTGACATTTTTTAATGATCAATAAAATATTTGTTACCTTCTAAATGAAGGTATATCTTAGAACCAGTTTACCTGGATGATAGTAACTTTTCTAAATCCTTGACCATGGTACAAAAAGGTATGTCCATCTATCAAGGTCATAAAATAATAATGTAATAAAGGATTATGAAACAAAGTATGCCTCTGAATTTATGAAATATCATTAGAAAAATATATTAAATAACCAAACATGATCTCATATTAGGATTCTAGATCTTTGAAAAAACATTATCTCTTTTTGGGACGTGATGTGTTTCAAGATACCACTCGTGGGAAATGATTAACACTCACTAATACCAGGATAAGATCCTTGAGATTTATAAATAATTTGTATTCTGAATGGTTTCCAATTATAATAAATTTGTGTTTAAGACATGACAATCCCCACAATGGGGAGAAAGATATATTTAAGATTTACTGATCTTAAGAAACAAATAAATTCCATCTTATTAAAATTTAAAATAGTTAGAAGTTATTTTTTTTCTTTGAGTATTTAAAAATTCAATGTAAATATAAAGAAATTTTTTTTTTTGAAAATATATTTTTAGTTGAGTTTCATTATATATTTTTGGAACTGATGAGTTGAGTTAATGGTTCGCATTTTATCATGTAACATGGTTATGATAATAAAATTTTGACAAATTTGGAGACATATTAACTATTTCATACACCATGTATATGGTTTGATCTAAATGGTTTTGTTCATATACTGTTCAAAGGGATGTTTTTAAAAATGAAACCCACCTATATATAAAACATAAAGACACTCTTCAGGGGTACTATTCCACCCAAGATTTATAGAGTATATCACTCATTTAAATCAATTTACATATATTGAATTGAAGGTTAGATAATTCTAATTAGATAAATCCTTATCATCTTGAAGAAAATGTGCTTCTTCCATCATGTTTATATTGAAATCACATTTTATTCTTCACACTAGCACCTAGTTGTTGAATATCAAGAATCAAGAATGATTTAGATCCATTTATAAGAAAATATATTGGGTTAAAAAAATTTAATAAATTTTATTTATCATCAACTAAGAGTAGGGTTTTATTAAAAATAATATTTTCAATTTTTTTCATTATGGTAAATTCATTTCGGATGAGATCCTTATCTTGCAACATCACAATTCAAATCACCGAATAAAATATTATTATGTCATCTTAGTGAAAATATTTTAATATTTCCATGTTTGATGCATTCAAAACGTTCTTGTTACCAATATTTCTCATACTCCATCTAATATAGAATTTTATATAGGATATTTTTAAATACCCAAGTATTTCTATTTGTCCATCAGTGATAGATGGAAGTATAGTTAAACCTAATGTTGTATTTTTTTTATAATTCTTCATCACAATGATCTATATTTGGTTCCATTGTCCATAAAAACAATGTGGGGAATCGCAAATAGATGGTATAAGTGACTTTCATAAACTCTACCATTGGAAAAGACATGATCAATTTTATTGGAAGAACATCATCTCCCTTCAAGAATAAATCATTAGATTTACGGATGAGCCTTTACTACTAATATATTTCTAAATTTTTGAAAACCATGACATGAAGTCCTCATAAAGGTGAGGTCCAATAATATTGGGTCATATGGAGAGGCTCTAGTTGAAAATGCATCTTGTTTGAATAATTATAAAATATAATGAAACATCATAGTGAATTTGATATGTTCACACACCTTAGTTGGACAAAATTTCCCAACCATTGTTTTTTGGGACATCATCAATCATGAATGTTGGTCCCCATATGACCTAGATTGGATCTCTAGTACAACCTAAAGTATTTTTATTCCCTTCATCAAATAGGGAAAAATATCAGGAATCTTGCACCGATATGAGAATTAATATAATTTTGGGTTATCAAGGATGCAATTTACCACATCCTGTAGAATTTTTAAATTCCTGGATTAGACTAGGGGATGAGTTCTGTGTTGATGCCACTAAATCAATGGAATAATTCCCATAGAAACCTATTATTTCAATTGATTCTAGAAGGGTCCATCCTAGGAAGAGTTTGTTGTGTGAGGAATAACCAATTGATCATCCACATCAAGGGTTAAAATAGAGATAAAACTCTCATCTAAAAATTCAAGTCTATGGGAAAATATGTATAGGTTTAGTGAGTGATTCTGATGTATTCGATGTGGTAACAATCTTTCCATTATTAGAAGGAGGACATGTAACTATGGCCTTGTATTCCTACATTCCAAAGGCTGGAAGAATTTGTTCCTTATTTAGAGACATTTTCTCCTTGATCGAAATTGGATGATGCGATGTCACTTCCTTTTTATGTGGATTCCTCCTTGGAACTTGTAACTGATTTTAGGTCTCCCTCATTTATTAGAGTCTTGGTTCATGAATATAATTTAAGGTTCTATATATTCATAGACACTGGTTAATTACGTTTCTTCTGTTGGAACATTTCAAGGGGTCCATCCGGGGCGGCAACCTTTGGTTGGGGGAGTAGTCACATTGGACATCACTGAAATATCTAGACACTGGACACTGGTGTGTCTAGGATTCTTCCCCTTATTATAGGGCTTCTCAATATCATATAATCCTGAGTTATCCCATGTCGAATGCAATGAATTATATTCCATAGGTATGTCTCTGAGGTTTTCCTCAACATACCATATTTAACATAGGTTATTCCATAGGTTTAACATCTAGAAGAGATGGATCTGACTAATCAGAACACTAATGAGAGTGTATTTGGTGGGTTTGACCATAGGATGGATCAATGATGTTGGGGATAATTCTTTCTTAGTTACTCGGTTGCTGCTAGGAGTAGCAAGAAAGATGGTGACATGATTTCCCCGGGATGTGGCTACCTGTGTAAAAATCATGATGGATGATGGACAGTTGAATGAAGTGGTGGGTGAATGAGATCTAACCAACATGAAGGTGATAATATTGTCGGTCTTAAGCCTCGAATATACATCCTACGTATCCATGTGGTAGGGAATCAAAATCTGTGTAGTTCAATTAAGCGATGGGAAACCTAAGGTGGTAGCCCATATGTATGGGACCTAGAGGAAGTGAAGCCTCTGGGTAGAGGCATGACCTTCCCGAAACACATAAGCTCAAGGGAGAGAGAACATGATGAGACACGGGTGTTGTGATTGAACCTCATGGAGGCTTCATATGTACCTTTTATTAAAAAAATATCAATCTCCACTTATTTCAGGATGGGAGCCATAAAATCGAGGTGTACGCAGAGGGTAGTGACCAAATGACATGTTGGGGGCTTATGCGTGGTTAGCAGCCCGATGTTGTCTGGACACCATGGGGGAAGACAAAAAATGTGGGTACCAACAAAGGGGACTACAACGGATTATCATCGAATGGGGAACACAAAGGCTTAACGCTTGACGGTGTTGACAATAGCTTACTGCTTATTTGGTTTCCTACAGCTTAACGTCGATCGGGGACACAATGGTATACCGTTGGGTGGGGTTCACAATGTCTTACCATCGGATGGGGTTAAACCACATGGAGGCTTCCTACGTACCCCACCAAGGATATTGGGATGAAATCCCCCAATGTTCTATTGGGTAAATTTTAGCATCTTGCAGAATGAAAAAGGGGGAACACAGTTTAAAGTCATACAAGTTGATGTTGGACCGATGTGGAGTGGTCAGAACCAATGGGTGTTGGGCTTGAACCTCGGGTAGGCTTCTTATGTACCCTGCCTTGGCAAGGATCAGAGTCCTTGTAGTTCATAAGATGTGTTTATAAACTGACGTGAAGGGGTTCGGGACCAATAGGTGTTGGTCTTGAACCTCAGGGAGGATTCCAACCTACCTTTCCTTGACAAGGATACAAGTCCATATAGTTCGGGAGAGGTGTTGGTGAACTGATGTGAAGGGATTCGGGACCAATAGGTGTTGTCATAGAACCTCATGGAGTCTTCCAACATACCATTCCTTGGCAAGGATCAAATTCCATGTAGAAATGATCAGTGTGAAAAACAAGAGGCCTCAAAGACATGAAAATCATGTCATGAAAGGTGCATTCCTGGGAAGTGGAGTGGGTCTTACATGTGGTTAGTGGCCTAAAGAGGAAACAGGGGTTTATGCGTGGTTTGCAGCCCAGGGAGATGGATATTAGGAATTTCTCCATGATGGAGTCCTGGTGGAGACAAAGCCCAACGGGAGAGGAATGGGGTTTGTAGGATCCTAGTGCCCATCACTCATATTAGTCAATGGAGCCGATAAATATAGGAGGAATGTTTTTATACCTCTTGCAAGAAAGGTGATGGGCTTACACCAAGGTTATTGACCTTCCTCATGGACTAGCACTTTTCCAGAAAAGAGGATCTTATTCCATGTGAAGAAGATATCACTCACTGGGAGACCAGCAGGTGTGGAGAATGTTTGAGATGTGGCACCCCACATATGATGCATAGTGTGAGGACGCATTTTAACATCATGTGATTAGGATGATGGTCCTTGGAATTTTAAAATCCTGCAAGTCAAAAGATGCGGGTTTACTCTTCACCCCTAGGACATACATAACATATACCTATCCACCAGTGGGGAAGGGAATGCATAAGCAATTCCATGGTGAGGGGGTGTCATGGAGTGATCCAAAGGGAGGTCCACATTAGCGTGTCTATACGAATAATAAATAGTTGTTATCATTCCTATGAGAAGAAGCATAAGGCTAAAGAACACATTGTGGAGCACCACACAATGGACATTGAAATGACTATATATGGACCTTGAGGGTCATACGGGATAAGGTTGTGTAATATAAGAGTTTTTTGTGTAATAATTCCATGAATATGGTTCATGTGAGAGAAAAATTGGACACATACTAAAGGTCTCACACAAGGAGAAGCATTAGAATGCAAAAGAAGGGGTTTGGCGTAATATGCGTGAAATGATGGGATGTTTGCATGAAAAATTCCAGGTTGAGCAGAAAATACTTCTTCCACAAAAATGGAAGAGGATTTCATTGTGCTTAAGTGGAGAGTTACTGCACACAGGGGGCAGAGAGTTCGATTTGCATGCATGTGGATTGGTTTGTGCGCTAGTCGAAGGGTTTTCATGTAAGGGTAGGGGTTTGCACACAAGGGGCCCAACATGTAAGGTCTTGGGAGAGGGTCAATCCCTAGGGGTCCTGTGTGAAGGTCGACCCTTAACAGACCAGTCACGGAAAATCACATACCTATAATTCATCTTTTTCACACGGAAGAGGTGAATTACGCATAGGGGGGACGGTTAATATTCTTTAGCCGCCAGAAGTGGAGGTGAATTTCTATTTATAGAAGATTAGGGTCACATGTGTGTTTGAAATTCATTCTATGTGGAAAACTCAGAACCAGGGTCGGTGGAATGGAAATTACAGCATTGACACACAAAAAATCTTTCTGGCCCTAGATTGTTTTCCGTGAAAAAATGACTTTTTCCATGCACCACTCCATTTTTTTTGCGCAGCAAGCTGGCTATCACCAGAATAAGTTTTTGAGTCAAACTATTCCTTCATTTAGTCCTTGGATTCCTCTATAAATCCATCACTATATTTTGGCATCAAAAAATTCTCCCCCTCGAAATTGAATCAAAGAGAGGTTGTGAATGTGGGATTTTGATGGAAACGCCGAGATTTCTAGAACCCCGGGGGTGGTGAACGTAAAATTTATTTAGGCATTATTAAACAATTTTAGAGTGTGAAAAAACTCATTTCATGCCTATAAAACCCATAGGGGGTCCCATGGTCCGTACATATTTTCTGGAACTATTTTTTCGGAGATCTTGTGCATGAAAACTCTTCTTCCTTATGCAGAATTCATCTTGTTTTGCACAGAATTTTAATAATTATTTCTATATTTTCCCCACAATTGTCATTGTTTGTGCCACTAGACTGATTTTTCATGTAGACATCTGATTTTTCACACATCCTTATTTTTTTGGGTTTCACCATTATGATTTTTTTAGACATCACCCACGAAAATGAATGATCATAGTAATGCCACATGGGAAGCTATGTATGCTGTAAGGAGGGAAGATATGAGCTCTAATGATGATGTTTATGGTGAAAAGAAAGGAATATCCAATAACCAAGCACTGATAAAAATGCTGAACCAAGTCCAAAAGGATTAGCCGCTTTCTAAAAATATACTGATGTTGGACTTTGGTATTTTAGAGGAGGTATCAGTGCCAAGATTTGAATTCGATATGCCACGGTCCTAGGTAACGTGCAAGGATGATATTCTACAATACAAAATCACACAAAACGGTCATCCCACTAGATAAATCTGACACATTATCATTTACATTCTGAACCAAGGACAAGAACAATATCGCTAGGTGATCCGGTCACTGAGGATTCACCCACACATTATACGAGTACGTTCTAAGAGAGCATCACTGACGATACAAAAGTCCGGCTATAGGATTTGGACCTAATATTTGAAGGAAATTCACCAGAGAATTGGCTTGGGCATACTGGGTATACCAATCATACAATCCATTCAGATAAAAAATATGAAATATTGGCCAATTTGAGGTGGTGTGGACATCGCAGTTCCACTTCTACCGTCAGTAAGATTTTGGTCGGAGCTATTTATCTAGTGGTCCCATGATACCATCACATTCCACCATCATCATGGAAAGGATGGAATCTGTCACTAGGACATCCACTGTTTCAGAGGTATCCCTTTGTACGGGCATCAATATGATGAGTTTCTTCTGATAGAGAATATCAATGGGGATAGGTTGTGAACCCATGTTCGGACATGGCATCTTCTGGACCCAACCAAAGAGAGACTGATCATTAAATAATTCTTAAAGGGAATTTCCTATTGGAAATGTTTCTGTCAATTACATCATATGTACCCAAATGTGGAGATTATAGGGTGAGGAATGTGGTGTCTAACTATATCATAATGGAGAAAGAGTGGGTCGTATTAGAAAATCATGGAGATTGGGGACTACCAATCATGTGTATTTTGTGCGGATGAGAGCTAGAACCCAAACATCAGATATTTTGAATTTCTTGAAACCTTCCTAAGGGTATGGGTGCATCTAGTAAGGGATACCAGAATGGGAGTTTTCCTAGAAACATTGGTGATGGCGAGAATTATAGAGGCCAATAGACGTTCAAACTAGGGGTCCATATGATGGCTCGACTGTACGCCATCTAGGGGCGTGTTTCAAGATGGTCTCACCAAGGAGGATATGTGGCCCTCTCTAAATCTTTCATGGTTGGATCATGGCTCACTGTGGCGGATACACATTCCCAAATGCTATTCGTCCTCCAGGTAATGGTCTATGAACTTGCATGAAAAACATTTTCGGGACCATTCCATTGATGCTGAATGACTATGGTGTAAGGATTGGGATTGGGAATGACACCAATTTAACCTTTTTCCCATTTCCCACTCTAGCCGGCAAGATGGTACTGAAAAACAAGGATCAATGGATTAAAGATAATATTTGAAGAGCCCTAGAGGTGGAGTGCTTGTGGCCTAGATCGATGAGAAGATTATTTGTGAGTCCTATGTGCCATCAAGGTTTTCCAGGTAATTTGGATGCATCCAAAGGATGCCTAATAATGTGTATACAGATGTCAGGGGAAAGGAACACCATTTTATTCTTCTTCAAATATGTCCAATTTTAATGGCTTTCATTTATGATGAGGTAATTATGTTCCCCCCACTGGAGTCGATGCTAGCATCTCAATGAAATATGTTGAGCATTAGGTGGAAGCATACACTGAGGGAATCCTCCAGAAATGAATTTCAAAATTTCTGGTGTCTAAGGTGGAATTTGTGTGGAGAGAATGCCGAAAAGGTTCCACTAGGGAGGAGATGCCCAGAACAAGTTAGATAGATGGGTCAGTAAATGTATGGACCTCGATAGTAGGAGCATCACTTGGTGCGGCCATGCCCTCATTGTCAGGAAAGAGAGGGGCTCCTGAACCATCTCACAGAGTGGCCTATGAGCTTCTTGAGAAGAATATAAGGTACATTCTCTAGTCCTATGAGGATGCAATCTTCTATGCAATATGGTCATCCAGGTTGACCCTGAGGCAGTCAATGAGCATCGAATCCCTCTGAAAATAGATGGTACAGGATGAGATCCATCTTCCAGAAATTGGTCAAAATAGGATTTATGATAGTGTAAATTTTCATCATCGTCATGCGTATCTTACAGCCTTTGATGTGTTTTCACGCCAATGGGGGTGGCGTGACAATGAAGGATAACTTTTGATCATGTTCAAAACACATTAACCCTATTGCGTTAACCTGAAATGGGGATAACAAACAAGGGATATTTGTTGACCATGTTAAAAACACGGTGCCTGACACAAAATTGTATGCAATAGTCTTCCAAAACATTGTCCCAAAATAGTAGGCATGCCATAATCTGATCATCCATATGGTTAGGGAGTTATTTTAGATGTGAAATAGGATGATGATCCAAATAAAGGGAACGCAAATCATGGAGGGTGGAGTGATTGGTTGTTTGAGTGAATTCTTACACTCCTCAAATTATGTCACCATGGTGAATGCACATTAGGTGGGTGCCTCAGTATGATCAGTGATCATACATTCGTCTAGAAAGGACCTCTTTGGTGAGAATCTACAACACATCATATAGATGTAAATGATGAATGAAATATTTCAATGTCATATGATCTGGACTGAGATTGGGGCCAAGGGTCCAGAAGGACTAATGAACCTAAAGTTGGGCCCGAGGAGAAAGGCCTAGACAGTGCTACATATCCCATGCAGATGAGAATCAAGCCAATGTATTTCTTAAGGCATAGTGTGGTCAGAGACCAACAATGGAAGGAGGAATACTCTCTAGTGAGGAAATTTGTTTATCCCATAATTGTTATGGGGAATCCTAAACTGGTTCTTGTTAGATATGTAATCACATGGTTACCAAAAAGAGTTTGGACCAAGTGGACAAAAAGAAGGGGATAGGATTTACAATTCTTGGGGCTGAACCTAAAGACCGAATATTCGGGAATTCCTACATATCCCATGAGGATGGGAATCAAGCCACACATAGTTCTGGGAATATTGTCTTTACACCATATTGAAAGGATGTAGAGTTATCATATTTTAAGGTCTTAGAGCTCAGGCTAGAGATCTTATTTTATGGTCTTAGATCTCAGACCAAAGATGTTAAGGAATGAATAAGACACATGGTGTGGTAATTATAAAACCCGATGTGAGTGAGGACCTAGAGTCCATATCACCATGTGTTCCTTGGGGAGTCTTAGGTCGAGGGAACAAAAATGAATGTTAGGTTGGGCCCAGGGAAAATTTTGTGGGTGTTCTTATATAGTCAATTAAAATGATAATCAAGACATACATAGTTCTAGAAGTGGAATGGTAAGTTACCAGTGAAAGGGATGATAAGGTTGGGCGGGTCTGGTCCTCACACAAAAAGAAAAGGTATTTGATATATCTTGTTTCTCCTTTAGGATTGACGTGTTTTTTTGTGAAGCTATAAACTGGAGATAGATGATCATGATTTCTCAATAGGAATCCGTCCACACGTATTCATTGACAAATGGTATGGTGGATTACCAATACCCAACATGATCACCCCCTGAGTGAGGACAACACAATGTAGTGCTGTTTTTCATTGGGCATCCAGGACGACAATATCACAGTTTAGGGTCATGTTATAGGAACATCGATGAATTATAATATCTTTCAATAAAGAAGCGTCATTTTAGAGTCATGTGGAACTAGGCTTCATAGTTTAACATCATACTGATTGGACACATAAAAAAGAAACGTTGTTTTACAGGACAACATGCAAGGCGTGATAAAGCATTCTCGATGTGAATGAGGAAAAGGTCTACACCACACCACATTCAATTCCAAGGAATCAAAACTCGGGCCTAGAGGCCAGAAAAGGTTAGAGAATATGGGGATAGACCCAAGGACGAATCATCTAGGTGTTCTTATATATCTCCTGAGGATGGGAATGAAGCCATACGTAGTTTTGAGAGTGCATTTTATGGTCAGGAGGTAGGACAGACTAGCTCAATGAAAGGGGGTATGTGGTGTGGCTATTGAAAATCGAACGTGAATGAGGAAATAATCCCACACACGCCACACCATGAAATCCAATAAGAGTTGAGGCCTAAAAATGATGAATAGAATATATAATTAGTGGAAATTGATATGGACATGAAGACGATATGTCTAGGTGTTACTATGTTTCCCATGAGAATGGGAATCAAGCTATACATAGTTCTAAGGGTTATGGTTCTTATGCCTTATGGAGAGGATGTATAATGAGATCTTTGTTTTAGGTCATAGAGTTCGGACCATAGAGAAGCAAAACTCTTCCAAGAAAGCATAGACCTCGATCTGATTCCTAATCCCTCATGATTCAAACTCTGTGTGGGAAATAAGGGTGCAAGAGGTCTTTGAAACACATGGAATACACATAAAGGGAAAATTGATACAAGCCTCGAATGATGCCTTACAACATCTTTGTCCTCCTAATGTGAAAATGTGAAATGATGGATATTACCAAGAGTTCTAAAATTCCACTTCGATGTGATGGAATGGAATATGATGTGAATCATGAAACCAACATTTAGTTATTGATGGGGTTGGCGCGATGATGGAGGATAACTATTTACCGTATTCAAAATACAATATCCATATCATCTGACCAGAAATGGGAACCACAAATGTGTGTCAACCGCTGACCACATCCACAACGTGGCACTTATATCAATTTTTCATTTGAACCCCTTGAGGACGTAGGCCTGAAATGGTAAGAGATCCCTTATGTCATGCATCCATGGCATTTGGGGGTCCTTTTGGATGTGAAAGATGATGAAATCCCAAATTAAGGGGAACTAAAAGCCTGAAAATGGTCGACAGCATGTCTAGGTAGAATTCGACACTCTTGGACATGAAGTAGAGTACTCCTAGGTACATTTATGAATCACATAAGAGGGTTAAGGGGACCATGTTGAATGAAATCGGCTCTAAAATATGAGTACAGGACAGAGGAGGGAAGGGATCTTAAGAGGAATAGGTATGTGGCATGGTTGTTACAAAGCCGGCATGAATGGGGACATAATCCCATACCACACAACATACCCCTCTCCTAGAAGAACTAAAAAGATGGGTCCAAGATGATGAGGGGGTATGTAAGAGACGGGGTTGGTCCTGCATACTAAATGTTTGGTTAGTCCTACATATCCCATGAGGATAGAAATCAAGCCATACGTAGTTCCAGAAAATGTTGTGCAATTTTATGTCATGTGGCATGGATGTTGATAAGAGAAAGGCATCTCAAAGAGGGATGTGTATGGCATGGTGAGTAACCCAATGTAAACGAGGACATAATCCCATATTGTACCATACAATCCTAAGTGATAACATAGTCTAGGGGAAGAAAGTATAAAAGGACCTATGGCTAGAAAGTCCCAGCCAGCTCATAGTTTATCTTCTTATGGTGAGGATGATGATGGGTGAAGACCTCTGAAAAGGGGAACCTAGGGTGAAGTTATGATAAACCTACTATGAAATAAGGACATAATTCGGCACTGCACCATATGTTTTGGGAGGTATCTAGGCTAAGGGGCCAGACCAAAGGGGGTGATCTTGAACCTTGTTGATGGGCCTACAAACAAATATATCCAGGTATTCCTCTGTATCTGATGAGGATTGGAATCAGGTCATATGTAGTTATGAAAATGCCTTGTAGTTTAACATTGTGTGGTATGGACGAGGAAGAATTGAAGAATGAGAGGGCTAAATGGGGAGGTCCTCATAAACCTGGAACTAATGGTCCCAAATAAGACTACACTACACCACACGAGATCCTCTGAGAGAACTACACCTAGAGGTTGGTCAAAGGGAAACGTTGGGGCTGGACTCCATGATGATGCATCCAAGTGTTACTAAATATTCCATGAGGATGGGAATCAATCCATAAGTAGTTTAGGGAGGTTTTGTTCTATTTAGCATCATGCAGCAAAGATGTGGGATATTTTAAGGTCATATGGGGCAGTCTACAGTTTAATGTCGTGCGAGACAACAAATAGTTTTTGGTCATGTAGGACCATAGTGCTCATGAAAATTATTCCTTGGGGAATGTGTCATTGGTGGAGGGACTTATACGCTCACCATCCATGGTCACTATAGATTATTCACCACTAGGGTATGCCTTGTGAATGATGTAAGGTCCTTCCCATTTGGGCACTAATATTGGTGGTTTTCATCCAGGTATCACCGGTTTTTTCAAGACAAGAACCAAGTCACCATGCAAGAAATATTAGTGGAAAAGTTTCTTGTTCAAATCTCTTGTAATCTTGTTCTGATGCCTTTCTATATTTTTTAGGGTGTGATTCCATTTCTATTCAAGTGATTCCAATTCATCCAGATGTATTTGAGATACCTTATCTGGTGATTTATGTTCATATAATGTCATGTGTAATGAAAGAAACTGAATCTTGATGGGAAGGATGACCTCTATTCCATACACCAGGGAGTATGGGATCACCATTGTCGAATTACGAGTTGTCGTCTGATATGCCCATGGGGAATTAGGGAGATTTTACAGAAAACACTTCTTGTTCTGACCAACCATTTTTTCAGGATGTTAGAGAGGGTTTTGTTGAATGCCTCGATCTTCCCATTTGCATGCACGTGATAAAAGGAGGTAGGTTTTGAAAGAATATTGTACTTGGCATACAATTTCGTCAACTTCTCTACCCATAAGATGGTGAAGTTATTGACGAGGATTACATGAGGGACTCTGAACCAGTATATGATATTGGAGATCTCAAATTCAATGATAGAATGAGCCTTGACATCCTCGAGAAGAACCACTTCTGCCCACGTGGAATAGAAATTCTTAGTTTAGAGGATGAACCGACACCGGGGAGCCGTTGCTGGTGGATATGGTCCCATGACATCGAGACCCCAGACCACAATTGGATAACAGTACATGGTAGTGTGGAGAGGCTCCGGCGGTCGATGGAAAAAAGTTGGAATGATGTTTTCCTGAATGGTACCTCTTGGAAAACTCGATGTAGTCACGGATCATGGAGGGCCAAAAATATCCTTGTCTCCCAATCTAGTGAGATAGTTTAAACCATTTCTGATGAGCCCTGTAAGAACTGAGATGAACCACCTACATGATTTAAGAAATCTCAATCCCTTAAACTCAATCGATGAGAACCACGTTGATCATGAGATTATAGAGAATCTTCTCATGATCGGGACCACTCTAGAGGGTAAACTGTAATGTGTCGCGTCAGATTCTCTCACGCTCGGCTCGATCTGCTAGAATATTAACACGCTTAAGATACTCAACCAAGGGGGTTATCTAGTCAAGGGTCTCATACATCACTGAGAGAAGGGGGCCTGAGGGCCATGACGTGGAGCGCTGATAGTAAGGTGGCATACCTATGTGAAATCATCATCATCTGGAGTGAAGGGGGAGATGACACTCTGGTGTGCCATGTGGTACAAATTCTAGAATTCCAATGACAAAGTAACCATTTATTTTCTGGATGACTAGTTTGGAGTCCCTTTACAATGAATGTGGGGAACATAAATCTCAAGGGCCAGCTCGAGGCCAGTAATGAGTGCTCGGTACTCTACCTCATCGTTGGTATCACCCTACAACAACAAGAATGAATATGGAAAAAACAACTTGTGTTGTAGTGATAAAGATGATTCACATACCTACTCTATTGAGTTTGGTGTCATTGATACTTAGGCTAGTAGGGATCCAGGATGAACCATCAAAGTGAATTTTCAAATATGGGATGGCTTTTTCTACTGAGATGATTGCCACATCATGAAAATCATTGTCCAGAGACTGTTCTATGGGGTCTATAATGGAAGAAATGAAATAATCCAACACTTTTCCCTTGATATCCTTCTGAGGGACCAAACTGATGTCGAACTACTGGAGAATCACCACACACCGTGCAATATGTCTTGTCAGCATGGGGCAGTTGAGGATGTACTTCATCAGATCTACTAAAAACACCCACTATACCTCATGGTGTTATATGTAATGTCGAAACTTATGCACTAAAAATTATAGCATGAATCTTTTCATAATAGGGGGTATCTTGTCTCTGTTTCGGGTATCATGTAGTTGAGATAGTAGAGACTGTTCATAGTTCCCTCATTGTTCTTCTGGGTGAGAAGGTCTCCAAGGGATCATTACATGGCGATCACATAAAGGACCTGCAACTTTTTGGAAATGGGTGGCTCCAAGACTGGAGGCACATGTAGATACTTCATGATCTCCTCAAAAGTCATCTAACATAATTTATCCCACTGATAAATAGTTCCTTTCTTCATGAGAAAATAAAATGGATTACACTTACAGGACAAATTTTCAATGAATCGGACTATGTAGGCCAAGTGGCCTTGGAAACCATGAAGCTACCATATATTTCTTGTGGGATACATGTGGCTGATGGCCTCGATCTTATCTATGTCAATTTCAATGCCCTTGTATCATACAAAGATTCCATGAAAATTTCCATATGTGACCCCAACGGCACAATTTAATGGGTTCATCATTAGGTGGTGAGAATGTAGGAAGCCAAACACTTTCTCGAGGTCATTGAGATAGTATTGACATTGGAAATATTTGACCACTCGACCTTCCATGTTTCATTCCACTAGTGTCTTGAGTATTGTCTTATATATGCGAGGTATAGCCCCAGATAGGTGGCACCTGTATTCTTTAGACCGAGGGGAAAGACATGGTAACAGAATGTACCTTGTGGTTCCCTAAAAGCTATAGACTCTTCATCGCCAGGAGTAATTTGGATATGGTTATACCTGAAGTAACCATCCATAATGGAGTGGGCATAGAACACATTTGTATCATTGATCAAAACTTCCGTCATAAGAAGGGGAAATCATCCTTCGGACATTAATGGTTGAGATCTTGGATGTCGATGTACAATCTGATCTTTCTATTCTGCTTCTTGAGTGGCACAATGTGGGAATGTCATATGGGGTACTAGACCTCCTTGATAAAATTGGCTCTGTTGAGCTTATCAACCTCAGCCTCAGCCATGACACCGTGAGAAGGATCCATCTTTCATGGAGGTTTCTTAAACATGCAGTGATTAGATGGGAGACCGAAGCGTTGGACGACTACCTAGGGATCTAGTCCCATCATCTCAACGTAACTCCAAGTGGATACATCACAGTGCTACATCAGGAAGTACATGTACTTTTTTTCTTCAATAGGAATAAAATCACTAATCATGGTAAGATTTGAATCTATCTCCTTAATGAGATTCACCTGAACATGTTCATCATCCATGGTAGGAACACAATCTTATAATATAGTAGGAGAATCCATTAAATCATCTTGATCTCTTATGGAGGAGGGTTCCTTGGAAGGAGGAGTCTCCTCTGAGTCGACTGATCCTGATGGGAGACTGGTACCTTCCTGAGTGGTGTAGACACTACATCGAGGGACTCATGTGCTGCCGAAACCATTGAAAATAAAGTAGTCGATCCGACCCCATTGGGTCTTTGTCCCATGGGGCCACGCTTGATGATATTGATGTAGTAGTGTCAAATTGGCTTAAGAAATTTTATCCCAGATCAGAGAATCAAACAAGTATGGTGTATTTCTATTACCATGGGGTGGATATACTGATACCTTATGTGGGTAGGGGCTTCAAGATCACCAAGGCCTGATTCATGTAGGAATATGAGGTGATGTTCTAGCATTGCATAGGCTTGGGAATGTGCATCACCCTCATTCCAGAAACAATAATGAATTGTCCCATATCCAGGTTCATAGTCTCTAATTGATGGATTGTAATGATGTAGGTATCATCCAAATCATTCAATGGTTCGGTCGCAGCCATTTCATGCTTGACCTCATTAGAAAGAATCTTCTTGTCCTTTATCTGGTAATATTTGGCTTCCAGATAGCAAGTTTCACAAGAGGAAAACAGAGATGTGTCATCTTGGAGTACTCCCACTCAACCATTAAAGGCGTACTTAAGGAACTAGTGATATGATGAAGGGACTACAGCTTGAAGGTAATCCCTGGCCTACCCATTAATGCATTTTAGGCCGTGTCTTGGGATACAACCATAAACTCGGTGTAGGCAACTAGGCCCCAAAAATGGGTCTTTTGGTAGATCTTTCCAACTAGTGTATGTTATGTCCTATAATAACATTTAATTTTCAGGTCATAGGGTCTCTGATCATCCTCAAATAACCCTAGATTTTGCAGTGTTTGAGTCTGGATTAGGTTGATCCCAGGGCATGTGTCGACAACACAGGGACAAACCAACATGCCATTAAAATGGTCTGTGATGTACAATGGGTGGATGTACCTATATATGGGAGATCCTTCATCTTCTCCAGATAATGAGATAATGTCTTGTCATTCATCATGCTCGACTACCTCAGCATGGCAGGATTCTACAGCTACTACCTCAGTCTCAAACTGGAGGTGGATTTTTAAAGCCTCAACAAGGGCTTCACGAATATATTCTGAAAGGATAATAGCCTAATGGATAGACAGCCTTAATATAATGTTTTCAATATGTTTTTGGACATCATACTTCCATTATAGGCATGAGATTCTGCTTAATGGAGGATTCTCCATGACAGGAGGTATGGAAGGCCTTGCCGGTCAGACTGGTGGCTGACTGGTGCTTGGAATGTCTTGCTTCTCCCTAGTCGAAGCATATGGGGTGACTACCGAATGAGGTCTTGATGACTAAGACTAGTCCATAATAGAGTGTGGTTGTCCAAAATGTGGTTAGGGTGGCTCTTCCTGATCTAGTAGCATAAGCGGTTGTGATGGAAGACCTGATGACATCAAAAGGGAAGGTTGTGTGTGATGAGCTCTTCTCTGGTCCTACTGTTTTGTTTCAGTGGCATGCACAGCCTAGTGGGAATTTATAACTAAATTACTACAACGAGCCATATTTTTGTGGCTCCTCTAACATTAGAATTGGTTGAGGATGTTGGAAAGATCCATCTAGCACTACTCGTTTTCAGGAATCATGTATGAGTTTACCAGCTCCATGGTGTTAAGTGAGACGTACCCTTGACTATCACTTGAAGAATAATCCACCACTAGATGGATTCTAGGGGGAATCTCCATCTTTGGGATCATGATGTCGTCGAGAGTATGGGATGACAATGAAATTGGTGGGGGAATTTTTGTTCCCTTGCACCGCCAATACATGATCATCTAAGAAGAGAATGGCTATGAAGATGATGCAAAAGTAGTAGATGTATCTTCTGAATGCTCATGTTGATTCAGGTATTCACAAATCATACCATGGGAACATAAAACCGCCTTAAAATCAATCCAATATTCATACTTCTGGGACCCATAGGTAGAAACCTGGCACCACTGACCTTCATTTTCACTACTGTCATCGGGATTCATGAATAAAGATGCCACTTTAGCCAGAGCTAGGCCCGACCTGACTATATTGGTAATGACCTAGTCTTGAAGCTAGTCTATAAACACATAGAACTGTTTATGTGTGTGACCTAGGATACAATGATAGGGGAAGTGATTTGGGTTATTAGTGAGATCCTTCTCTTCTGGCATGATTTATTCAAGAAAACGTACAATCCTTTATTCCAAGGCACTTCAGAAAGTGATGGAAACCAGAGCCTCATTAAATGAGTAGTTCCAGTTTCTTCTATCTAGGAAAGGTTCTCTGGGAGCCTGACCCTGACGAGGGGATGGAGGAGTCTGTCGAGGAGTCGAAACCTGGTTATCTTGCATGGGCCAAAGGTTGCGCCTGATTTGGAGGGCCTCTGTGAAGATGTGGTGGTGGATACACTTGTAATAACTCTAGTTTCTTTGGGGATTCTCTTCATGCCACCGAGGTGAGATCAACCTTAGAGTCCCTTCATG
Source organism: Viscum album (assembly GCA_963277665.1). NCBI lineage: Eukaryota > Viridiplantae > Streptophyta > Magnoliopsida > Santalales > Viscaceae > Viscum > Viscum album. The sequence goes on along the minus strand of OY728143.1, from coordinate 1,825,886,701 downwards.
TAGGAATTCCAGGAGGAAACAGTCGTTCCTTTTTGTCATACTACAAGGCTTATTCTAGGTGTTGGGCCACATCAGATAAGTCTTGGAATCCCCCAGTACAATTCTGGGTAAAGAGAGAGGGGACCAATTTAGTTTTCACATTGCCTAAACACATTTTCAGTAGTTTTTCCTAAGTCAGTGGCATGTCCAAAGAGATGTTTGTCTCTTTTCCACTGGGAAATAATGTTTCTAATGCACTCTCTAGGCCTATGTTTTTATTTGAAGAGGTATGTAATACTGAACTTCAGAGTGACGGAACTGAACTGGTAATAAAATTTCCTACAAAGGACTTCCCAGTCGGCTACTGAATTGATGGGTAGTTGGTTGTACCAAACAAACACAGGTCCTTCCAATTTCTGTATGAAGCATCAGAGTTTGGTGGCCTCCTACTACATTGGAGTTCCCAGAATGGATCGAAACCTTTAGATGAAGTAGACCATATGATGTAGTGGGTCTTCCATACCATTAAATGGGTGGGTGGGATTTCCGAAACCCGTGGTGATGGTATATCATCCACCCATGCCAGATACAGCTTACCATCAGGAGGGATTGCCACCTCTCACATTTCTAATGCCTCGAGGTGAGAAATCAGTGCCACCATTGAATCATCTGGGCAGGGGTTATGGTCATTACAGTGATCCTAGACCACCAGTTCATTTATCAGTTCTCCAATGTGATAAGAAGACCCATCGACACATGGAGCGGCTAGTGGGATGACATGAAGAGCAGCTGGGGTAACCTGAGCTACGTGTCGGAAATTTTCTTGTTGTTTAGGTGGATTTGGTGACACATATTTCACTCTATTTCAATAAGTTCTAGACTTTACTCTATCTGCATGGGCAGGATAGTTAGGGTCACCTAGAAAGAAGATCATTGAGGAGAAGTTCAACCTACCACTGGTGCCCTAGCCGAAGATCACTATAGACTAGACATCACTCCATGGAATTCGTAGCAAGGATTTCATCGACTATCTTCTTATGTTATGTGATCTGTTGATGCAACGTGGATTTTTCGGTATCATCCTCCGAAATTTGTACTAATCCAGATGGTTCGAAGGGTTTGTCGGCTCTGAGTTTATCCAAAACCTTATTGATATTTCAGCTGAGGACCAATTCCTTAGTGGGCACAAGAAGACACAGTAGATGTCTATTCTTGTGAGTAACCCTTATCTAAAGGTTCAAATGTTGTGGCACTCCCATGTAGGTTAGGTTTTCTCTATGGAGTTCTATCTCTGTCTCTTCCTCAGATAAATTTTCCATGTTAATTTCGACTCTACCTGGATAAATATCCATGATATCTCTAGGAATCTAGGGTTTTTACTAGATAGAACTAAAACTAGGGGCCTCATAATGCCCCCAACAACTGATCTAAACATGGGATAAGCCTCCTCAATTATCCTTCATTGCACTTTAATGCTCTGAACACATCTTTTTTGTATGGTCTTATGGTGTCCTAGTGACTCATGGTGCTGGGCCATGGGGAGTCCAACCAAATCGAACAAATGGAATTTTTGACCAATGTCTTCAAGGTGGGATTGACTCTTGGGGTAGTCCACCCGTTGATGACGTAGAAAAAATGAGTTGTCCAAAGGTTTGGGTGAAAGGATCCAACCATTTCCTGGGAGAGTGCTTCTAGTGCCCTAAAATTCGGCATTGAAATTAGACAAAACATCTCTAGGAAATGGTTGGCCACATGAATTTCCCACAATATCCTTGGATCACACTCGGGGTATGGCCCTTGGGTGAACCACTCAGAAACTGGAGGTGGCTAGGGAACTAGTAGTGGTTCTAAAGAAAATCTATGAGAGGGTAGGCTAGATGGTGGAAAATACGATGATCAGGATGACAAGCCGCTACATCTTGGGCTATCCTATGAAGAGTGTAGGGACATAGCCACCACATCACGATAATACGGGCTGCCGACCACAGTTTATGGCACAATTACTATGGATACTAGCGGTAGACAATGTTGTTGCTCGTTCACCATAGGAAGCCAATAAAATATCATGATCTGTGGTCGAGGTAGGGAGTGATCCAAAAGATGATGGTGGCGATTGGGTAACCAAACCCTAGGGGGATGTCAAATCCTTTTCCTCCTTGATGTATAGAGGTAGGGAGGTAGGGATCTGGTGGACCTCACATTTTGGAAGTACGAGGCTGATACATCTTGTCCCTCCCACATCCCATGATATATAGGATTGAGAAGAGGGTTCCATTACCAAATCATATTCCACCTTAGAATATGAGAAGAAGATAAGTTTAATCTCGGAATGAATCTACCTGGCATTAATTTTATGGAGGTGAAGACCCACCCTCCTGCCTTGGGATGACTCTTTGGGATGGAGTAGATTTTTGGATCAAGGAGGACTTTAAGTCTAATTGGTGCTTGAGTGGAGAGGACTTTCTCCTGAGTGATCTGGGGTGTGAGGAGGACATGGAAAAATGTCAGAGGGAACATGAGGAATACATCTGTTTCTACTGGACAAACGTGGGGAGGGAGTCTCTTCGAGAAGTTCTAGAGCAGCTAGGACCTCTACTACAGTAGTTGTATCATGGGTAGGACCTACATGCTTGTGTCCCCTAATAGTTTTAGTATGAGGAGGGTCCTCATACTGGCTAAGCATAACACTGGTAGGACCTCCATGATGGGTGTTTATGAAGAAAGGAAAACCTCTGCTTCCTTGGTTTCCATGATGAGAATGACCTTTGTCGGTGGCTATAAGGATATGGGGAAGACCCCACATGCTGTAGGTTGGCTGGAATTATAACTTCTACATATTGGCGACATGTTACATGAGGAATGACTCCATACCTGAGGTCATAGGTCCAAAGGTGGATTCCTTACTATGCGTCACTATAGTTTGGAGGACCCTCATCCAGATTAAAGGGGGAATGTGGAGGACATTCACGCCAAACATGGATGTGTAAAGGACTTTCATTCTCAATGGGGGTGGTACGGGGGGGCATCGTACTAGGATTCATTGTTGTAGGTCATCGCACGGTGGAAACTACCAATGCTGACAACCAGTAGAGTCGTACCAGCCTGCCAATGGGGTGGTTGGGGCCTTGATCTGGGCCAGGAGTATGAGTGAACCTACTCTGCATAAATAGGGGGCGAATGGTACATGTTGGCTAAGGCATGATACATAGTAGTCATTGACGTTCATAACACTTGGCAAGCATCTTTCCTGTCCAGCACCCAATGCTGGTGCCCGGTCAGCTGCGTAACGTACCAGTTCTGGAATCCCCCCAGAGGCACCCCATAACTGGTTGGTCAGATGGCTCCATGCACATTTCCCTGAATTCCAGAGGCTATCGACTACTAGCAAGGGCCTTGGGTGTGATAGTGGGGAAACTAGGCCCTCATTGGCAGAGTACACAGTGGATGTAAGAAATACTTACAATAGCGAAAGCAGTAAATATCCAAAAACATTAAACAACAAAAGACTAGAATAATAAATAACTGGAGCACATATATATATGAAATGATGCATGATACATATTTCTAAGATAACATCCAAACAAGTAACAATGTTGGAATTACAAAAAATACAAAACCAAAGTACAAAATTAAATATAAACAGCTCCTCAGCATTGCAAGCCATTGCTTAGTCCCATGCTCTCCAGCTCTATAACAAGTCATGTACCTGAAGTAGAAGGGTGCTTGATCTTATCAATACCTACAACAATATAAGCTTTTTGGCCCAAAAGCATGACCCAAACAGGGTGTGATACTAAATCCCAATAGGAAACCACATGAAGATCAGTTCCTATCAGTAAATAAATATATGACAGGTAAAAGTACAAAAAATAGAAAACAATAAAGTCCTAAGTAGTAATCAATCCACATTTTCAATATCAAGAAACATCGAAACAAATAGCTAAACCCCAAACTGGTAACCCTCTAGGATGTACTCACAGCCATCCCCTCTGGTCCAACCAATGAAGTACAAATAACCCTCTATGTAGTACACATATCCTAACCCCTCTAGTTCAATCATCGGAATATAATAAGAATCTGTGTGGAAGCGCTCCTAGTTCATTACGCTTATATTAAAAGGTAAGGAATGACTCTCTAAGGAAGATCACCATGTCCATTCCCTGTATAGTCTAAGGTAGTCTAGGACACTCTGAGGAAGCTCACACTATCAATTCCCCTTATAGCCCCATTGTTTAAGACTCTCTTAAGAAGCTCACTCAGTCAATTCCATGTATAGCTTAGGTCTTACAACTCAAACAAAGATTCTATGAGGAATATCATGCGGTAAATACCCTTATAGCCTAATGAAATCAAGGACTCTTTGAGTAAGCTCACCCGTTCAATTCACCTTATAGCCCCATGTGGCTCTAGTCTCTATAAGGATGTTCACTCGGTCAATCCCCCATACAGACTAGGTTCTCAAGGACTATCTAAGGTAGCTCACTCGGTCAATTCCCCTTATAGTCTACTACACCAGATTATCAAGGCCCAGTGTAGGTCAAAGAGAATAGTAGTGTAATATGGCCAAAGTAAACCTACAGAAATACTTGGATAACACTCTACACTATATCTAAATCCTCATAATACAAACTATCCATCCTACAACAAGAGACATGGAAAACAGGCAAGGCAGCAATACTGGCTAAACAAGACCAAACAGTCGCAAAACGAACATGCAAGGGAAAAACATCCAAAGCATAGAAATCATGTCTATTCATATCCATATTACCTTTAAATATACATACAAGCATTTCTGACAATCAATAGAGGTAAAATGGTAAACACACAATACCCTGTTCAAGGGTATTGGTGAAATATTCATATAATACTCAAAGTCTTCAAACGGAAAGGCACAAACCGCCTACCTCAATGTTAGAAGATTGATAAATGTGAACATATAATCTTGAATCTCTTTAGAACATTTTAGATCTAAGAAAACGAAAAAATAAGTTCAACTCACGATAACATGGAAAAGAAGATAAATCATGAAACAAGGTTCCAGAAAAATAGAGAAATCACTGATTCGATTCCAACACAAATGATTGTGTTCAATTTAGAGGATGGATGGAGGCTCAATGTCTCATCAAATATATTCGGTCGTACGGACTCTCTCGGATGAACAAGACCTAGAAAGAGGGTGATCTGGCCGTCAGACGTGACCCCGGTGCGTTTAATGAAAAAAAAATAATACACGGCATGTGCTTTTAGAGTATATGGAGGGTAATTTTTGTTTCTGTACTCCGCATAAGGAGGCCTCCAAGTCACTCCCACATACCCATTTGTGTGGCTACTACATGTCCAGGACAAGGCCTGCTACGGAAAGGATGTTCATGGCGTGTACTCATAAAGTACACTATGTGTACTTAAAAAATTTCCAGAATTTCCTCTTTTCTCCAAAAGCAACCAGAAAAGGAAAAAAGTTCTTGAAAGAAAGATCTGGGTTCTTACAAACATCCCCTCTTAGAGAAATTCATCCCCTAATTTCCCTAGGGTGGTGTATAAGAGTAAAACTAGAATAGTTCCGGCCAATATGATTGTATATCGGTCTCCCTCTCCCAATTCTTGTCCTTCACCTGCGTGTGTTGCCACAACACTCATACCAGAGAAACAATCTGACCATAGAGAACCTTTGTACTACAATCCACAATCTGGATAGGATGCTCTTCAAACGAGCCATCCACTTTGAGCACAAACTCTTCAGGGTGAAAGACATGAGACGAGATCGAGATGTAATGTCGAAGATGAGAAACATTGAAGACATCGTGCATAGCTTGGTATCTCTTAGGTAACTACAACCGGTAGGCAACCGACCTAACTCTCTCCAACTCCTCAAACAGCCCGACGAACCTCCGTGGAAGCATACCCTGTCTCCTAATCCTCTTTTGTCCCAAACTTGGTGTGACACGCATGAAAACATAATCCCAGACCTTGAACTCGAGAGGAAATATCTGCTGATCAGCATAATACTTCTATCGAGATTGTGCACTATTCAACCTCTTCCGAATCAACTCTATCTGATCTGTGGCCTCCTGAACAAGACTATGTCCCAAGAAAGCTGTCTCTCCTAACTCCAGCCAATATAACGGTGACCAGTATAGACTACCATACAGTACCTCATAAGGTTCCATCTGAATAGTTTCTTGAAAATTTTTGTTGTAGGACAACTCCACAAGAGGAATATGATTCTCCCAACAACCTCCAACATCCAGAATGTGTTCTTAGAGAATGACCTCAAGAACCTGAATCATACAGTCGGACTAGCCATCTGTCTGGGGGTGGTAGGATGTACTCAAAAGTACCAATCTACCCAAATCCTTTTGAGGCCCCTGCGAGACCTAAGATGGAAAATGTGCATCTCTATCTTAAATAATGGAGTGTGGAACTCCATGAAGACGTACAATCTCACAAATGTACAATCGTCTCAGCTCATCAACACTGAAGGTGTACTTGATTTAAAATAAGTGAGAAACCATTGTGAGTCTTTAAATGTCAAAACAAACTGCGTCATTCCCTCGAGGCGACCTCGACAAACCAGTCACTAAATCGATCACGACATCATTCCACTTACACTCGGGAATGGGTAATTGCTAAAAAAGCCCTGATGGTCACTGATGCTCCACCTTCAACTGTTAACAAGTGGAAGACATCATGATGAAACCAGAAAATTCCCTCTTCATAACTGGCCACCAATACTGATGGTTTAGATCATGATACATCTTGGTGATGCCCGGATGAACTGCCCAAATTGGGGAATAAAAATCCCGCATCATCTCCTCACGTATATATGTTGGCACCCATACGCATCCCTAGAAATGCATGATCTCATCCTCACCTATGGTCCATCCAGAAATAGGGTCCTCACCCGACACGCTATCCCTTAGGACTAGTCCTTCATAATCTGATAGTTGCCTCATTCGAACTCGATACAGAAGTGTAGAGGTAACAACTACAGAAGAAAGAAATGTATACCACAGAATGTCATGAACTTTCAATTGAATCTCAGAGAACAGATCCATAAGAATCCCCTCATAGCTGGCCTCATGATCTTCTTGTATCTGATTCCTTCTGCTCAACACATCATCCACTGCGTTGCCTTTCCCAGGAGTATAGGAAAGATCATTGTCAATGGACTATAGGAACACAACCCACCTGCACTGTCCGAAATTCAGGTCATGCTGAGGGATGATGTACTTGAGACTTTTTTGGTTGGTGAAAACCACAAAATTCTCTCCCAGAAGATAATGTCTACAACAGTGTGGGGCATGAACAATAGCTTCCAACTCCAGTTCGTGTGTCGGGTAATTCCTCCCTTGTGGACTCAACTGCTGAGACCCATACGCAACCACCATTCTCTCTGCATAAGAACAGCTCCCAGAACGATACCTAATGCATCATAGTAAATAGTATAGCACTTTCTTGGCTCTGGAAAGACTATTATAGGTGCTGAAGTCAACCCCCCATTTCAGCTCCTAAAAGGATGAATCATAGGAATCTGACCATAAGAACTTCCCCCCCTTCTTAGTCAGACCTCTCAGCGGTGCTGCTAAGAATAAAAATCAATGTATGAAAAATATGTACTATCTAGAAAACCATAGAAAACTCCTCACCTCGATGATGCTATTATGTGGCTCCCAGGAAACTACAGATATCACATTCTACGGGTCTACTGATACTCCTGCTTTGAGATAACATGACCCATTAAGTGAATCTGATCCATCCAAAAGTGGCACTTAGAGATCATAGAATATAACTAATTCTCACTCAGTGTACTCAGAACGATCTCAAGAAGTGTACCATGGTCATGTCAAGTGTGAAAGTACACCAAGATATCATCCATGAATACTGGAAAAAAGGAATCCAAGTAAGGATGGAACACTCGGTTCATCAGTGCAATGAAAACTGCAGGCACGTTCGTGAGACCAAATGGCATAACCAAATATTCGTATAGACCATAACTACTTATGATGGTTGTAAGAGGTATATATGATTGTCTAACGTGAAAATGATGATAACATAACCTCAATTCAATCTTCTAGAACACCCTGGAACCTTTAATATAATCAATGAGATCATCAATCCTAGGATAGGGACATCAGTTCATGACCGTCAACTGGTTTAACATTCAATAGTCCACACAAATCCTGAGGCTGTTGTCTGCCATCTTCGCAAACAGGACAGGCAAACCCCATGGAGAAGTACTGGGTTGGATAAAACCCTTTACCTCCAACTCCTTAAAATACATATTGAGCTCCTGAAACTTAGGTGTATCCATCCTATAAGGAGGAATGTACACTAGTGCTGCTCTTGGAACAAGCTGAATCGAGAAGTCGACCTCACGCTTTGGAGGAAAAATTAAAAAAACCTCTAGAAATACATCTCTGAAATGATCCACCACTCAAGAAAAGTCCAACAGTGAAGTCCCCTGGTCATCCAAATATAGACTAGCCATCTGGGTTGTAACTCCTCCCATCCCATGAGGCTCTGGACCCACTCATCATGCCTGGACATCCCATTCATTCCTATGAAGAAAAGATCCACCCTCTAGTTATATGAAAATCACCCTACGACGATAACAGTTGACGACTTCCTGGAATTAAACTAAGCAATCCATCCCGAAAATGACACCATAGTCTTCCATATCTAGGATGTAGAGGTCACACAGAAAGTGACATCCACCAACATGTAGAGGGAACTCTCTGCACTGACATACAGTAGACGTTCTAGTCCCCAAAGGAGTGTCTAGAGTCAAGATATCAACAGAAGAAAATATGCAGATCTCTAGGGTCTTCATGACAGCAATAGATATAAATCTATGAAATTCCATTGTGTCGAAAAGATTAGAAGCTAATACTAAGGCTACTTAGATCGTACCTCGAATGGTATAAGGTCTGGGATCCTGCTCTTGTTGGGTCTGCTCCACTGCAAATGTATGTCCTGTACCACGACCTTGTGACCCTGTCTGACCTCTCTAAGCTGATCCACACTGATGTCACTGAAAACCGGGTGACTGGTTACCATGGCCAAAACATCCACCTTAGCCTGAATGGCTAGAAGAACTCCAGTTCCTATACTAGTGAAATACTTATGGTACTACTCTTGAATGAGGAGTCATAGAAGAACCCCTGTAACTTGATGTGGGTGAGAAGAAATAAAAAAAATTGTTGAATGTGACCCATATTTCCTCAAGAGCAGCACTCGATTGGGTCTCTCGGGCAACATGTCCTCGTATGCCTGCTTCACCCAAACTGGTAGCACACCGCCTGGCTACCAGAAGATGCATGCCGCCTGCCCTGATCTCCTCTTGAAGCCTCCCTACGGCGCTTCCTACTATCATTTGGTGGAGCACTAACTCTGGATATCAAACCGCCCTAGATCACAGCTCCATAATCCCTCATATTGCGCTATGTGATTAGCGCCTAGTTGATGATAGCAGATATCGAAGTCATCCTAAATATGATCACCTGTGACCAAATGTCGTGCCTCAGACAATCCTCAGACTTTCATGCAAGGAACAACTCATCACATGCTAGAATAGGCATGAAATTTTTCAACTTTGTGAAGTGAGAGGAATACTCTATAACAGTATGATTATCCTGCTCCAGACACATTAACTACTAGGCTCGATCGGCCCTCATGGTCTCCGAGTAGAAGTAATCATAGAAAATGCACCGAAACTCATCCAAAGCCATATTCTGCTCGCGGCCCGCCTGTGAGATCCCATCCCAGCACCTCTTGGTGGAGTCTGAGAGCATGTATATAGAGAGCTTCACCCTATTATCTATAGGTATATCTAGATGCTCTACAATTGTCAGTGTGGCCTCTAGCCATGACTATGTAGCCTGGGGACCTCCATCCCTTGAGAAAGTGGGAGTGTGCTGCTGCTAGAAGACCCGTGTCAAATCACCCATCGAAGGTGTAGGAGGTGGAGCTCCCTGAAAGGTCTGCATCATCCACCGAAATCCCTCCCTAAACTGTGCATCCGCACCTATGTCAGGTACGACTGCTGGTGCCAAGGTTGGCACAACAGGAGGACTTGCAGGTCGTCCCTGATCAGCCATGTCTGTTGTCTGATCACCATCTGGAAACTGGCGCACAACCAGAGGACATCTTGGTGGCATGACTCTGCATTTTCAAGAACACACCATAGATCAAGATTACCAAAACTAAAAAATGGTGTTTAAGAAGGTAACAAGAGAAAGAAAACTTTAATGTTTTACAAACATGACTACACGGTGTGTACATTTCTTATACGGTGTGTCCCTTGAAGTAATTTACTTGGGTGTGTACTCATGCCTAAACTGTTCGTGTAACACCCCAAACAGACTGCCTGTTGTCTTAACCCACGACGTGTACTTGAATCCTATTTCCCTACCTGAATCGTTCTACACAGATAAGCCACACGACTCCCCTAAGGTAAGACTACATGGCGTGTATAATTCCTACACGGAATGTAATATACAAGAATCACCTAGCCAATGTTGTTAGTGACATGGCCTAACACACAGCTCAAACTACATGACGTTTTTCAGACAAAAACGACTTGTATGATAAGAGATAACACCACCCCATGTTGTTCGTGACACGGACGAAAACCTGGGATATACTACATGGTGTGTTCAAGGTGGACACAACGTGCACGTGAAAGAGTAAATCCAACCTGTGTTGTTCATTACATGGCTGGGTACCTTGGTCAAACTACTTGGCGTGTTCAGGGTAGACACGGTGTTTATTGCTTAAGGTCTACCCGTCCATTTTGTTAGTGACACTGGTGGGCACCAAGGTCAGACTACATGGCATTTTCGAGGAAGACATGGCATGCACATGAGAGGATGACACCAACCAGTGGTGTCATGACATGCTCAGGTACCTAGGTTAGACTACACGATGTGTTCAATTCAAAAATGGTGTGTATGTTAAAGGATGACACCAACACATGTTTTTGTGACACAGAGGGGTACCTAGGCCAGACTACATGGAATGTTTAGACAGAACACAGTGGATATTAGACAAGACTCGGCCATCCTGTGTTATTAGTGACATAGGTGGGGATGGGGTCGACAAAACACAGTGTGTATGGATGGTACACAGTGTGTTCCCACCCGACTATCCCCATCTCGTGTCTCTTCCCACACAGACCATGACACAGTTAGAGACTTCATGGGGTGTACATAAAGTACAGTTCATGTACATAAGAAAAATAGTTTCTTCCCAAACAGAATAACACATGACATTAATATAACATTTCACGGCGTGTATTTTAGGTTTTTATGGATAACATGCCTCAAAACAACTCTGGAACCCAGAAAACACTGAAACGAGCATTGAAAGGGACAAATTCCAATCCGTGAGGGCCCATACTCCCCAAATATCAATATTGGGAATCTTATACACATTATAACCTAGAAAAAAAGGAAATGATACACCATATTATGGTCCATGTGGGTCTATAACCCACAGGTCCTAGGATCATAACCTACCTCTGATACAACTTTGTAACGTCCCGATTCTAGAAGCCACCCCGATGCACCCCATAACTGGTTTGTCACATGGCCTCAAGCGTATTTACTCAAACGCCAGAGGCTGCTGACTAGCAGCGAAGGCCTTGGGTGTGATAGTGGTGAAATTATTCCCTCATTGGTAGAGTACACATTGGAAGTAAACAATAAATTTAATATTGGAAGCAGTAAATATCTAACAATAGTAAACAATAAAAGACTGGAATAATAAACAATTTTACAACATATATATATATGAAATGATGCATGATACATATGTCTAGGAAAGCAGCCAAAAAAGTCACAATGCTGGAAATAAAAACAGTGCTAAACCAAAGTAAAAAAGACAAAGATAAACAGCTCCTCAAAATCGCAAGCCATATCATGGTAACATTCTCTCCAACTCCATATTAAGTCATGTACCTAATGTAGAAGGGTGTTTCCTCTTATCTATACCTAAAACAATATAATCTGTTTGGGCCCAAAAGCATGACCCAAATAGGTTGTGAGACTAAATCCCTGAAGGCAACCACACGAAGATCTATTCCTAATAGTCCGTGAATATATTGCATTTAAAAGTATATAAAATAGTAAAATAGAATGTGTTAAGCAGTAAACAATCCATAGTTTAAATATCAAGCCACAACAAAACAAACAGTTAAACCCCAAATAGTTAACCCTCTAGGAAGTACTCACATCCATCCCCTCGGGACCTACCTATGATGTAAAAACAAAGCTCTTGCCATTACACTCATCCTAACCACTCTGGTTCAGTCATCAGAATATAATAAGACTCTCTGAGGAAGCGCTTACAGTCCATTCCCCTTAAAGTCAATGGTAAAGTAGGACTCTCTAAGGAAGATCGCCCAATCCATTGCACGTATAGTCTAAGGTAATCAAGGAATTTTTGAGAAAGCTCACATTATCGATTCCCCTTATGGCCCCATGGTCTAGGACTCCTTGAGGAAGCTCACTCAGTCAATTCCTCTTATAGACTAGGTCATACAATTCAAACAAATACTCTCTGAGGAAGCTCACGCGGTAAATCCCCTTATAGTCTAAAGCAATCGATGACTCTATGATGAATCTCACTCGGTCAATTACCCTTATATCCCCAAGTGGTTCCAGTCTCTCTAAGGATGCTCAATCGATCAATCCTTCCTATAGCCTAAGTTCTCAAATACTCTCTGACGAAACTCACTCAGTAAATTCCCCGTATAGTCTACTACACCACATTCTCACGAACCTATGACGGTCAATGAGCATAGAAGTGTAATATGGGAAAGTAAAACTACAGAACTACTTGGATAATAGTCTATAGCATATCACACATGTCATAATTCAAACTCTCCATCCTACGACCACAGGCATGAAAAAGAGGCAAGGAAGCTAAACTGGCTAAACAAGACCAAACAAGCGCAAATAGAACATGCAAGGGAAAAACATCCAAAGCATAGAAATCAACACTATTCATATCCAAATTACCTATACATAGGCATAAAAGAATGGCATAAAATCAATAGGGGTGAAACTGAAAACATGCAATATCTAGTTCAAGGGTATTGGTGGAATTTGTACATAATACTCAAAGACATCAAATGGAAAGGCATAAAACACCTACCGCGGGGTTATGATATCTCTAAATGTGAACCTTGAAGCTTGATTCACCTTTTAACTCTATATATATAAAAAAATATCTAAAATGTTAAACCCATGATAACTTGTAAAAGAAGATAAATCATGGAATGATGTTCCAGAAGAGGAGAGAACTCACCGATGTGATTCCAACGCCATCAACAATGTTTAATTCGGAGGAGTGACGGAGGCTCGGGGGCTTGCCGAAGATCTGCAGCTACACAGACTCCCTTGGATGAATGAGACCTAGAAGGTGGGTGCTTTGTCTATCAGAAGCGACCCCGGTGAATTTAATGAAAAAAAACAAAATACACAGCGTGTACATTTGGAGTACACGGCGTGTAGTTGTTGTTTCCGTACTCCGCATTAGGAGGCATCCAAGTCACTCCCACATGGCCGTGTGTGAGGTTACGACACGGTCATCGCATAGAATGTTGCAGCAAGGAAGTACACATCATGAACTCAAAATGTACAGGGTGTGTATTTAGAAAGTTACCAGAATGTCCTCTTTTCACAAAAAATGACCAGAAAAGGAAAACATACCTTAAAAGAATATTTGGATTCGTACAAGCTGAACTGGGGAAGGCAGTGTTGGTGCATAACTTACCTGTTCCTCACCCTATGGGTCCAGGTGGAAACACTAACATGGCCAAGTGTGGGTCTTCCTTGGGAGCCTCTAGAATGGGATCCCATTCAGGCTGGTCTGAACATCCCTCACCACATCCGCGTAGGGGAGGGGGTCGTCGAAGCGTTTTAGGGAGAGGCTCCAAAAATATTTTTGTATCAAAGTGGGGTGTAGTGGAACCCTACATGGCCCTTGGGGGAAGCGGTGGCTATGAGGTGAAGAATCCTCTAAGTCTTGACATGGCATATCCTAAGTCAGGATAATCCCCTCCTCCTCGTATATTCATACAAGGTCATTTATCTCCCTTCAGAGGGGGAGATAGGGTGTGGGAACCCAACAGCTGTGGGTGTGGAGGCTGCTATAGGGGAATTGAGGCCACATGATATTATCGTGAAGACCTTCCCCTTGACCTTGCATCAATTGGTGGGTGGTGATCAATTTTCTGATACAAAATCTAGTGTCTTAGAGGGTAGGGAGATTAAACCATTAGTGATGAAAAAAGTAAATCAAATTCCAGTACCCTTGTTCCATTCCATCTTCTAATGATTGTAAAAAATAAACCACTCTAAGAATGTTTCAGACTGGGATATCTGACGTTCAACTTCCCCAACTTCAGGTGAGTTCCACACAAATCCCACTATTGTTTTGGCGGGACTTGGTGCCGGATAACTGGATCCAGTGACACACTTGTCAACTGATGTCTCGAATGCTACTAATCTCTACATTGAGGAGATGAAATTCACCTCATGTTCACCATTTCAATTTCTAACACTTTTTTTGAGGCACGCATTCATCAATTATTTATAGGAACACACACAGCTATGGTCCATCATTCATGCTTTCAAAAGGTGGGAATCATTCGTTCCTTATTCAGAGACGTTTTCTCTTTCATTGAAAAGGGATGATGAGATATCAGTTCCTCCATATATGGACTCTTTCTTGGAACTTGTTAACTAGTCCTAGTATCCCTCAAATATTTCTGTTGTGGTTGTTGAAACTCATTCCCAGTGCCTTATCTTTATGGACATCAGTTAATTACACTGCTTCTATGAGGACATTCTATGGGGTCTAGCCAAGGAAGGAACCTTTGTTTGGGGGAGTATTCATGTTGGACATCACTGGTGTGTCTCGATGCTGGAATACTAGTGTGTCTGGGATTCTTACCCTTATTATAAATCTTATTAAGGGAACAAAAAAATGTGGCATCCCATGTCGAATGGAATGAATCATATGTCATATGTATGTCTCTAAGGTTTTCGTCAGCTTCCCATATTTAACACAAGGTATGACGTAGTTTTAACATATAGCAGAGACAGATCAGACTGATAAGAACATTTACGAGAGTGGATCATATGGGTGTGACCCCAAGAGCGATCATTAATGTTGGGTCTAACACATGGTTAGTTGCTCGTTTGCTGCTAGAAGAAGCGAGAAAGTGGGTGACATGATTTCACCGGGATGTGGTGGCCCGGGTAAGAATCAGGATGGATAGTGGAGAGTTGAATGATGTTGTGGGAGAATGAGATGGAACTTTCATGAATGTGATCATAGTGTTGGGATTGATCCTCAAAGAGACATCCTAATTATCCATGTGATAGAGAGTCAAAATACATTTAGTTCGATGAGGATATGCGACACCTGATGGGGCGATTTATATGAATTGGACCTGGAGGAAGTGGAAACTCTAGGCAACAGCATGACCTTACTGAAACTCATAGGGTCGAGAGATAGAGAACACTATGAGACATGGGTGATGGACTTGAACCTCGGAGAGGATTCCTACATACTTTTCCATGGAAAGGATCAATGTCTTCATTGTTCTGGATGGGGGCGTAAAATTTGGGTGTACACAGTGGACAATGACACGATGACATACTGAGGGATTACGTGTGATTAGCAGCCTAAGGTTGGACGGATGCCATGGGGGAGGACTAGAGATGTGGTTTCCAACAAATGATACTACAATGGATTATCATTAAATGGGAAACATAACAGTTTACCACTTGTTGGGGTTGACAATGGCTTACCGCTGAATGGGGTTCCAACGGCTTACCTTCGATTGGGGACACAACGTCATACCACTGGGTGGGGGTTACAACGGATTACCGTCTGATAGGGTTGAACCTCGTGGAGGATTCCTACAAGGACTACCATGGATATATGGATCTATGCACACGTAGTTTTATTGGGTATAGTTTAGTGTCTTATGGGACAAAAAGAGGGAATACAGTTTAAAATATTGCGGGACGAAGGTGGACTGATGTAGAGTGGTCGGAACTGAGGGGTGTTGGGAATAAACCTCAGAGAGGCTTCCTACATACCCTTATTTTTCAAGGATCAAAGTCCCTATTTTTTAGAAGATGTGTTGGTGAACCGATGTGAAGCGGGTCGGGACCAATATGTGTTCGTCATGTACCTAAGGAAGGCTTCCAACGTACGTTTCCTTGGAAAGGATCAATGTATGCGTAGTTCAGAAGAGGTGTTGGTGAATTGGAATGAATGGATTCGGGACCAATAAGTGTTAGGATTGAACCTCTGGGAGGCTTCTAACGTACATTTCATTGGAAAGGATCAAAGTTCACGTAGATCAAGGGTGTTTGGGGATTACACTCTAAGGCGTCCCATGAAGGATGCCATGGTCAAAGCTTACCCTAAGATCACAAGAGTCATGCTCAGTGTGAGAAAAAAGTGGTAGAAAATACTTGATGATAACATCGTGAGAGGTGCATTTGTTGGAGGTGGAGTAGGGATTACATGTGGTTAGCGGCACAAAGTGGAAAAAGCAGATTACATGTGGTTAGGAGCCTAGGGATATGGATATTGGGACATAGTTTAGGATGGTGGCATGGTGGTGACAAAGCCCCGAGGGAGAGGAACGGGGTTTCGAGGATACTTGTGCCCACCTCTCCTCTTTGTCCTTGGCAATGAGGAAGAGAGGAAGAGCAGAGTTTCTACCTATTGCATGAAAGGATTGGGGCTTACGCCAATGTGGTTGACCTTCCTCACGGACTGACGCCACTCCAACATAGAGGATCTCATTCCATGTGAGGAAAATTTCACTCCCATGGAGACTAGTGGGCATGGATAATGTTCGAGATAGGGAACCCCACATATGATGCAATGGGAGAGGTCACATTTTAACTTCATTTGATGAGGATGACAGTGCGTGGCAGTTTAACGTCCTGCAGCTCGGATGATGCGGGTTCACTCCGCACCCCAAAGAATTACAAACTAATACCTATCCACCCTTTGGGAAGTGAATGCATCAATAATGTCATGGTGAGGGGATTTCATGGAGTAATCCATAGATGGGTCCACATTAGCGTGGCTATGCAAAGAAACAATAGCCATTAACATACCTATGTGAAGAAGAAAAAGGCGAAGAAACACAATGTGGATCACTACCCAAGGGACTTTTAAATCACTTCATATGAACCTATAGGGTCATACGAGAGAAGAGTGTGTAACATAGGTGTTCTGTGTGTAAGAATATTCCAAATATGGTGCTTGAGAGAGTGACATCGAACACATGATAATGTTCACACACAAGGAAAAGGGGTAGCACGCAAAAGAAAGGGATTGAGTGAAATAGGCACACGAAGAGGGAATTCATTCATGAAAAAGCCCTGGGTGAGTAGAAAATAAGGCTTGTATACAAATGGAAGAGAATTGTTTGCACACAAGGGGAGCGTTTCCACGCAAGGGGGGCATAGCTCTGTTTGTGCATAAGTGGATGTGTTTGCACACAAGTGGATCAGTTTGCGCGCATGGGGCCCAAAAAATAAGGACTTGGGACAGGGTCAATCCCTCGTTGTACCATGCAAAGGTGTACCCCTGGTAGACCTGTCGTGGAGAATCCCATACCTAGAAGACATCTATTGTTCACAAAAGAGGTGAATTCTGCACAGGGGAGACAGTTTGTATTCTTCTTCCCAAAGAAGTGGGGGTGGGGGGTTTCTATTTATAGGCTTTTGGGGTTGCAGGTGCACATGCAATTTGACCTTCATGGAAAACCCATACCTGAAATCGGTGGCACGAAAATTCCTACCTCGGCGCACAAAACTTCTTTCCGACCCTCAGCTGTTTTCTACACAAAAAGTTTTTTTCCGCCCATCTCTCCTTTTTTTTCACATAACATTTTATATCGTCCCAGAGTTTATTTCTGAGTCGAACTATGCCTCAGTTTTATCCAAGGGTTCCCCCTTGAATCCTTCGGCGGATTTGTATGTCTATAGTGTGAAACAATTAAATATACTAGTGATTGAACCTTAAAACATATAATAGATGTAAATAATATTGAAATATTATAGGATCACAAACCAATATTATAATCATTGGGTCAACATGATATGGTTAAGGATGTAATTTAATTGGTTGATTTATGAGATCAAATAAGCATCTTGGACCTGCATTTATTAACATATATTTTGAACCAAGAAGAACAAATAAAGGTTGTTCATTTAAATAGGATAATATTTAGTATTATTATTGATTAACATGTTATTTTTATAGCATATTCTATCCTATTTTCCATCATTGTTTACATAGCTAATAGGAATCTTAGGTATCATTCTACAGAGGTTATATAAATAACCAAAGGCTTCCCTAGCATGGGTGGAAACAGAACATGTGTATATAGTGTGTATTTCGTGATGTCATCAAACACACTCTATAATTGATCATCCAAATGATAGGTGATTCCATTCTTCATAATCGTGGAAAATAAATTTAACTTTCTTAATAGGTTGGTGAAAAAACATCCTAGATAGTTCAAATGGATTTAAAGGCCCCAAAACTCTTGAATATTTCTTAGAGGGGTAATTTTTTTGATTTCAATTTTCTTTTAAATGTATATATTGATGAATCCATATCAGAAGTTGAAGATAAGAAAAATACCATATTTAATACTAAATTCACGAATCAAAAGTATTTTCTTATGACAATGTGTGTTGATCATTCCAAACACTTTGTTAAGATATTTGAAATGTCCATATCGTTGGTGGTATTTGATCACTAAATATATTATATATTACTCCACCATTATTTGAATGTATTTAGTTATGATTTGGTGTATAGAACATTGGATGGTTGATCTAGAGTTCCTCCACTAAAAGGGAATTTCCCAATATATTTAGCTTCCACAAGGATCCCTAATGGTATTGGCCTCTTAATATTTGGGATCCATAAAATAGTATTGTATATATAGTATTAATCTATGAAAGATAGGTTCTAGAAATTGGTAGTTATTTATATTAACAACTCAATCACTAGGAATAAAAATTCAACCTTTGGAATGGGGTGGCTATGGTCCCATAATTAAATACAATATATGATATGTTAATTCTAATTCTACACTATGATGATGTTTTCCTGCCACTTAGGGAACTAAAATTCCCTAAATATGTTATATTTTATCATTTTATCATCATCATACATTTCCATGCAATAATTGGTGGGATTAATTTTCCAAGTTTCCTATATAAATCCATAGTTTCCAATAAGAAATCCATGTCGGTGGAATGAGATCAGAGGATCAACCATAAGCTTCTCCATGCAAGTCCCTGAGAATACATTATGGTTATTTTTTATGAATGTGAGATACTATTATGTCTTGTTGGGATCAAAGATAGAACCAATTATTGTCATCCTTGGATATTCCTTGGGAGAAGGGTTCACATTTTTTATACCATCAAAGGCTTTGGAACTACTACATCAATGGAAATAAGGGCTTTATCCATGTCCTCTTCAGCAAAAGTGTAAGGATTTGAGGTAGTAGATGATTCCACAACCACATGAGGTTGTGATATTGCAATTTCATCTTCCTATGTAGGTATAAAGTCTTTATAAATGGACTCTAATCTATTTGGTTCAACAAATACCATGGTGAATGAGGTTGAGGATCCTATTAAGTGATGTTTCGATCAATAGTGCCTATCCTGGATATTTAAATAATGATTTTTCATTAAAAAACTATGGGTTAATGTGGATATCTAATATTTATGGTCGAGACTCCAGTTATAGGATAGATTATGGAACTTTTGTTATCTAGTAGGATTGATATTTTAGTTTTTTAGAGTCATCTATACTTTATAAGGGAAAAAGTAAATCAGTATACAATCCTTTTTCTTAGGGATGAGAAAGTGGTTCCAAAGGTCAAAGATTGTTATATTTAAATATTTAGATAGGTAGGATAAATTTTCTCCAAAAATCCTCCCAAGGATACTCTATGTTAACTCTATATTAATTTGGATTATTGACATATTCGATCTCATTGATCTGGGGTTGATTTCCCTATCACTTGTAAAACCCATTATCCTAATAGCTAGCTAAAAATATGTCAAAAAGTGAAATATATTTGGGGATAACCCCTAATCCACCATTGATGGAGAAATTATCACATTGTGAATGATTAATGGATAACAGCATGTAGGTAAATCCAGGGCCTTCCCAATATGGAGATGAAGGTGGCATATTGTAACATAACACTGAATTCAAAAATTTAATTCTAAATATAAAATCTGATTCTTCAACTAAATATATCCCGATTAAATGTTCTCACTCATTTCATAACCCTAGGTTTTAAAGTTTTACGGGGTAACATAAATACATTTATTCTATAGTTTTAGAAGAATATATATTGGAATGAGAATGATCTTAGAGAGAGTGTTTACTATACCTCACTAGAATTCAACATCGTTAAAATTTCATATGACATAGTGTGAAAGTATGTTCAATTTCATGATTTTACCATTATCCTACCTAGATAATGAGATGCTTTATTGGAAATCCCCTTGATCATATTGGTCCATATTGTATGATTTATATGTATGCATCACTGTTTTAAATTAATGGGGGATTTTCAAGGCATTAATAAGGACTTCAAAAACCTCCTACGATATGTGGAGTGTGTCAATGATTTTGATACTTGAAAAAATAATAGAGGATTTTAATAAAATCATAAATGTATAGTAGGTACATATTAATATTATTTAAGGGTATTTACTTGAAAAGAATAATTGTGGGACACACTATATAATTTGAAAGTACTAAGTTGGTAATTGCCTCAATATTTGATTGGTTGGATGGATTTGGTTAAACATTAGTTTTTTGTGTATTTTTTATATGGGTTTTAATTATCCTCTGATAAGTATGGAAAATAATTCTAATTCTATGTTATTAATATATATTCATCCAAAATAATGGGATAGGTATACACATTAGAATATGCTATCGAAATGGGATACTCTTTATTAGACAAGATAAATACATGTATTCTATTCTTTGAAACATAGCACACATTTTCTAGATAGATCCTTCAGAATATTTATTTTGATATTAATGTTTCAATTTTACCCCAGAGTTTTGAACAAAATTTCTTAATAGAGAAATCTAGTGTTTTTAATGTTTGAGCTCTATACACCAATTCACCACGATTATTGATTCTACTAAGACATACCCTTCCTCACCATTTGAGGAGTCTCCTTGAGTCATACATTTCATTGAACATCTCCATAATGGAAGGGGACTAAATTATGTTAGGATGAACATCAACTTTGATAGTGGAAAAGGTCTCTAATTTTCCATTTATTATTTCTTTCCTGTTTTGTTGGGCTGAAAAGTCATTGATTTAACTAGAGAATTTGGGTTGTCCATGGTGGGTTTTTTCTGATTCATATGATCATTGATGATCTCATGGGATTGAGTGACTAACATTAGTGATAGGAACTAATATTAGTACATGGATCCTTTAAAAGATACTTGTTTCCTTTCATGGATATATTAATCATCTTTAGGAGTGTCATAGACACATGAGAAATGTATTGGAGGGTAACTCATTTCCACTACCCCATAGTCTACCATGTCTTAAAGAAAGTTTTTGAATATGAAACTCATTTTTTGGTTATTTATAAGGAATCAATTATTTGGGAAATAGTTTAAAAGGTTCTTAAATTCGATATCTTATGACATATATTTTTCTAGAAACATGAGTATGTTATACTTTATGACACAAATAATGAAGATAGGGACTTGAACATCTTAAAGGGATTAAAAAATGATCTTCCACATAGAGTATGGGATTCTAGGATACTTCCTGAGATGTAGGCCTTGGAAAATATTATTGTTACTAGATAGATACTAAAGGGTCATGTTGGGTGATTCCACCTGATTTCAAATTATATAAGTGGTGGAGTCTACGAAAAAAATTGGTCACCATTGTTACTCTTTTTTCGTGAAGATATAGATGAGTTAATGAGTGATATATTTATTTGATTAATTTTAATGTTTTCTCATGGAAGTAATATCACTTAGAGAAATCTCAAAAATAAACTAGGTAAAATATTGAATAGTGTTTTATTGCCATCACATCCTGAAAATTTCATATGACGATTCCTAATGACTACTTTGGAGGAATCCAAACCTAATGGGAGTGTTTTAATCCCTTAAAAATGAAATGAAGTCATTGTCACGTTCATTATCATGTTTATTCACATATATATGATGGTGATGTTTGTCACACACAAGGTGGAGCTTAAGTGGAAGAGGAACTATCAGTGTTTATCCTCCCATTTGGTGTTAGATCCATCATACAGTTGGTAATAATATATGAATTCATGTGCATAATGTGTATGGATAATGA
The DNA here is from genome assembly GCA_963277665.1 of Viscum album. Lineage (NCBI taxonomy): Eukaryota > Viridiplantae > Streptophyta > Magnoliopsida > Santalales > Viscaceae > Viscum > Viscum album. The sequence goes on along the minus strand of OY728143.1, from coordinate 1,825,864,290 downwards.
ATTGGATCTTTTTGGTTTATTATTTATTTATGGTTCCCAGCATGAGGCCACACAATGTGTAAAATTATAAAATGTGTTACTTTGGGTCCATTGTTCCATTGACGGATGAAAATCATTGGCTTTCAAAATCTAGTTGTGGAGGATTATGAGCCACCCATGCTAGATAATAAATTCTTGTAGGATGAACTGAGGTATGTTGTGTATCCATATCTTTGAGTAAATTAGTGAGAGAACTGATCACATCATCAGGTTCAATCGATATGCATATATCCACTACTATTTTTATTTCTTACGAAAAAAATAACACGTGATCCATAAATGGTAAGATACATTGATCTACTAGATAGGGAACTATAAATAAATTATAAACTATGACTTTGGTGGGTGGATACACCATCTCAAATCATTGTCAGTTTTGTTGAACAACCAACATCATTCCAAGTGGATGTAGTGAGAAAAATCATTTAATGAGATTATAGAGGGGTCCTGATGTGTTTGTATTGATTGTATCCCTTCGTAGGATGGTATCCATGAAGGATATTAGCTATGATATAATTGTAGCCATAATGCTCTTGAATAAAATTATAAATCCTTAAGTCATCTTCCAATACCATAGTAGTCTCATGAGGTATGTTGGTTTCAACAAATAATTTTCCTTTATTGAGGTGTATATGGGTCACTATGAGTGTTTCCATAGGATCTTTGAGGCACATATCCTACGACTAATAGTAATTATAAACACCTATTGAAATGTTAGTTTTAAACTACTGATCCTCATAGGGCCAATCATTTTCATCATGTTCATATTATATTTCCTCACAATTCATCTTAGGGGTTTTTGAAATTAAAAAAAATTAATGTGCCTGGGATAAATATTGAAGGGTCAATACTTTTGTTAGGTGAACCAGATTGAAGGTTCTTCCATTTTCATGTATGTTAGATAAACTAAAAGTAAGCATAATAGAGCCAAAAAAAATCTTCAAATGGGATATGGATTCTCTAATTCTCTGTGGAATGAGAATGAGGATTTCAATATAGGACTATTTTAATATTTCAGGGCACTCATATGAATTAGGGTGCTAGGATACTAGAAGTGTCGAGTGGTTATCCTATCAGAAGAATTTTTCATGGTGCTTGAAGTGATTTAATCTCTCTTGGTAGGTCAGCTGACATATTTGAATATAATAAAATATTTTGAACAAATTATACCAATGTATTTTTCGTATGATTCTCAATGATAAAATAAGGGATGGATAAGTGTTAAGTTTTATGTGGATATAATATGACCAGTAATTGGTATATGGGAAAAATTCACATAGTTATTCATCAACTAGATCATACTAAAATGTAAATCCTATAACTGATCACCTTTGGAACCATCTTTTGATTTTTAGGAGGATATGGGAGGAATAAATGTGGAACTATTATATTCTTCATCCATATAAGTGTGAGGAAACATATAAGTTATCCTTCCCTAGGAAGTGGATGGGACCACCAAATGTGACACCACCCTCGTTACTATATCAATGTTGGATGATGTGTCTATGGGTACCTTTTTTTGAGGGAGTTCATTAATTTCACATGGCTCTATCAGAAGATATTAATCATCAAATGGTTCCACTTCAAGACATAATGTCTCCCCCAAATAAAATGTAACGGTGTAGAAGATAGTGGATGAATGTAGAAGGGACAACTACCGATAAATTCACTTTGTGGAAGTCAGGACGTCCTTGAATACAATATTTTAAAAAGGTAACTCTGGACCATGAAAACCTCAACCATAAGAATAAAAATACTTAGATTATGGGTGTTTTCCACTAGTTGTGGTGGTTGGGGTGGGAGAATCTATCTTGAAATTTTTTTATCACATTTTTTGAGAGATCAATAGTAGAATTTAATCAATGACAGCTACACTACCTCTATTGTTGACAAGGAAGTTCTCCATGTGTGGTATTTTAAGATTCATGGAGATATATGTAACCTTCATTGTGATAAGTTCATAGAGAGGGACACCACAATGGTTGATATCCCCACTTCACTAGGGAGAAATATTATATGTTGGACTTATTTATTATGGCAATGTACTTGCATTAGTTTGGGTCAAATACATAGGATAAGATATTATACCCAAGAATCATGTATGATGGATGCGGTCCTAATTCTACATGGTAAAACATTACCCCTTTATTGTGGTGAGGATGGATTAAAATACATCATTGGTAGTAGGTTCCAAATGATCTATTGAAGTGTTTTTATAACGCGGAACGCTACTGGTTTACCCCTTGTATAAGAACCAATTATTCCCTACTAAGAAAGGTAGAATAAGTGTCATATTGATGTATTCATCTAATTATAGTTTTTACCTATGTTGTCGATGATTCCAAGTGGTGGGAAACCTCTCAAGAGTCTCCTACGAAGTATTTGGGTTTACCAAAGCATGATCACCCCTGCCTCCTCAGTGTAAGGGTAGGAACTACTTGATAATTATGGGGAATTGATTGTAAATCAGCTCTAAGTAGAAATTCGTGGTTATTTCCCCCTATGATCTACTTATTAATGATGGAACACACATATTTCCACGTCGTTGAAGTCTTATAAGTTATTTTTATGGCATGATGACTACCTTTAACTCATACTAGTGGGAAAGAGTATTGAAAACCCAACACTGAATGAGTTTAGATAGTGAGAATGTGAGAGGGTTCCCAATATTCATGGTAGACGTGTATTTCTCTATTATGGTATAGTTTTTAGGATTTATGATTGGTTAGTTTTCATTCATAAACATAATTTTCTAGTGGTTGTGATATATTTCTCTACACATACTTTGTCTGGAATTATGTTCTAAACATTTTAATCTAGAAATAAGTATTTGTCCCATAAGGATGATGCCCAATATTCCAATTATTGTTTATGTTTGGAAATGAATATATTATTTATATTAAATATCATTAAATTTTAATAGGAGAAGGTGTTTTTGATGGTTTCACCATTCTATTTTATGATGTTTTTTCCATCAAGAACTGTATTCCCATCAGAATACATCCTTAGACCAGTCATGATCTTATGACACCACATTCTATATTACTAAGGATGGACAGACTATCACCACTATGGATGAATGTATTATCTCCCTAGTCAAGGACGGATGATATGATGTTGGAACGTACTTCCACAGATTACATCATGGAGTTCATTTCATATTCTATGTAAGACCTCAATATTTTTTAATTAGTTTTTTTAATTAATTTAAAATTTTGAACTTTTACAATTCACAGAACACTAAATATTGATTCTGTTATATGAAAAAAATATGTGTAGATTGCATCATATGCAAAACCAATTTAGTATTTCACTACGAAAAACATATTAATTAGTTTATAGTACATTCAACAATATGATTGGATTTTATTACATACAATTATGAGTCCTTTTAATAGCTTTTGTAACATTCAAGGACAAATTTTATGAAAATACAAGATAAAATTAATAAAATATTATTATAGGTACCACCTATCAATTGTAATGGTAGTTTTGATTAAGATAATATAATGTTTGAAAATATGATCCACACATTTATACAAAATGAACCCTTTATTTATCAATTAATATATGTGAATGTAATAAGTTTTTCAAAATAATGAAATTACTCTTCTAAGAAAACTATTTTTCTACGAAGAGACACAATTTTACTTTAACAAATAAAACAAACCACATTTGATTAATGTTTTCAATAAAAAAAATATATTCATTATTAGATAAATATTTTCTATACTCATCAAATATATTCAATAAGTAGAAGATAAGTATAAATCAAATTTTATAAATAAAAAAATGAATTCTTCTAAAAGGTAATTTTAGTAACTTTAAATGGTGATCCCATTTTAAATATGATTTCGACAATTTTTTAAAGATTTTTTGACAAAATAAAATTCATTTTTTAATAAGGAACATAGACATTAGATTATGGTTATTTTTTTGTATTATCTGTAATTTTATTTCAGGATTGGTGAATAACAGTAAATTTTAATTCCAAACTAATTTTTAGTCTTATTTATTTATTAGGATAAACTTAAATTTTTTGATTTTAATGTTCAATTAGTTCAATTATTTGTAAATTTATCTTATTTAGTTCATTTAAATGTTTAATTATATCAATAATATGAACTTAAGGATCTAGTGTTTGGTGAAATATTACCTCACGAAACGATGTTGTTTATTTCTTCAATTACTACCTATCATGGTTGAGAATTATAATGGAAAATCTATATTAATATGATATTTATTATATTTGTGATATATTAATAATTTTTTTAGTTAATATATAACACTTAACTTCTTTTTTCCATTTTATGTAAATACGATAATTTCATTTGATGAAGTGTGGACTGACGCCTACTCAAAGCGATGTGATTTGTTCATACTCTTCATGAAAAGTATTAATGACAGTTTTAGTGAAATTATATGATATATATGACATAATATTTTTACTATAATGATACAAATACATATTTATAAATATCATTTGTATTATTTATTTCAATATGACAAACAAAATGGAAACCACATTCATGCGTACTTATGGACTATTGTATCCATGAACAGTGTATTAGATTACATATTTCTATATTATATATATTATTATAAATACATTTATAATGAATATATATGAAATTTATATCATTATATAAATTATTTATGTTTTTATATCATGATCTATGAAAAAAAAATCAATAATAACAAGCTAGTACACATGTGAAAAAACAAAGTAGATATTACCCGAAATGGAACATTAGAATGGAGTTCTTAATAAATGGGTAATATATAGTCATAAAAAATAATATATGGTATTAGATATGATAATATGGTTTTATACATATTTATAATAAAATTATGATTATTATAAAATAGGTTTGAACATGACTGAAGAAATTCAATACATAAGGTATGGGAATTTAATCATAGTTTTTATTTTCGTTACATAAAATCCATATTCCCCACTCGTTTATTTTGTGTGGGGTAAAAATAACCATGGATGTAGAATATGATTTTTATGCCTAAAATTACGGGTAATTAAATATATTTGTTATGATATTTAATTCATGATTTTATGTTTCAAGAGTTACTAAATTTGTAATGTAATTGTCTTCTCAATTTTCCTTTTTGGAGACACATGCCATGTTATTCACCTATATTTTATTGAGGAGTATATACTACATTTCAAATATTAAATTATTAATATAACTATTTCAATTATACTTTAATATTAATTTAATGTTATTATTTTCATTTTATTATGAAAAAATGATACCAATGTTGTAACAGTTTATTATTACAATCTCATCATTTATCGAGATTATTTATTATTATGCTTCCATTAATAATATAGTATGACAAATTTGTCATAAAATAACTAGAGTTTTATTAACATGTGTTTATTAATGTTAGATTCATGTAATTGTAGAATTCTTTACTCTATGGTACTTAATATTATTAATAAATTTTTTTTATGAAAATCCTACACTATTTATCTTTACAATGAGAAATATGTGTTCTTTAAAAATTGTGTTTGCCAAAAATGCTTCCAAAAATATTTTAATATTATACAATAATGTTTAATGGAATATTTTACCCATGTATTATGATTTTAAAACATGGTTTCAAAAATAATATTCATTTATTTTTCAATCATTGCTTGTTTTTAAACATTTACAGTGTAAAAAGAGTGTTCAACATATATGTACTTACCACCCATCATGACTGAAATTTCCTTGATTTTTCCTTTTGAATTTGAAATGGTTATTTTTTCAAAATAATTTTTTACTAATATTATTATCTTTATTATTTTCATATGGTTATCTAAGAAATTGGATTTTTAAAATTTTTTTTCTTTTATGAAGTGTTTTAAATGAATGTTGAATCCTCTTTTATACGTTTTCAAAATTTTGTTTTCAAATAAAAGGATTCCATTGACTTTAAAATTAATTTATACGTTTCAAAATACATTTTCCATTAAATGGTTTTCAAAAATATTTCAAACCCTGTTTTTTAGGTTTTAAAATTATTTTTTAAGAATAAGGTCTTCAAAATATTTTCAATATTTTATTTTAGGTTTATAAAAGGTAGTTTAAAAGAAAAACGTTTTCCAAAATCATTTAGTTTTAAAAAAGTATTTTAATAGAGGAAAATATATAATTATCAAGAAATGTTTTAAATGAAATTTTAAATCAATATTTATAAGAATAGAATTTTGAAATATTTTTATAAAAATGAATTTCTAAATAAAGGCTATTTTTCTTAAGAAATTTTACATGTGATCTTTAAAAATCCTTCTCCATATGTAATGACATACATTTTAATAGTTTTTATTTATTGGGGATATGATCCATGAATACCATGAATATTATTTATTGAATGTTTTATGTTTTGACAGTCTTCTGTTTATGACACTCTTTTATCTTCCATGGGTTATATACTCTTGAATCTATCATCTTTTCATAGGATATTATTTGATGAAATGATTGTGAAACCTATCCCTTTTCCATAGGAAATGTTATGATACCCATTTAATTTCATGGGTCATGATACGATCATTAGGAAACCCATCTATTTTTATGGTTTATTATATTATTCCATTTATATTATCTTATAGAGAATTTATATATGATGTTATTAGGTGATTGGTGGGACCTATATCTCCCTCCAATTCATTGGGTAGAGATTTATATCTCAAGATATAATTATGGGAATCAAGGAGAATGGATTGATGAACTATAGAAATAAGAGAAAACCTGATCCACTAGGGGAAGATAGGGAAACCCAATCTATTATAAGGAACAAACTACGAATGAGGATGGTGGTCTTTATCGGCCAGTAAGTATAGTCCCTATGAAGTTCAATAATATTTTTTTAGAATTAATCCTAGAATTATATGGAATTATGATACTTGGTTATCCGTCTACCATAAAGTATATGTATTATGCCTATAATATTTTTATATGGTTCATGTTATTTGTTATCCTATGATTCATGTATTATTAACTTCAAATATTCCTAAAATACTTCATTATTATGATGTTTTATGTATGATATGATATTGAAATGTTATTCTCATGTCTTAATCCACTTATTTTCTTGTTATTCATACATATTTTCATTATTTACAATTAATCAACATTAAATAACACCCATTTCATATGTTTTATATCCCCATATTATGAATAAAGGTTTAATGTATGAGTTCTGAAGGGGAAGATCATTAATATAGAAGTTGAAGATATTTCACCAAACATGAATAATGTGTTCCATTTTTATAAATACCATAAAATATTTTGGTCCCTAGACATGTATTTTTTCATTTTTCTTAATATTCATCTAAGATATTGTAATTTCAATATATATTAAGCCTCTTTCACTATATTTAGCGTCAATGGAAAAGACCTATAAACTTTTATATCCTTGGATGAGAAAACGTTAGTGAGATCCCAAGAGATATTTCTAAGGATTTTCCTAGGTATTTCTCTAAGGATGAGTCTGAGGATGAGTTAATGTGTATTAATTTTTTCTAGAATTTTGGTAAAGGAATGAGTGAATGGGATACTTTAAATATCTATATTTTTGGATACTAAATGTGTATGTGGCTATAGTATATATGTAAATAAGGGTAATAACCCTAAAAACTCATTATTGAGCTAGAATCAATCGGGAGTTGGACTACAAAAATGGGTCTTGCGTCACTCCTGGTTTGAAACTCCCGGGGGATATGCTATGTGAATTTACAAAATCATTAGAAACCATCATGAAATATATAAAAAGAACATTAGTATGTATAACCTAGGTTAAAACTAAGGTTATATTTAATAAATAAGTATGTTTGTTGATTTATACATTATATAAGTAATTGTTCATGATTACGTGGTTTTATGATATGATAATTGATACTCACAATATGATTTATGGTGCTAGTCAATAGTATTAACTATATGTAATTGGGTTAACAATGAATGTTTCAGATAAATAATGCATGACAAATATATAAATCAATTTCATTATTCAATATCTCGTGAATAGAACTAGTACAGTGGTATGATTTTTGGTTATACTTCTAAATATAAAGAGAACACAAATAATATGTGAATGGTATGTGATGTTATAAGAGTATTTTTGACATTAAACTTAACAACCATGATTATATTGAGGTTGAGGAGCCTTAATACATCATTCATATTTCATATTAAAAGACAATTTTCATTAAGAAATAATAGGAATAATCATGATTAATGGTTTAACAATATTTTTGGATGATTGAAGTGAATATATTTTGAAATTTAAAGATTATTTAATATTAATCCTGAAATAAAAATGTATTTTTAGTATAAGTATTTCATTAAGAACTAAAAATGATATATTTAATGGTGATTAAGTCTTGGAAAAGTTATTTAATGGAAAGGTGATACATTGAAATAATGGTAGGTAACCCTTGATGAGTTTATGTTGTTAAGACATTTTTGTTTATCTTATACAATAAGATGATTGATTTGGACAATATAAATTAGATATTATATATAACCTCAAAGCTGATAAATAATTTTTTGAAAAAGAGGTCTTCGTTATCATGGATGATGTTTAAAACATATTGTCTTTATTGATTATATCCATTAATAATCGGAATAAATAAGCATTAATGATTTTCATTAGATTTTGTGGTGATACGGGTTTTTACCATATATGATGAGGGTAATAACATGTCTGGAATATGATAACCAAGGCCTACGTTAATGTATGTGGGATCAATGTTAAGAGTATTTAGTAACCATCTTTTTCATTTTTTATATTTTCAACTTTTGGTATTATTATATGGTTAAAAATTTATATAAATTTAAATTTAAATGGCGGATGATGTTTTTGAGATTAAAGTATTATCTCACCGTATAAAGATTTATTCATGTTCAATAACCTCTGTTAACCATGTTTTGTTTTATTGTAACTAAATACAGATGAGAGGACTTATCACTCTTTGACATGATCTATTAGTACTTCTGGAATGATAAATTAACCTTAAATTCATTGAGTAAGAGTTGAAGTGGAAATCTAGAAAGGCACAATCAAAGTATGAGATATTACATATGAAAATGATTAAAATCTTATAAGAATATTAATTAATGTAATTTGATAGTAAAATAATTCTTGAACTCTAGGTAATTAATTTTGAAAATATTTATTCCAAATCCTCTATTTTTGTTGAATCCAGGGTCATATAAATTATCATGGACTTATGTTTATCATGCACTTAACTTTCTATTCACCATTAAATGGATAGTGATCAATGATATTTATCAATGTATTTAGTAATTTAATCTTCTATTCCATGACTAATAATCCCTTTAAACCTATGTTATCCTATGTGGAAACCTAGTTATGTGATACAATGGAAAACCATTATGTTTCCAACTTTCCCTTTTTAAAGGATGTTTTAGTATTAATTTTAATAATGTGGGTTTCTATTAAAGGAAAATTTAAGTATCAAAATTTTAATATGCTACAAAAAAATTTTGTGGGAAGTTACTTTTATCGGAGGGTGGGTTTAACAACACAAGATTTTGTGAGTTATTTATTTTCAAATGAATTTCATATTTTGAAAATTTATATTTCACAAAAAACTGAATATAGATTTTGTTATATGAAATCAATAAGTGTGGCTTAAATTATATGCAACACCAAGTCAATATTTATCTACAAAAAACACTTATATTATCTTTTGGTACATCAAAATATGTATTTTTTATATTATATAAAATCAATTGTCACTTGGATAGCTTGTGTTACACACAAGATCCAGTTTTACCTAACTACAAAACACTATTAATATTAATATTAAAATATTATTGTAGATACCACATAGTTGATGGAATATATGTTACTAATAACATTAACTAAAATTTTAAAGTATTATTTACAGTTTTATATAAAATTAGCAATTTGGTTATCAATTACTATAAGTAAATGTAAAATCTATTTAAAAAAATTTATTTTCTATGAATACTATTTTTCTATATAAAAATAATAATTTGTTTCAATAAATTAATTAAACCAAATTTGATTAATTCTTTCAATAAACTATATATATTATATATTCAATCAATATTTTTGGTACTATTTCAATAGATTTTATAGGAATAAGATAATAATATATCAAATTTTAAATATAAAAATATGAATTCTTCTAAAATGTAATTTTAATGAATTTTAATAGAGAATCCATTTTAAATATTATTCTTGACAAATATAATTTTTATTTGAAAAAATAAACATTATTTTTGAAAGTGGAAAATAGAATTTATATTAGGGTGAATGTTTTGAATTATTATTTGACGTTTAATTTTTTGTTAAATACTGAATAATACTGAATTTTAAATTAAAAATGATTTTTTGTATAATTTAATTATAAGGGTAAATTATGTTTTCATAGGTTTTAAATTTATATTAGATCAATTATAAATAAATTAATCCAATTTAGGTAATTTTAATCAATAAAAAATTGAAATTTTATATAATAACATACCATACTTTGGAACATTGTTACATTAAAACCCCTATTTCTCAACTCGTATATGGGATTAAATGTTAAATAATTACTACCACTTATTTGATTATAATTTAGATGAAATGAATTATATATTTTTAAAAATAATTATTTATATTGTTTATTATGTAAAATTATTTTTTTTACCAAAAGGACCAGTGAAAGTGACTAAAATTAATTACAGTGATTAATAAAAAAATTTGCTTAACAAAGGAGTAAATCGTAAAATTAAGCACCAAAATGAACTGGATACTTATCCAAAATCCATTATATTCTAATATTAATACCCTAAAATAATTTTTAAAAAACGTTTTTCATTATTGGGGCCACTCATCATATGAAAAACAAGGGTGGAATTCCCTATTCAAATATTTACAAGAATGCCACTCCTTCACTGTGAAAAGGCACTCACCCCTATAACCTATTCACACCACTAAATACATATTCCAAACCTTTAATATGATGAAATATTACCAAAAAATCAATAAAATTATCTTATATTCTTCCACTTTGGAATAAATCCATCCCAGGAAAACCCTTGGTGAAAATGAAAAGGAGTCACCCAAAGAAGTGGTAATGTCCTTCCCCGTGCTCTTTTTTCATCTTCATTCTCCACCCGCTCATATATTCATATTCAAAGATTATATAATAAAATAATTATCATAAATATACTGAGTTTTTAATTATAATTTTTATACTTACACTTTAACACACTTCCATCAAATTGGTAACGAACATACCATTCTTTTGTATGACAAACTTCCTCCTTAGAAAACGATGTTATTCATTTTTCTATTACCACCATTGATGGTTCAAAATTATGATTGAAACTATATTTTTTATGATATGTATTATATTTATGATATATTTAAGATTTTTTAATTATTATATGAGTTATACGTAAGCGATTTCTATTTTTTGTAAATGTGATAATTTTGTTTTAGGATATGTGGCCTATAGCCTCCTCAATGTGATGTGATTCATTCACGCTCTACATGGATTGTATTAATGATGGATTTATTATAAATATTTAATATATATAACATAATAGTTGTAATGTAATTATATTATATATATATATATATATATTAAATTTTTCCTTCAAAATGTCAAATAAAATGGAAACATCATTCATGCGTACATACAGCCTACAATCTCTATGAAAGGTGTATTCTATTCCATATTATTATTATATATATATATTATTATAAATAAATATATATTAAATATATATATTAAAATTATATAATTATTTAAATTCTTGAAATAATTAAATTGTGATCTAAGTAAGTGGATAAGGAATTACAAGCCAAAACATATACAAAAAAACAAAGCAAGTATCACCAAAAACGTAACATTAATATGGAGTTGTTAATAAATGGAAAATATAAAGTCCTAATAAAAGAATATATAGTATTATATATAATAATATGTTTATATTAATTTTTTTTGAAATATTATATTTATTATACAGGTGTTTCCAATGTGTACAAATAAAGTCAAGACAGAAGGTTATGGAATTTCATGTCATTTTTTATTTCTGGGAGATACAAACCATATTCACCACTCATTTCATTTTTGTGGAATATATACATTACATATATGTGTTATATTATTCCTAAACAAAAATTTATGGATATTTAAATTCATATTTTCTGATTTTTCTTTCATGGGGTTTATGTTTTAAAATTTAACAAATCGGTAATGTAATTATGTACCAATTTTCATTCTTTGAGACACAAGCCATTTAAGGAACCTATATTTTTAAATGAGGTGTATATAATACTTTTTACATGTTATATAATTAACCATATTAATTTAATAATATTTTAAAATTAATTTATTATTATTCTTTTCATTTTTAAAGATTAAATTTTACCAAAGTGCAAATGGTTTATTACTATAATCTCAATGTTTATTAATTTTTTTAAGAGTATGCTTATATAATTGAAATATTATGATCTATATATCAATAAATATTATTCATTTTATTACCCCATAGCTTTAAATGTTGTATATATGTAATGGAAACATTTTCACTCTTTTTTACCTAAGATAAATAAGGAAATGTGTGTTTATGAAAATAAAAGCGTATTTCTCCTTTCGATAAAAAATATGGGTTATATCAAAATCATCTTTTCTAATTTTTTTTATAAATGATTTAATATTATCTGATGATTTATAAAGGATATTTTTAACCATGAATTTAATTAAAAAATGGGTTTAAAAGGAGTATTCTTGTTGATTTTGGATCTAGGAAATTTTGTATGTTTATAAGGTTTTTGTTTATTGAAATTTTTTGCATAATATTCTTGAATTTTTTTTTAAAAATTATTTATAAAACAAAAATTATTTTTAAAAAATTATCTTTGAAATGTGTTTTAAATTATTTTTAAATATTCCTTGAGAAGATATTGAAATGTAATTTTCAAATAATAGGATTTAAATGATTTAATGCTTTCATTATATGTTTTCAATGAAATTTAATATTAAAGGGTTTTCAAAATGACTTATAAAATTATTTTTAGGTTATCACATTATTTTCAATGAAAAAAATGTTTTCACAATGTTTTCTATATTGATTTATATGTTTTCAAATATATTTTAAAATAACGTGGTTTTAAAAATGACTTATGTTTTATAATGATTTATTCATAGAAAAAATATATCATATTTAGGAAATGTTTTAAATAAAATTGTAAGAATTTATTTATATGACAATTATTTTGAAATTTATATATAAAAAATATTTTCCAAGAAATGGAATAATCCTTAAAAATTGTTTCATGTGATCGTTCAAATTCCTTCTCCCTTTAAGATGACATACTTTTTTATCGATATGATTTATTGGGGATATGATCCTAGAATACCATTTTATTCGTGAATGGTTTAGGTTTTGATGTAATTATGTTTATGACACATGTTTCTCTTCCATAGATTATATGCTCTTGAAGACCACTTCTTTTCTTTAGTTATTCATTGATGAAATGATTATGAAACCTATAAATTTTCCATATATAATGATATGATAAGATATTGTGATACCCATTCCATTTCATGGGTTATGATATGATGTTTATGAAACTCATATCTCTTTAAGTATTATAAAATTATGTATGCTATATTCTCTTATGATAAATGTATGTATGATGTTATTATGTGACTAATGGTATCTATATCTCCCTCTAATGAAGTGGGTGAATATTTAAATCAAATAATATAATGATGGGAGTCAAGTCAAAGGGCTTGATACACTATTGGTCAATGGGGAATCCTGATCCACTATGAGAATATGGGGAACCTGATCCACTATTGGAAGATGGGGAAATATGATCCACTATAGAACAATAGGGAAACCTGATCCATTATAAATAAATGACTATGATTGGGGGTGGTGGTGTATCCCTCCCAGTAGGTATTGTCCCCATGAAGTGACCTAATAAATTTTTGTAAATGAACCATTCCTTTTTGAGAATTACAATACATCTTTATGTATCTTACACAAATTCTATTTCTTATACCTTTGATATACTCTCATGGTTCATGTTATTGATTATCTTATTATTCATGTATTATGAAATTCCAATATTTTTTCCATGTATCATGATTATGAAATTTTATGATGTTTATGATATTAAAATTTTATTCTCATGTCCTCATACATGCATGCTCATGTAATACTTACATATTTCCATTGTTTACCCTTAATAAGCATTATATTTCACCCATTTCATATGTTTACATTTTCCAGGTTAGGAAGAATAGTTTTATGCATGAGTAATAAAGGGGAAGTTATTTACAGTAGATGTTGAGAATCAATCACCAAACTAGAATAATGCGATCTATCTATCCAATCACACTAAATTATTATGGTCATCAAGAATTTATTTTTGTAATGTGCTGAATATTTAACCAAAAATATGTAATATCCATGTATGTTAAGCAATGATCTCTATAGTCTGGGTCTCCACTATAATGTTTTGACATTATTATGAATATAATTCTCTATGTCATATTTATATGGAAACTATATAGTTACATTATTGGCCACCTCATTAGGGAGAACATCATTCATTAGAGAAGATGAGTTTGGGGTTTCTGAATTCATCATACATTGTTAGGTACATTGATAAAATGTAAATATGCTTCTCTAAATGGGACTTGAGGTAATAATTTTTTTAATTACGTAGGGATTATATGATTCATGACTTAATGTAACATTTTATATTATTATTGGGTAATATATAATAATAAAATAAGGAATCCTAGGCTCGTTGCTTTTGGAAACCCTTACTCCACACTAGGGGATAATATTGCTCATCACATAAGGCATCATGTTCTCACGACATTATTGAGTCAATAAAATTTTCCTTATGACTTTTCAATTTTTTCAGTTTTATGGAGATTTTTCATTCAATAAGCTTTCCTTATTACTTTTCCATTCCTTATCGTTTTGAAAATCACAAACACCTTATCTTAAGGCAAATTTAATTTTACCCTATGCATTGCTTATATAAAGAAAAAGTTTCCTTCCCTGAGGAAATTTATCCTTACCATGTTTTTCATTTTTCATTATCTTGTCTAAATGTAATATTTAGTTTCCAATCTAAAACCTTGAAATCATATAATACTTATATATAGAACATTCTATTTCCAGTATCCGAATTTAGGTACCGAGTTCTCTGAATTCAGAATCTGAACTCTTATGAGTTCTGATTCCAAGTTCTTTGAAAATAGACTCCGAACTCTTATGAGATCTGTCTCTGAGTTCTCTTAATTTAGACTCCAAAAAATGTAAGTTCTAAATCTGAATTCAAATGAATTATGACTCTGAACATTGTGAGTTCAAACTCCTAATTCTCATGAACTCTGACTTCGAACACAGTAAGTTCAGGTTCTAAATTCTTGTAAATCCAGATTCTGATTTTCCATAAAATTCAGACTCTAAAATTCTATAGAATTCAGTTTCAAAATTACTTAGAAAACAAAATCCAAATATCCTGTAATATAGACATTGAAATTTTATTTTATATTGAGTCCAAACTTTTATTTTTACTTAGACTCCAAACTTTTAGTTTACTTTGACTCTGAACTTTTATTTTGCTAAGACTTCGAAAAATTTGTTTTGATTAAGCAACCATATTTTCTCTTCTTTGATATAGTTATGAAACGATGTTGTACATTTTTTTTATAACTAACTATTGTTTTAGTGACACGTGTACAGGTCCCTCCAAAATTCAAGGAAAAATATGACCATCTTAGGAGGGATCCAACCGTTGGAGTGTGCCTATAAATAGGAGCTCATTTTAAAGAGCTCAGGACTTTTGGACAACTTTTGATCTGAAGTGATTTCTAAAGAGAGATACTCTCATTCTTAGTGAGTATTAAACTTCTTTTTCATATTTTATTTGTGTGACTCTGATTTTTATTGTGAACAATCGAGGGCTTCTAGGGATAGGAAGTCAGAAGTGCCAACTACCTTGAAGTTGAGGGCTTCCTTACTGAGAAAGACAGAGGTGCCGACTACCTTGATTTTGAGGGCTTGAGGGGATACCAATAAAGAATATGATCTTCAGATCAAGGGCTTACCCTGGTGTGGGTGTGACAGACAATCTTGAAAGTATAGATCACGGGACCTTTATCCGAGGTTGTTGGATACTCTTCTATTTGGGTTGAAGGATTTACTACTTGTTACTTGTTTGTTTCAAGTTTTCCACTGAATTTTTGATTATTGAGGAAAGTATAACTATATTATACTTCCTTATACTTGTATACTCTGATTTAGTGAGATTATATAAACGTTGAGATAGAATCTTTATCTTTGTAAACATTCATCAAGTTTCATTTTTCTAGAAGCATGTTTTCAGAATCACTTTCTCGGAATCATATTTATGGAATCAAGAATGTGTGTAGAATTATAGGATTATTTACTTACATTGTTTAACATTGTTAAGCTTCACCATCTTTAGATGTTAGAAACGAATTTTTTTAAAGTATAAAATTCACCCCTATTGTATATTGAGCATCATACAATACTACAACTAGTTTCTTCATTTATTATTTTGATCCAACAATTGGTATCAGATGTTAGTGACTTTGTACACTGAATCAATATAACAATTTATATCAGAGAAAGTCTCTTAAATACTTATATTCACATATTAGTTTTCCCTGCTCATGTTTTCATTGTTATATATTTTCCCTGCTTAGTAATATATTAGTTTAATCCTAACTTTTTCTATTAATGGGTTTTTGTGGAATGCTTTTTCTTTAATATGGGAGGAATCAATGTTTTTTCCATAGACAATCTAAATCCAACCAGACCACCTATTTTTGATGGTAATGATTATAAATATTGGAGAGATTGAATAAATACATTTTTTATCAATAATGGATTAGATAACTATGATATGCTTACTGGAGGATATAAAATACCTGATAAAGAATTTAGTACCTTCACCAATCAAGAAAAGCATGAATACCAACTGAATTATTAGGTACGCCATACATTGCTTTGTTCAATGACTATAAATATATGAAGACCTTATTGATAAGATCATATAAATCATTCCAAAGGAGTGGGAATCCAAGAGAACTGTTATTGATGAGAACAAAATAGTTACTCAGATTTATCTTGATGAACTTTTTGGAACTCTTCTTCAACATGAGACTAAAATTTAGAGAGATGCAGATAACATAAAGAAGAAGAATGGGAATGGCAGTGTAACTTTTACTACAACTTCAAATCATATGAAATCCAAGACCCTGAGAGAGTTATTGGTTCTAAATCTATGAATATTGTTTTTAAATCTGAATGTAGTGTAAGTGAATCTTCAGAAAATGGGTTTGAAAATATTTCTCGAAGGATGAAAAAGACTATTGGACAAAAGAAGTTTTAATCCACATATAAGAAGAAAGAAATGAAAGATAAGAAAGACTCATAAGTCACTTGTTAGGAATGCAAGAGAGCTGGATATATAAGACCTGATTGTCCTATGCTAATGAGAAACGAAAGAAAGAAAAATCATTCTGAGAGAAACATAAAGAAGTACTACAATGATAAATATTTGAAAGTATTGAAAGGGAATGACACCTATACTGCCAATGGTGGAGAATTTTAGATGAATCATCATATTACAAATCTTCTGGAAAGAAGAATATTGTTCTAATAGCCAGACTACCTATTGCATATCAGTGTTTGATGGATAAGGTACACAATGCTAAATCTATGACCAATCTATCCTTGGATGCTAATTATAGTGATAGTAAATACTCTAAATCATCTGATAAAGAATCTTCTTCTGATGAAGATAAAACTTTACGTACCTATGAAGAGGTTTCTAGGTTTACTAAACTATTTGAGATTGAGAATTCAAAACTCATGAAAAATATTGATAAGGAAAATTCTTGGAATATTATTCTTACAAAGGAAATATTAGATCTTTCTAGAGATCTGAATAAAAAAATTGTTGATTTTGAAAGTATTTTAAAAAATCCTAAGGATGTAAATTCTGAGAAGAATAAACTTTCTAATGATCTAGAAAATGTAATTTCTAAGTAAAATGTTTTCGAGCCTAACTCTAGTTCAAAATCAAATGTTTTGGAACACAATAACTTAGTTATCAAACTGAAATATGAAATTTTTTCCTTGAGGATGTTTTTTCAATCATTAACTTAAGTAAGGAAAATTTTGAAAAGATGAATTCTCAAATCTGACCTCTAAGGAATAGTTATGGATTTGGTTATACTAGTTCTAAATTGGTTTTTAGTAACAATTATTTTTTTCCTCTAAGTGGTCCATTCTGTACTAAGTGTATATGCAGTGGGCATTGGGCCAAAACTTTTTCCTTAAACAAAACTAATTCTTTAGGATTTTAGAAAGAATATTTTTCTAAGAAAATGTGGGTGCCCAAGATTCATCTTTCTGAAGTTTCCAGATCCAAGAAATTTTGGATTCCAAAATCCTAACTCTTTTATTTTCATAAAAATAGAGAATGTACCAAAAAATATACATGGTAAATGGATTGTGGATGTTCCCGACATATAACTGGTAACAAACACTAATTTGAAAATATTATTAAGATCAAAGGTGGAGAAGTAACTTTCAGAGATAATTCTTAGGGAGAAATTATTGGTATATGTAACATTGTTCTTTTTGAGAAACATTGATTTAAAATGTTTTATTTATTAAGGGTCTTAAGAAAAACCTCATTAGCATAAGACAATTATGTGATGAAGGATACCTTGTGAATTTTATGAATGAAAAGTGTGTAGTACACAATTTCAAGGAAGAGTTTATTCCTTCTGCTCATAGGCAAGAGAATGTATACACACTAAACTTAGAAGACCTTAAGAGCCAATAAATACCTTGCCTTAGTGAAATGGAAGATCTTTCTTGGTTGTGGCATAGAATGTTAGGACACTGTAACCTTAAGAACCTATGCAAAATTTCAATGAAAAGACTAGATAAGGATCTACCAGAGTATATATTTGATTCTTCAAAAGTTTTTTATCCTTGTCAATGTGGAAAGAGACATAAATCTAGTTTTAAATTAATAGTTGATGTCTCAACTACTTATTCATTATAGTTTGTATATATGGATATTTTTGGCCCAATAAAAACAGGAAGCATTAGTAGGAAATATTATGTATTTGTCTTAGTTGATGACTACACTATATTTACATGGGTCTATTTTCTAGCAAAGAAGTATGGATATTTTTTTTATTTAAATAGTTTTTAGATCCCATGTTAAAAATGAGAATAACATTTCATTGAAAACTATTCATAGTGATCATGGTGGAGAATATAAAAACTCTTATTTTGAAACTTTTTGTTGTAGAAAAGGCATTACTCATAATTTCTCAGCACCAAGAACTCCTCAATAGAATGGTGTTATTGAAAGAAGAAATTGAATACTTTAACAGATAACAAGAACCATGTTGAGTGAGTATTATATAGCCAAAAACTTTTGGGATAAAGAAGTATGTACTGCTTGTTATACTATAAATCAAGTTTTAATTATTCCTTTTCTTAATAAATCTCTTTATGAGTTATGGAGTTGTAGAAAACCTAGACTTTCCAATTTCAAGGTTTCTGGTTACAAGGTATTCATCCTGAATACTAATTATAATATAAATAAATTCCAACCCAAATCTGATGAAGGAATTTTATTAGGCTACTCCAAAACCTCTAAGGATTATAGAGTTTTTAATAAAAACACTTGTACTATTGAAGAGACAGTACTTGTGAAATTTAATGAAACCGATCACTTTGTTTTTAAAATACCCAAACCTACATCCTCATATGTGTTTTCAAAAAATGATTATCAACCCCTGATAGAAGATCATTCTGATAAGGAACAAATCCAAGAGAATATTTCTAAAACATTTACCCTATAAGATTTCTTACCCTATGTTGATGAATAGGTTTTACAAAACCAAAATCAGGTGTTTCTTATAAATCATCCCAGTGATAGTATCATTTCTGAGGTGAATTAATCTGTAAGGACTAGAAGTTCCTTAAGAAATGAAGTATAACATCTAGCATCCCTTTCCCAATTAGAAAAAAAAAGCACTGATGAAACTTTAGGTGATGATGATTGTATTAAATACATGCAAGATGAACTAAATGAATTTGAAAAGAATAAAGTCTGGACATTGGTTGAAAGACCTAAGGATACTTCTGTTATTGGAGTAAAATAGGTTTTCATAAATATGATTGATGATAATTGAATCTTAGTAAGAAATAAAGACAGATTAGTTTCGAAATTCTATAATCAACAACAAAGAATAGAATATGAAGAAACCTATGCTCCATTAGCTAGACATGAATCTATTCGAATTTTACTTTCCTTTGCAGCATTCTTCAATTTCAAACTTTCTTAAATGGATGTGAAATGTGCTTTCATTAATGGTTTTGTACAAGTGGGATTTTTAGTTTAACAACCTCCTGGTTTTGATGATACAAAATATCCTAAACATCTTTTTAGACTTAACAAAGCTTCGTATGGACATAAGAAAGCCCCTGGAGCCTGATATGATAGAGTTAGAAGATTTTTGCTTCAAAATAATTACGTTAAGGAAAATCCAGATCCAACTATTTTTATAAATAATGATAAGAAAAATGTTTTGATTGATCAAATTTAGGTTGACAAAATTATATTTGGTTCAACCCATCAATCGCTGACTGATTCCATTGAGGATCTAATGATATATGAGTTTGAATTGAGTATGATGGGTGAGTTAACAATTTTCATTGGTATTCAAATTTCTCAAAAACAAGAATGAACCTATATATCAAAGATAAGTATATTAAATTTCTTCTTAGAAATTATGGATATGAAAATACAAAGAGTATAAGTACTCTAATCTGAAGGAATCTCATTTAAAGAGAGTGAAATGAATTTTTCTCTACTTAATGGGAACTATGGATTTAGGACTCTTTTATACTTCTAGAAATTATTTTATTCTAAAAGGTTTTTCGGATTCAGAATTTGGTGGATGTAGAATGGATAGAAAAAGTAAATCTGGAACATGCCATTTTGTAATAGATTCATTAGTTTCTTGGTCTTTCCTGATGAAAAACTCAGTAGCACTTTCAAATACTGAAGCAGAATATGTAGTAGCTGGAAGTTATTGTGCTCAAGTGTTGTAGATGCCACACACACTCACAAACTATGGTATGAGTTTTATCAAAACAATTTTTTTATAATATAAGTTTATTTTCCCTTACTTAAAAAGCTCGCACATCTCCCCCATGCAAAACAAATAGATATTAGAAATCACTTTCTTAGGGATCACCCACAAAAAAAGAAAATTCATTCTTCAATTTATCAGAACGCAAGATCAACATGCTAATATTTTTACTGAATATTTACCCTCTAATAAATTTGAATAAATTAAACTGAATTTAGGAATGATAACTATAAGGAAATATTCCTTTTTAAAAATCTATTGGAACCAATCTCCTGACAGTAAAAAAATCAATTTCATAGGAGGATTACATTTTTTTTAGTTTTTCAAAAAAAATCGTAATGAAAATTTTTTACATGAAATTTTCATAATGAAGATTTTCGTAATTGAAATTTTTGTAATGAATATTTTCGGAATCTAAAGTTCTACAAGAAAAATTTTAACTATTAAGAATAATATTCATGTAAATCCAAATGTTATTATTTCTTTTATTAAGTCTTAGTAATCATATTTTAAATTTTTGTATTTTGTTTTTTGTTCTAAAATCATCAAATTTTATTTTCCTTAAATTCGATTGTTTTCCTTCAAAAACCTCAAAAGATTGGATCCTACTAAATTTTCCTTGTGGCTATCATTTCAAGCATCAGATCTAATTAGATGTTTTTCCAATAGTTGGATTGAATTTGGATGTTCAATCGTCATATCAAACACCTATATAAGGACCCTCTGATTGTGATCCCACGCCGATTTCAAGACTTTGCATTCTGAAGCTGTGCCCCTTTTTCAAAATCCCATTCCAAACCTCTCAAATCTTTTTCAAATCTGAATGTCTGTTTAAGTTCCTTCTCAAGATATGTCAACTGTCAAGCCGATTTCAGAGTGGTAGATTTACAAAAATAGGTTGGTGCAACCAAATTTATTTTCGAAGTACGATTCCATTATATCAAAGAACATCAGGTTGAATGGATGGGAATGTTTTTTCATATCAAATCTAGGAGCTCAAGATGTATTATATCCGGATTTGCTTGTGGAATTTTATGAATCAATGATCATTTTAAATGATGAATAGAGGAGTAAATTTTCTTCCAATAGCTATGGAAAAACGTATTCCCTTTCATACACCAAGGCTGCAAGCTTGGTGGGGTTGTCTTATGAAGGAGAATTTGAATTGTATTCCCATAAATTTCCTGATGATAAAGGATGTTTCATTAATCTAAAAGATATGTAGTGTCTTGGACATTTAGATGTCAATACTTTGATGATTTCTCACCTCTATACAAATAATCAAATCCTTGAATTATGTGTTCAACGATTCATCATTCAGAGAAAGGGTGACAAGGACAGGATGAAGAAGAGGGATATATACTTTTTGGACTTCTTAGTAAACCAAAGAAAGATCAAATTGATGAAGAATATTCTTATTACGACTGAGAATATTTTGAATGGTAAGTTTAAATCTCATATAATCATCTATCCAACTATCCTATCTATGATAATTGTTTTGTGCCTTGATTATTTCGATATTCCTTGAAGTTCTAAGCCAAATAATTGCAAAGTCATGTTAGTAAGTGATGATACATTGAAGAGAATGAATGTTGGTTTTTCTAAAGATTCCGTAGAATTTTATGAATTACCAGAGGAAGAGGCTGAAGCTGTTCTGATGGAACAAGAAGTTCTTGAACCATCGAAAATGGGAGGAAAGAATAAGAAGTTAAAATAAGTAGTAGTTGAAGGTAAAACCCCAGAGGCTAAAGGAACCCAATCGGCACCTCAAAATCATAATAAGAAAAACTCATACCCAAACGAGGTTGTAGATAAATGGAGGGAAGAAAAAAATAATAAGAAATTTGGGCATCCATGTTTTGGATTGGATCCTACTGAGGCCAAGGCTTTAAAATAGAAGTCCTCGGATGAGGTTGAGAAGCTAGTTAAGGAAAGGAAGAAAAAGAAGATAATTACTAAAGTAGAGTTAGTCCAATATCTTTTGAAGGATACTGAGATAACATCAGAGAATATTTTGGTACAACAATATTTCATGGTAGAATCTTTACTAGAAACTCCGAGTAAGAATTTTATCACTCTGGAAAAATCCCAAGAAAAGATTGTTGAAGAAAATGGAGAATAAGAGGTAGAAAGTAGTGGTGGCACAAAAGATCATATAAATATTGTTGAAGATTACCATGAAAAGGAAACCCCATCTGAGAAACTATCAATTCGAACTTTTGATGTCGAGTATTATAAGATATCAAAATCCTAGGAAGGTTGCGGAAGGTGAATATGAGAAGGGTGAAGAAGAAGTTAATAAACTCTATGTGGAATAATGTTCAAATCATGATTTCATACATCCTGAGGATGCTGAGGCATGAGATAAGAAAGAAATTATAGATGAAGATAAGATTGTTCAGCTCTCTGAAAATGAACATAAATCTCGGGATAAGGAAGCCATTCTGAAAAATGACAAGGGTAAACAAGTGGTTGCTGATACACCCAATAAAGCGATCATGAAGAAGAAAGATGTTGGTGGATCTTCAAAGTGGAAGCTTGTTGAGATAGATAGAGAGCCCTCACCAAGAAAATCTCAGATTTGGAATCATCATCCTTTGGACATGATTTTTTGGTCCAATCCTTGAAGAAGATGGTTGGCACCATTATGATTTTCCCTAGCATTGATTCTAGAAGCCAGATGCTTCAACACACAGAATATTAGAAATCAGATTCAGTTTCCATGGTGATGGACAAGTGTGTAAAGCTTTATGATGATCTCAATAATTTATTCAGTAACTAGTATGAGCATATAAAATCATGTAAGAAAATGGTTGGCTGGTCAATGAAGATAGTTTAAGATTTGAGAGAACTTGATGAGTTTCAAGATGGTGACAAGGAGGATTTTGACATAAAATATGGTAAGATCAAGGATCGCATGAGTAGATTTGAGGAAAATCTAACTCTTGAGTAGAATACTCAGATTCAAGAAGTCATGGATCTGAATGGGAAGTTGTATTCTATTGTCTAATGTTGCAAAAGGGAAAGGGATCTTTGGATTAAGATTGAATACAAGCTTGTTAAGCAAGTTGAACTGATGAAGGATCATGCAGATCCTCTCAGGGATCAGGAAGAAAAGATCAAAGCTTTAGAGAATAAATCAAAGTATCTGGATCCGCTCATAAATCAAGTAGAGGAATACCAAAAGGAACTCAAAAATATGAAAACCATAGTGAAGAAATTGATACCCAAGGATAAGGAAGGAAAATAGATCCAATCCAATCATTTGTTTTATTTTCCTTCTTGTACAAATTCTTTCCAAGAATAATGAAATTTTTCTAGGTCTCTTGTCTTCTGGATGTCTTGTAATAATCTCTCAGGTACCATAATTTCTTGTTTATTCCCTCAAATTCTTTTTCAAAATCCAAAAGGGGTAGAAAGTAAAAAATGAATACTAAGTAAATAAGAAATATCCCTATGTAAGGGGGAGTTTATCTAAGAGGGATTTTTCATTACAGAGATTTATGTACTCAAGATAATGATAAATCTCATTCTAGAAATCTAGAATATTATCATTAGTGTTCCAAAGCCTAATTGAGAGTTAGTCAGATTCATCTTTTCCTATATGATAAGGGAGATAAGTTTTATTTTCAATGTCTAGAAAAATATTTTCTATGTCCTTATTTTCTTTTTCTTTAGGGTGATTGTTCTTTCAAAAAAGGGGGAGATTACTGAGTCAATAAGGTTTTCCTTATGAATTTTCCATTTCTTTATGTTTCGGGAGATTGTTGAGCAAATAAGGTTTCTTTATGAATTTACCATTCCTTCTGATTTTGAAAATCGCAATCACCTTATCTTAAAGAAAATTTCATTTTACCCTCTTCTTTGCTTCTATAAGGAAACTTTTCCTTCCCCAAAGAAGTTGATCCTTACCATGTTTTTCATTGTTCGTTATCATCTCAAAATGTAAAATAAGGTTTCATATATAAAAACCCAAAATCATATAATACATAGATATAGAAAAAAAAATTAGGATTCGAATTCAGGTTATGAGTTCTCTGAATTCTGACTCCAAACTCTTATGAGTTCTAACTCCAAGTTCTCTAAATTTAGGCTCTGAACTCTTATGAGTTCTGACTTCAAGTTCTCTGAAAACAAACTTCAAACTCTTAGGAGATCTGACTCCGAGTTATCTGAATTTAGACTCTGAACTTTTTGTTTTTTGACTCCAAATTCTCATGAATTTTGACTTCGGAATTTGTGAGTTCTGACTTCGAATTCTCATGAACTCTGACTTCGAACATTGTAAGTTCAGATTCCAAATTCTTATAAATCTATATTTTAAATTTCATTTAAATTCATACTCCATAATTATATAGATTTTATGTTCTGAATTCCTTAGAAAACAGAATCCAAATATCCTGTAATATATACACTGAACTTTTATTTTACTTAGACTCCGAGCATTTATTTTTACTTAGAATATGATCATTTATTTTACTTAGACTCTGATCTTTTATTTTTCTTAGACTCTGAAAAATTGTTTTTGATTAAGCGACCATTTGTTTCTCATCTGTGATATAGTTATGAAACGATGTCTTGCATTTTGTTTCTAACTAACCATTTTTTGAGTGACTCACGTACAGGTCCCTCCAAAATTCAAGGATAAATATGACCATTGGAGGAGGGAGCCGACCATTGGAGTTGTGACTATAAATAAGATCTCATTAGAAAGAGCTAATGACTTTTGGACAACTTTTGATTAGAATTGATTTCTAGAGAGAGACAATCTCATTCTTAGTGCATACTGAACTTCTTGATAAGACTTTCTTTTTGCAACTCGGATTATTACTGTGTACAATCGAGGGATTATAGGGAAAAGACGATAGAGGATCCAACTACCTTGAATTTTAGGGATTCCTTTCTGAGGAAGACAAAGGTGCTGACTACCTTGAAGTTGAAGGCTTGTTGGGATAGCAATATAGACTCGATCTTCATATCGATGTTTTCCTTTGTGTGGGAAAGACAAACTTTCTTGAAAGTATTAATCAAGGGAACTTTATTTAAGGTTTTTGGATACCCTTCTATTTGGGTTAAAATAATTACTACTTGTTACATGTTTGTTTCTTGTTTTCGGCTACATTTTTATTGTTGAGGAAAGTATAACTATCTTATAATTCCTTATAATTTTATATTCTGATTTAGTGAGATTCTATACTCTTTAAGATATAATATTTATCTTTGTAAAATTTCATTAAGTTTCATTTTTTCGGAACCATATTTTCATAATCACTTTCTTAGAATCATATTTCTATAATCAAGAAAGTGTGTAGAACTAGAGGTTTTGTGAATTACTTTGTTTAACTTTGTTAAACTTCACCATCTTTAAAAGTTCCAAAGAAATCTTTAATGTATATAATTCACCACCACCCTCTTGGATATTGAGCATCATATGATACTAGAATTATTATCTTAATTCATTATTTCGATCCAACAATTGGTATCAGAGGTTGGTGACGCCGTACCCTAAACCAATCCAACACACATGACACTTCATGGTCTCTCTATATAAGGATAGTTAGTATTATAACAAAATTAATCAATACATCGTCACTAGGGGAATCATTTTTTTGTCACATAAGGTATAGATCTTAGTTTTATAACTATATTAGTGAATGAAGTGGTCACATGTTCTATACAAAGTCATTTTAGTCTCATTAAAAATGTAATATCAAATGAATTAAATTAGTGAGTAACATACACTTGTAACTTATTGAAAAGGTTTGTAGATATCAAGCACCTTAAATAAGATACTTATTCTTGTCACATAAAGAATCCATTTCTCAAAACATAAGGTACCCTAGGCCCATCACCTAGAGATATTATTCTTATTCACAGTGTGTGGTTGTCCAAAGACCCTAAATAAATACCTCTTGAAATCATCAAGAAAGACAGACTCATGGGTTTAATTTAGGGGTTAACCAACACATATATACATATCATGTATTAGTAATATCATTATTTTCATTCTAGTGTGGATGATACTACATAACCTAAAAACATATAGGTCATTCATAGTTTAAATTCCAACAGGGATTTCATATGTTATCATTTCGTCGTTATAGTCCTTATATGATCTCTATATAATGTAGGGTAAAATTTACCTTCCAGTTAGTACTCCTTATAATTTATAATCTTTTTTAGGCTTGTTTAGAATGGGTGAGAGGTTTAGTAGACTTCCAAAATATAATATGGATATGAAGATATTACCTCCCATTGGGTAGATGATATTATAATGATTTAGGGATTGAATATAAAAGAGGCATTCTATATATCTAAATAAAAAATAGAAATCAAAACCCATATATTTTGATTTAATAGTTGAAGGTCATTTGATATTACCATATTGTGAAGTCTAAAATTATAAAGTAAGGATACTTTTTATGTGAAAGGTGTGATAAAAAATGGATAGTGTGGTGATTAGGCTTTAGGATACATAGGAGATGTAGAAATAGAATAATCAGTACATGAGTAATCTCATTCTCATAACATATGGAATTCATGGTATCTTCAAATGGAGAATCATATTCTATTCAAATAGAGTAATCTTGTAGTTTACTATCTTATGACAAGAATTATCACGTTTATTATTGGTAGACAATGACATGTAGAGTGGTTTTTACACGTTAAACTACCTAATGGGAGTGTGACTCATCAAGTGGATTAGGTTGTTTCCACACAATGATTCCATGTTTTGGGCCTACACATGATTGGTGTCTTATAGTGCCGCTCAAGAATTAGGAGAGAATGATTGGTTCTTAATAAAATGTTTTAATACCCAATTAGTTCTTCGGATCCCCAAGAAATGATGTTTCCTAACATTTTTGTAGTTGAAATGATCTACGGTTGAGGTTTCTTATTTATAAGAATGGGATGTGGTAAGATTTCCCAACATATTTTTTGGTTTAGTGGTATTATTCATGAGGGTCCATAATTCCAATTGTTCATATAGAATTTGAAAGTATAATCTTGGTTCTAGTGGATGTAGGTACCATGAGATCTCAACATTTTTTAATCTATATTTTTGGAATATAGGCATTAAATAGAATTACTCCATTTAAGGTTCACACAATTTTAGATTTTTCAAACACTTAAAGGTGCACAATTCATTGTCTATATTGTAATTTTATTTCATGACTGTCTAAGGAAGATGTTCTGAAAAAGTTGGGTGTTGTGAGAAACATTGATTTTTATAAAACAATTATTTATCTAGTGAATTGATTTCTTCATTGAAAAATGATATGTGGAATCATCTATAATTTAGGAAAATATATGAAAAGACAAATTTTGGGTATGTTGAACAATTTTCTCACATATAGTAAACTACATGTGGTCTATGATTGTATGAATTTATAGAAAAATGTGTTGCATGATATGAGAGAACAGACCATAAAACTCCAGAGGTCCATCCCTAAAAATCTTCGAGATTCTATAAATATAGGCCTTTCAGCTTTCAAAGAATGATGGTTTAAACAATTATTGAATGATGAAGTGACTTAAATGTTGAGAAAAACATGAACTTCATTATACACAACATTGAGTTTTGTAAACACTTTTCCATTTTATTTTTGACCAAGAAAATAGCCAGGACAAAACTTTTAGCTTCTGTTAAAGCCTTTCTTATTTTGTAAGGAAACTCAGAGTTAAATGAATTCTATATTTTTTTGGTAAATTATCATAATATTCATAAAATAATTTTTTCTATAAATCATTTCGAAGGACATTGCAACCTATAATCCATCATGGGAAGGCTTCTGAGTACTATTAATTCATATTTTCAGTTCTAATAACATAGTTAGATTTCGTTTTATCATTAAATATCATATTATTAAATATGTGTTTTAACTAAATAAGGTACCATATTTTGAATCAAGACATTAAAATTAAGAAATGGTAAAGTATTAGTTATTGAAAAAAAGTAAAATACATAAGTGAATAATGAAAATTATATAAATGAATAGTAAATCTGATAAAATATGGTAATGGTTATAAATATTATAAATGTTATATATATAGTGTCCAAAAATAATTAAATCATTATGTTATTTCTAATTAATCATTCTAATCCACTGTATATATGTAATTACTTTCCTAAACTATTATGTTTTTGTTATTTCTGAAATATTATATCATTTTAATTTGAAAATTTCCCTTCCACCACAAATTTAGAACCAGTCCAAAATTTATAATTTCTCCAAATATTATAGTATAAAATCCTTCAAAACGTATTAACCTCTATATTTAAGGTATTCTGGTCCCAAGAAAAATTCCCAAATTTTTTGGTAAATATATCCATGTTGGAAAAGGACTTATTTTATGAAGTAGGTAATGACATTGCACGGAAATCATTACATTCTCTATAAATTATTAAACTAAATTATTATAATTATATTATCATATTATAATAATAATAGAAAGATATCTATAATATATAGACATAAATTATATAAGTATTCATCATTATAAATTATTTTCCCAAAGTATATTTGTGTTTGGGTTTCTTTAGCAACCAATATGGTTGATGCTCCCTGAAAATTATCATCATTATCATAAATAATTCTTTAAAGTTAATAAAATATTAAATATATAATAATTTATTAATTCTATTTATATTTAATTTTCTATATTAGTAAAAGTTTAAAAAAAATATTCAAAACAGTCAAGATGATTGAAAAACATGACCGTATGAATGAACTGTAAAAAATCCATATATAAAACACTTATTATCCATATTTTTTTGTAACTATTGAAGTAAATAAGCTATTAGTAAGTATTAAACATGGAAAAAATATGCATTAAGGAATCTGGGAACATGAATGATAATCGAGACAGACATGGTAAAATTGATCATAAAGTAGATAAAAAGACTAAATTACAATGACTTAAATGAACTATAAATAAATAATTGGTTAATAATTTATAAATATAAATGATTACTTGTATGTATAAAAATATAAAACACTTAAATCAACAACAAATAAATAATATATATATAATTAATTAGGTTAAATTTCAGGAATCTTGTAGTCGGAATCAATGCATATTCATCATTTATCCCATTATGATTGTTCCCATATTCTCTCTCTATTATTTTAATATATTTATACACCTTATTTTTTTATTTTTTATGTACTATTATATTCTAATTCAAACCATTATTCTTTATTTAGTTATTATATGAAAATAATTTCAAGAAAATTAATTCTTTAAAAATTTTGAAAATGCTAAACATAATTCTATTATATGAAGATGCTATTTTTAATATTTTAAAGGAAAATGGGTATACTAGAGAATACCTATATTTATGAAAGGTATTTGATCAATATAGTAT
Source organism: Viscum album (assembly GCA_963277665.1). NCBI lineage: Eukaryota > Viridiplantae > Streptophyta > Magnoliopsida > Santalales > Viscaceae > Viscum > Viscum album. Next base: position 1,825,833,646 of record OY728143.1, on the reverse strand, counting down.
TTTAAATTACACTAAAAATAAACTTATATCTTAATAATTACTCAATTAGATAATATTGTCTTCTTAAACTCTAACGTTGGAAATTTATTTCATGATTTATTCATTTTCGCGATGTTATGAAATTTAATTTAATTTTAACCTAGTTTTAGAGGTTTTAATATAATTGAAAAATAAATATAAGGTGAAAAAAACATCATGGTTCATTTCATGGTATTAGATATTGAAAAAAATAAATATTTTTATGAAAATGATCATCGTTTTAACTATGTTATATTTCTTAATAACTTATAAATGAATAGATACAACTATGTAGAAAATTTAATTGTGGATAACATGGTATTGATGTTTTTTAGTGTTAAAAAAATCAGGGATTTAATATATAAATTAATGATATGTGTTGGACAATTTATTGATTATAACATGATGGAACAACATTATAATGGTTATCAAGGGGTGTAAAGAAAATTTCATTATATTATATTTTATATGAATTATGGGGCTAAAATGGAATGTGTTAATTGAAAATTTTATCAAAAAATATAATAGTGTTATGTGAGAAAAAATATTTCATGAATTAAAATAATATATGAAAACATTTTTGTAGAATCCATGAGATATAATTTTGTATTATAATTTTTATTTTATAGATAGTGAATATGCTTACCATAGGTTTTAGAACCATAGTTTATCTAGAGACACTAATTCATGGTTTAGGTTTTTTTGTAGTTATTTACCATTTTTTAAATATGTATTTTCACAAGGAAATGGGAAGAAATATTCACCAAAATTTATATAAGATAATTTATGGATTAAATGGATGGTTTTTTCATAGAGAATTATCACACTCATTGATAAATAATTAAAAAAACTAATCTTGTAAGAAGAATAGATTTTTTTACTTATTTGGTACCTATTTTTTATCATTCATCATAGTTATTTGGATTTATTATATTATTTTATTTTTGGATTCGTGTTTAATTTTTAAGAAACATTTATTTTATATTGTTTTTTTATAACTGTATTCCAAAAATGTTCTTTAATGACCAAAAATATAAGGAGATCTTATTGAGGGATATCACCTACTAATAACCAAGGACAAACCACTCCTAAATAATTGATTATCCTTTTTTAAAATATTAATATTTTTGAGATATTTATTATTTATTTATTTTTATTATTGATTATATAGGATACGATGATGATTATACAAACTAACCATCAATAAAGGAATAATTTTTTAGGAATTGGTTATGTGGGAATTGATCACCCAATATTTATGCTCATTATAATCACATGGGAAAATAAAATGGTATTAGTGCCTTTATTTTCCCTTAAAGATCATAAATTCATTTATTATCTTATATTTATTGTTCATTTGATATAATTTTCACTGATAATATAAATTTCATAAAATATAATGGTATCCTTATGTTTAATAGAAAATAAATCCATTTATGGATTTACGTTGTTATTCTATACTTGTTATCATTGGGACTAGATGTGATTTATATTACTCGAAATGGATAATAAGCCCATAAGGGGAGAAGACTCTGGAGCTAGTGTTTCTCACCATCTTCCTCGTCCCTCCATTCTCTTCATCTATGGCTCGGGTTCTAAGGTTGGGACGTCTGGTGAGGGACTTAGGGTGTCGATAACTCCATGGTCGCGCTGATCAAGAGTTTTGTGTTCACCCTTCTCTAACAAATAGGTGAAGGTCTCAAATCCCACTCCCATGACGGCTTCGACTAATCTCATTGTGGTCTCCCTCATCTCTTATTCTATATCCCAATTTCATCGTCATTCCCCTAGGTCACTATAATGTCACATAGGGTGACCTTAAAAATATTTGTGGCATGAAGTGGTTCCCTATTTGTTATCCCCATTCCTGATGAAGGTTATTCATTCTGATTTGACGATGGTTCCTTTGGGTTCATACATGAGCACATTAGCGGATCACTTGTCTGTCCAATTGGATTTCTGGTTTCATCTCATGTCTCGTACTGCAATCCTCTAAATATCTTATCCTCTCTTTTCCCTTCCCCTTTGTGTATGAATCCATGATGGTCATGTTCGAAGGATAATTGGGAGAACTGGGATGGTTTTGGTGATTCTGACAATGGTGATACTGAACTAGGTGGTTATGGGATGTGGTTTGCAGCTGTCATGGTGCAACACAGTCTGTAATTGGCCAGATAGATTTTATTGGTATTGATAGTGGTGCAAGTACCTCCCCCCACCAATTGTCGTTCACCAGCCCTCATGGGGTTGTTCCAGTCTCTTGTGTGGAGTGTGGTTTGGATGGGAGGTCTCAGATGTGGTAGTGGTGTTTCATATAAGGAATGGTTAATGTGTGTGATGGCAGGTCACATTACATGGTAGCGAGAGATGTCATCACATGTTCATATTGATGCTATTTTTGGATTGGTTGGTCATGGGCAGATAGTAGATGTTTTTTAGTTTAATGTTTTGGGAAGGCATGTCCTTGGGCATGATTCCAAGTCCAACTTTCTTATGATTCCTTTTGTGTGCATGATGGTTACCACGTAGCCTCATAGTGTTTTTATAAAAAAAAAAATTGGAGGTAAATGGATATATGTAACCCAATGAAAGTGTATTTTTTATGTTTATTGATCTTAAAAATATTTAACATAATATAAGAACATCCCCCACATTTTTTCCATTAATCTTGATAAAGATTTTGTTGAATGGGATGAATTATATAACCTATAATTAAATATCAGATAAACTCAATTGTGTCCATGAATTTAATATAATTGTGAATAAATTCAAATTAAAATTTATACCTTCTAAATTTCAATATATTTCTTATCAATGACGCAACAATTGAATATTTTTTGTAAATATAAATATAATTGTTATTAATATATATTATTTTGGGTCAAAATACTTCTATCTATAATTATTTTGATAAACACAATACATATATTTTGCATAATTATTATCCTTATAATCCTTGTTATTATTTGGTTTTCTTGTAATGTTTTTCAAATTCCAATTTTTCAATATCATAAATAGTAATCTCATTTTACATTTTATTTGACTAGGTTAATAAATAGATAATATAGGTAAGTATAGAAAAATGATATTTTATGTCTGTTTTATCATTTTTCCATAACATCTGTTTTTATAAAGAATAGTATAAGAAAATTTTTATTAATTTAACTTTACAGAATTATTCTTTGTGTAATTTATCATGTGTAAAATTATTTTATATGGATCATTTTTATCGGTCTAGAGGAACATCATTAGTCGATGTAGTTGAGGAGTATTTCCATTGAAAGAACTGTTGTTGTTGTTGATATAATTTCAACTGAACTCATGAAATTTAAATGCTAAATATTGTGGTTATTGTCAATTTTTGATTAAAATATACATGATCTCATGGTGAAGAATTACACACACAATAATGTAATATTAAAATTTTATAAATTTTGATTCTTTTCAATATCTAGTTACTGGAAGTTATTCTGATTTTATTTTATTTGGGAAAAATTTCTCAGAGTATGTGTGTCCAACGTTCTTCTTGCTGGTAATATAATATTTTTACTTTTTAAGTGATATTATGATTATTTTGATCAAGGGATCTAAGGTCTATGGGGACATGTAGTTGTTCCATTCAGGATGATTGAGGGCTTTTAGATGAAAGGAAGTGTTTATTCCAATCACGTTGATTGAGGGTTTATAGGGTTTTGGAAGAAAGACCAAACTACATGTTCATAATCAAGGATATCTAAATTTGCATCTACAGACATCCTTATCAATTTGGATGAAAGGGAAGACCTTAAATATTGTAGATCATGTAAGTTTTTTAATTAATTTTTTAGAATTTAGTTATATGTTTTTATTAAATTCTATATGTTTTTTAAATACTATATTTTCTAAATTATTTATATTATTTATATATATTCTATAAATAAAACTGTATGTTAAATATTTTTCTTAAATTCTATATAATTATGCATGTTTTTAATTTTTTATATTTTATTAGTTTCATAAATCTCTATATATAATCTATTTCAAAAGTTACAAAATTTTTATATATTGTATCTTTAGTTACTCTTATTATACTAGGTTGAAGAAATCATTTTTTCAGTCTATAATAATGTTATTCATTTATTTACGTAAACTTGATTGTAAAATTTTATAATAGTTTTTAAAATTTAAATTCACCCTCTACCCTTATATAGTATATTTATAGTAAATTCATATGAAAATTGGTTTTAGAGAAAATGATCAATATTTTTTTTTCCTTACAGTAACCGCGTTGGCATAGAAAATAGTATTTTTTTTGATGGTATGTTTTTTTTATCAACATTGATAATCTAAATCTTATAAGACCACATATATTAGTTATTTCATGTTATTATTACTATAGAAATTATATGAATAACATTGTGATTAATAAAATAGTTTTATAATTATTTGATAACGATTGGTCACAAAAATATATCTAAAGAGAAGTGATAGAATTTAATATAGTAGAGAATAATAAATATCAGTTGAATTATAGAGTTTGAAATACACTGTTATGTTCAATGAATAAAAATATCCATAGTTAGATTTATTCTTGTGAGACATCTAATTATATCTTGATAAATATTAATGTAATACATGTTGGAACATCTAATATTTTTGAAACAATATGAGAAATGATTCGTTTACGTAATGACCTAGAAACCTAGATCTGGTACCTTACATTATTACATAATCATGATTAAAAAGAATAAAATCTATAAGTACCACCAGTATAGCTATTTTGGAAAACAAGATTTGTAAAATATACACATTTTACACTGGGAATATAAAATAAAATATAACACAAAAAATTAAACTGCCTCCATGAAAACACATTTGGATATCACATCCCCATAAAATATCTAAATACAGAAAAATATGGTTAATGTCAAATTCTATGTATGGGGTAAGCACTATAGAATCCCTCAGGAATCAATAGGCATGATAAAATTGGAAAGGTAAATAACTAAGAACATATATCATTTAAATTTATGGATAAGGAATAATCAATAAGGAAAGGTAAATATATGAGCACACCTTTTATTTTAATAAATGTATTCGGTATAATCAATATATAAAGTTAAACTACTAAAAACACAGGTTATTTAATCAATAAACGAAGAATGAAATGCATCTAATTATTTTCTTCATAGTGAAAATATCATAGATAATAATAACTAAATTCAGAATATAGGAAATTATAATTTATTGGATGTCATGTTTCGTAGGTTTTTGGAACCAGTACTACCAATATCTATTATCAATACAGTTTAATACTACTGGGTAAAAAACTATCTGATTTGGTCAACTGATTCATCTCAAGAGAAAACAAATACATCAAGGGGATATCCTTGACCGGGACACATCTCTGTATTCGTGCCCAAATGATTTCTCAAATATTAATTAATTGATTTAATAATGATTCTTTTCATCAAATATCTATATTGGGAGAATAATACTGATATATTCATGTTTACTGAGATATAAAAAAACATTCAATATAAACACTATATGAAAAAAATGTATACATTGTAATCAATATTCTTATACATCTTACAATAATATGTCTCTTTAAGAGAAATGAAATTCATAGTTATAAATGATCAAAAGTAGGTGATTGGTTCAAACAAAATCTAACAATCACAAAAGAATGTGAGATTTCACATTTATTTTTACCACTTACTCATTTTAATGTCTAATCCACATTCAAGAAATAATTCAAATTGAAACTTATGATACATTGAAGAACTAATTAATAATGATATTAAATTTTAAAGGTGAATTATGTACACCATATAAAATTTAATTGGTGTATAATAACAAATATGTCTCAATTGAATGTAAATTGAGATGAAATCTCTTACCTCACACTTGTTTATGGTTGAATTCTCTTTTACCTACTATATAATGGTTTTTTGGATGTTATAGACTTATAAAAGAACCATATTTATAATTATAAAATCATATATGATCCCTTTATAACATTTTATCACATATTTTTCATTAATCATTCATTATTTTCATTGTGTTGGGAATCAATGCCTTGCTTTGATAGTATGTTTTGACATGTTATTTTTTGTTCCTTTATTGTATATAATTATTTCAACATCCCAAGAATTTTAAAAATTATTTAAATATAAAATATATATAGTAAATATGTATTTATAGTAATCCATAAAATTGTTTGATGGAAAATAGAATATGCAGTTCATGGAGACTGTAGGCCATACATACACATGAACACTATTTTAATTTTCTTATCCTTTTTAAATAAGCAAATTTAAATAATATATATGTATATATAAATATATATATTATCATTAAAGGGTTATTTTTATGACTTATATATCACATATTATTATTAAATCCATCCATAATACATTTCTTGTGAATTCTGAACATATCGAATCACTTTGCGAGCTGGCAGTATGTCGTACAAATGATCGATGTTATCTGGTTCCCAAAAATGGGAATCATGATGTTATGTTCATTATTAAAATTAAATAAGCATAAAAACATCATACATATTATATATATTATATATAATATATCATTCCATCATTATTTAAAATTGTTAAAGGGGGTAATGTAATAACGAATTACATCGGTTCACGAGGTTGTCGTATGCGGTACCCACGAAAGATGATTTTTAAATTTTTGTTATTAAAGTATGTAAATTTTTAGTATTTACAATTAATCTAAAATAATCTCAATATATTAATGATAAATAGTCAATTATATAATAATTTTATAATAATAATTATATAAGGTAAAGGAAATAAAATTAAAACTCTTTTTAGAATAACATAAACTGTTCTTCGGGTACCCTACATTGGTTTGCACTAATGTATTCCTTAGATGGAATTTTTTCCAATATTAAGAATCTAGGATGAGGGATAGAAATTATGTGATTTTATTGGGATTTTATTTTCTTTATATAAGTGGTTTTACGTTTTTTTGTGGAGATGATAGGGGAATGCCTTTTGTAATTGAGGGAGTGGACACACTTGACATTTTTGAAATTAAGTTAGGTGTGATAACATTTTTACATAAAAATATTAAATAAAGAACCAAATTATGTCCATAATGGTTTAAGTTATAAATATGATAATAAAAGGGAGTTTTGAAATCTTTTGGGTCATTCTTACACCTTATATTCTAATTTTAACCACTACGTAAACTTGTATTTATCTTAATCAATGCAATTAATTTTTACTGCTTTCACTAACAATTTTGATAAAAAATAAATTTGACCTTATTTGAAATTATAAATTATGAATATTAATGATATTTAATATATTTATCTTGATTAAAGCCTCCTAAATTTATTTATTTAATTTATAATTTATCCTATAAAAATGGTGAGACAGAAGATTTTTAAAGTAAAAATGTTCAAAATTTACAATGTTTTTATATCACAATTCAAGATAAAAATTAGTAAAACAACCTAAATTGTTTTAATATATTTATTATGGAACTATTTTAGCTTTTATACCATCTAAAAATATAATTGAAAAATATAAATTATTTAAATGAAAATGGTATATTCAATTAAAATCTATTATTTGTTTTACTATTCATTAAAAATGAATCTTCTCGGAAAAAATCAAAAAAATAACCATAATTTTATTTTTAAATAAAATATTATAAACAAAAAGAATAATATTTTTTTCAAATAAAATTTATAAATTTTTTAAACAATATTTGGAAAACAATTTTACCTTTAAAAGGAGAAAAAAAAATTTCATAAAAATACATAATTTTTTTGTGTAAAATTGGATTTATTCTTATCTCATGACTAAAAAAATATATTGGATATGTATCATAAAATATTATTCAAATATGTAATATACAAATTTTATTCAGATAATAAAATATTTATAATTGAGTAAATTTGTTAAGATGAATCACCATTGGTGCATAAAAACTATTTTTTATAAAAGAATTTACATTATGTTCAACTGGTTATTATATTCACTTCAAACTAATTGGTAACCAAAAAATTTAACCATATATTTTCCTAATTTATTTAATACTATTGGTAAAATCAAATTTAATCGGATGGTGATAATTTTCATTTTAAATCATAATAATATTAATATAATACTTTTCTTCAGTAAAACTGGGTGATGAATGAAACATAATCTTTTGAAGTATCTTGTTGTTTTGTGTAACACAAGAAAAAATAAATGTTGTGTGTAACACAATATAAAAATATTATTTTTTGAAATGAAATATAAATTATTATTTCATGCATTACAAGATATATAATTGTAAATATATTGTAAATTATAAGGATTTTATATTCTTTTTATGCCTGGTGTTGTGTGTTACATGTGTTATTGAATATGATGTTCTTATTTTAAATTTATGGGGTGTTACATTCCCCCTTCTTTAAATAAATAGATTCTTTTAAAATTAAACATTATCATGGTAATTAAGGTATTTAAATTTAAAAAAAAATCTATTCTTGAAAAACTTACATCACAAAAGAGATAACAAAATATCCTACTAATAAGAGATAAAAGGATGTTTGAATGTCATATAGAATAACACATAACCAGGTTTCTATGTTTGACAATATTTGTGTAAAATTATGATATGGACATGGATAAAAGAATTAAATATTTATATAGAGTGATTTAGGTCATTGATCATAATAAAGTAAGTCATTAGTAGAATGTGTAGGGACTCAGAACCACCAATATATGATGATTTAAAAGCCTATTGGTTCAAAAAAATAAGGAATTAGCATTGATTTTTTTGTCTCAATACCCTTTTTACAAGAGTTGAGAAATTATTTTATTCTCTGAGAATAAAAGAAAATATATTTGATTTGGTTTTATTTCATAAATAATTACCCTCTAGATGTAATTTGATCAATTTATTATTCATCCCTTACACCATGAAACTTATATCTAAAAATTATCCTTTATGACTGAAGTGCTAAAAATAACCTTCAATAGATATTATGATCCAAAAAAGTGTAATATGATATTCCACTTATCGTTACAAAAAATAAAATTGTTAGAAAAAATTATCCAATAATACCTAAATTTCAACTTAATACATTCCATAAATAGTTAATCATAAAGCTCATCAAATATATGTATGATCATATATAGAAAAAAGGTTTATAAATAAAAATTATTCTCCCTAGAAAAATATTGTGTCCCATAATCATCACATAACAAACATGTGAATACATTCATCACGTATTCTCTTAAAACATGGTAATAACATGAGTTACAATAAATTCTTATTGAAAACAAGAATAGTCATTATTCCTTGTGTAAAACATATGTTATTGGTTATATTCCATTAATCCAGAAATATTATATACTCCATCAATGATAACAAAAATAATTTTTCTAACAAATCATTAATTAGTTCTTAGGTAGTTAGTGATATCCAATTTAATTTTTCATAATCAATCATATCTTTATCCCAATATAATTATCTCAACATCTGGATTATATTTAGGGTTATCATTTCTTCAATCATGTGTTTTTAGGAAGATAAACTTTCCCTTTAGTAATTTTTCTTCTTCATCGATATCATTCAACATACACTTTCTAATTATTAATGAAAAATTAATGATGTACAATCCTTACACATTTAATAATTATTTTAATGAGAATATGATCAAAAAAATACCATTACAACAAATATATTGTACCTAAATACAAAAGAATATAAATCAAAATACTTTTTTGTATTAGTATAATATGATTGACCATAAACCCTTTTCTAATTATGATTTAAATTCCTATTTATACTGAAGAATTATTTTTTTTATTTCCAAATATTTTTAATGTTTAAAAACTCTATATAGGGGTTTTAATTCCTCCATATTCATTATTTTTCTAAGTGACACTTTTCTATTAAATTATAAAAAAATTATAATCCCCTCAAGAATTTGAAAGAGTTATACTTTCGACAGTTATCGCATGTGACAAAATAATTCATTCCCTTAATCCATTTATCCAAAATTTACTATATTGTTCTCTTATAAAATTTCTACCCATAGAATCCATAAAACTTATATAATTATATTTCTCTCAGGATAAAACATAAACATAATCCCTCATATTATGAATAATATTGAGACCCCAATGACAATTAGAGGCTTTTCTTTATCTGTTCAATGAAATAGAAAATATTTTATTCTGTGTTGTATATGAAATACAGAACATAACTTGATAACCTTATAAAGGTAACTTCATACTCAATAACAAATTCTTCTTCGTTTTTATTTAATCTAAATAATTTTTTTATCATTGTTTTTTTCTCAAGAGGGAAATATTTTTCATAGAATTTTTAACAACATGATATTTTACGGTATGTCTATTCTTAAAAAAATAAATTTCTTCAAGTGCTTATGTTACACAGAACATCGAGGTTAGAAAATGATTAAATATGATCATTAATTATGATAATTGTAACCTGGCCATTTGAATTGTATGGATGAATGAGAATAAGTAAATTATGGAAAAATTTTATATATATATATAATGAATTCATTGGTGAAAAATTATTTGTAAATAAAAATGATAACCAATTGGACATAAGGATGTGCTTGTAAAAAATGATTTTATGCCCACAATGAAATATTATCTTAATAAATTAAATTAATAATTATAAGTGAAGTATATTAATAAAAATTATATATTTTAAATTCCATAAAATGTTTTAAAATTCATATAAATGGTTTTATAGGCTTCAGAGAGGAATAAAGAAGATTTTAAGCATACAAACTATATATTTTAATGGTTGTTTTACCACCTTTCAATGGTACACCTATTTTAAATATAAATTTTTTAAAGTTTCTAAAAATATTTAAAAAACGAAAGATCATTTATGAAATAATAATATCAAAATTACCTTAGGGAAATATTTTGGTATTTTCAGAAAATATACTTATTTTGGAATAGTGAAAAATATTGAATTTTAATTTAAAACTGCTTTTCGTCTAATTTTTGAAAATAGTAAAGTTATAATTTTAATTATTTTTAAAGTATAATTATTCTAATTATATTTTAATAAATACAATTTATTTCATTTTAAAAAAACACTTTGATATTGTATATAAAAAACATTTCAAACTTTTGACCTTATTGCCTTAAAAAAACCTGTTCATTTTGTATGGAGGATTAATTATATATATAATTTTTCTAATTGTCTGAGTATAATTATTTAAAATAGATTCCATATTTTGAATCATAATTTCCAAATTATTTTGTAAGATCAATTTAATTTTTTATTTATAAACAGGTTACCATGGTAAAATAAATATTTACATCGGTATAGTTAAAAAATGAAATGGGTTTATGTTTAAATGTTAAAAGCTTAAAATACATAATAATACAAAATTAATTGATTTATTGAGATATTTATCACCTCTAAACAGCCTATAAAATATTAATTGTCCTCTAAAGTCATGTAAATATGTTCCAACTCAATTGTTTTGTATTTAAATATTAAATATTAATTATTTCAATCTCTAAATCCCACTTATCCTACTGTATAAATACCCAACCCCCACCCCATTTCAACTCACAATATATGACGATCCTAAAATATTTTCTGAAATATATCATCCTCACTCTCACAATTCTATGTTTCAATGGTGTCAAAAAAATTCCAGGACCATGGTCCTCAAGGGGTCCTCTAAGGAGGTCATAGTCAGAAGATAATTTTCTCAAAACACCAATCTTATTTATTTTTTTATACATTATAATAATATATTTTATCCATAAAGGAATAATAATTCCATAATAATATAAATAATAGAAATTTCAGTTTCTAACTGAATATCATATATTCACCCCATTTGTTACCTCCACTAATTCAAATAATCAAACTATTTTCAAAATTTTGGCGGTTAATCGCCTCCCTGAATAATGATTATTTTTATTACCCTTACCACCATCATGGATGGTAATTAAGCTGTTTTTATGGTCAAATAAGATTTTAATCTATATATTATAAGATATTTCATTTTATTAAACTAATTTATTTAAATAATTATAAATAAAGTGAAATTATTTCTTCATGTCTGGGAAAACTACCAAAAAAATAAACAACTATCATCAACATTTTAATAAAATGAATCATCATCACACTAGAAATAAAAAATAAATACAATACCATTTATATATCTTTAACTTAATTAATACAATTTTGTTCCATTTCTTTATTTTTAAACCCATTTTACATGAATATCCATAATGATACACAGATAAACCACTAATGAATCCATGAAATGAAGGCACCCAAAACCGTGATGGTAATGAACTTTTATTAATATATAGGGCATAAGATGTTATAAAATTATCCCATAAGTAATTAAAAATATTAATATAATTATTTGGTGATTTAATTAAATTTAATAAACAATTATACATGAGGTCAAAGTGGGAACCACAAAAGGGAAATGTGTGGTCAGGGTTTTCTCATCTCACTTTTACATCCGTGAGATATATGGATTATTCGCCACTTATTTCTTATATGAAATGTATATACTAAACTTTGACACATGATACTATTATATCATTATATTCATCTCTTTAAATGTTTAATTTTATAATTATTACTTTTATGGAGAATAATATTCGAATTATTAGAATTTAAAACGAATACTAAACTGAATTTCTATTCATTGGGTTGAACATCTACTTGTTGAATATATAGTCCAAATATTATGTATGGAATGACTTTTATTTTCTTGTGTTGTATTTATAATTTTTTATGTGGATTTTTATATAGTACAATTAATATTTCCATTTTATTAATTCGGACATCAATGATATGATACTGGTATGGGACATTATTTCAAAAATAATATTTTAAAGTTCATTTTTTTAAAAGAATGTTTTTTATATATTACATGAATATAATATCACACTTTTATATCTCCTTTAGGTTTTGAATATTCCATTAAAATATTTCTTGGATATTTTCAAATAAAATATTTTCTTTTATAATTGTGATGTTTTTTTAAAATATATAAATTTATAAAGTGAAAAATGTTATATTACTCGTGATTTTTTCAAAGATATTATTAATGTGATTTCATCTATATCATCATCATGTATTGACTCATGTGATTCATTAAGTTTGATATATTATGATACCTTCATCCATATTTTATTAAATGGAATTTTAGTTTTTTACTATTTTGATATCATTCACCTTATTACATTAGATAGTTTTTCACTATGTTTACATAATATGGAATGTTATTTACATATTGAATTCTATTTTTAATAAAAATATATATGATGATTATATTTCACCCATTTTAAATGATGAATGTATTAAACATAGTATGTTATGGATGATAACCCCTATATCCCCTCTATGAATTGATACTTCTCATGAGAAAAAAAATATATTTTTCAAGTCCTATCCCATTTATTAGATTCTTCGCATGAGGCCTTAATGATGTTAGATTGAAGTATGGAATCCTTCATAATTTTAGATTATTGGAATGAAGTTGTGATAATATATCTTTCTTGTAATGATACCTTAATAATATGTATCACATTTCCATTATTATTCATTCAATAATTGTGATATTATTTGTTGATTTCCTAGAGATCATTTAATTAGTAGAATATCCATGGTAATGTTTTCCAGCTCCTTGGATTATATGAATGTAATTGTTTGACCATCATTAATTCCAATCATATTATACATAGGTAATTGATTAATTATAATGTGGTTTAGTTATTTACATTTACATATTATTTTTATTATTTATGACACCTTTCGATGTACATAAACCTCAATGAGGATTTTTTATCACCCATTTTGTATGATTTATTTTTTCATATGTTTCCAATATGTTTATTGTGATTGATATGCAAGGTTAAACTATGGGATTAATAGTTTTATCAATGGAATTTATATTTTGTATTTTTTCAAATTTTATTGTATGATCCAAGGGTGTATCTAGATTCTATAATCTATTAAACTATTCAGTCGTTTGGGAGGATATTCCTTGTAAGTTATTTCAATGAAATGAATTATGGCACCAGATCTAGGATAATCAGGTCATTGTCATTATAGTTCATATTAGATCAAGTTTAGTATAATCCTTGATCAATAGATTTAGGGAAAATATTGATTAAAGAATGAAACCCTATGAATTAATTTAGATTTACACATAAATAAACCATATTTTTATTTATATATTAGTTATAATTAAAATACATTAGTTTACACTAAAATGTTTTGAGTCCATACGATAGGAATGAAAAATTATATAATATAATATAGTGAATTCCATTGTATATAAATGATTTCAAGAAATTTAATAGGAACATAATAAATATATATAATCTAAATAATAAAAATTATTTCTTCTTTTATGGATTTCAGGTAATATTTTAAAGGTAACTAGTATCCCAAAATTTCTCTTCATATGAGGAAATAATACCATGTTCCATAAATACAATAAATTAATTATACAAGTCATATTGTTATGAAGGATGTAAAGAGAATAAAAGGATGTAATAAAATGAATGAGGGGATGAAAATTATGATGGATTTTCCTACATGTGATGTTTATGGAAAGAAACACCACAATACTTGTTTGAAAATACTAAGATTTTTCTACATGAGTGAGAGAAATTCCACCATGCTTGTGACTTCAAGGTAATGAATGAATCTTTAAATTTAAAATGATTCAATTTCATGGATATTAGTCACAATACAAACGAATGGCCAAAGTGTCAAGGGAATATAACTCAGTCGAAGAAAAGGGATAAAGGTCCATGTTATTCCATTGATAGAGTTGAAGTGAAATGATTAGGTTATTGTTTATATGGATTAAAAAAATATGTTGTCAAATTATAAAGGACATTCTGGATATATAAAATGATTTTGTTATAGTACATCTTCTATAAGGATTAGGACGTATGTGATGAATACTATGAGTAACCAATAGAATTGTTTTTGTTGCAAGTTGATCTTTTGGGAAACACGTGATTTGGTGAACATAACCATAATATTGTTTATGTTGAGATAATAATTGTAAATATATATTTATGGGATAGAATTGGTTACCATGAATTTTTTTAATGATTTGATGGTTTATGTTGGGTTTACATCATGTTTGGATTTAAGTAATATATTCAACAACCTGAGATTTTATTTTTGGAATAATTCTTGTTTTAAATATGGTTTAACGATGATCAAGGTATTCATATAGTTGATATGTGATAATCATATCTACATTATATCATTATTAAAATAATATGTTATATTGATATTTGAAATTCAATGACATTTTAATTTTTTGGTCTTTATATTTTGAAATACATATTATGGATGCGTCTTAATATTAACTGCTTATAGAATGGATTATGTTCAACTTTTGACATTGTTGTTTGAAGTTAAAGTATGAATTATCTTATTTGATAACATGTTTAGTAAATATTTAAATTCAAAAGTAATGAATTGTGTATCTTTTGATAAATTTCTTTAAGCAAATAAATTAATCTTGAATATACATACCCTTGTTTAATAAATGAAGTGAAAAGAGATCAAAGAACAACCAAAGAGTGTTGTTATACTCATTTGATGAAATAAAGTTATTATATCTTCTCAAATAATTTAGAAATAAAATTTTATCATATTACCATCATTTTTTATGATAAAAACTTCCTTGTTTATACCTATTTATTCTATGGTTTTTTAGTCAATAACCTTTTAATGACAATGTACTCTACCATTCTCTGTTAGAACATGAAACTTGTATTAATCTTCCAGGTACATGTTTTCAATTCTATCAAAATTTACCCTATTATAAAGCACAATTTTGTTGTGACCATCATATTTACCATTCCAACTTATTAAAGGGATTTATTATGAACCATATTTAAGATGAGGGTTTCCCATATAAAAATTTGTAAGTTTCAACCTTCTGTTATCTATGTGTATTTTAAAATTTCTAGTATTAAATGTATTGAATAATAGGAGAATGTAACACCTCGAGATTTTATAGTATGCCACTTCTTAAATAAATTCAATATCTTCAATAACATACGTTACACAAAACATCTATCTTAAAAAATGATTAAAATTTATTATTTAATTGAGATAATTATCACATAGCAGTTGGAATAGTGAGAATTATTGAGAATAACTAAATAATTGATATATAGTTTATAAATTTTTCATAAAATAAATTCATTGGTTTCAAATTTATTATAAAAAATTAGATCAAATTGTACATAAAGGTTCTGTTTTTTTAAAGATAACTATATAATTCCTTTAGGGGAATTTTATTTTTATAAATTAAATAATTCACTACTAATTAAATATCATAATAAAGCTTATATTTTATATATTCAACAACTTTTTAAAAATTCATCCAATATGTTTTATAGGCTTAAGATAATATTAAATCCATTTTCAAAAATAATTAAACTATATATTATTAAAGAGAGTTTTCCCTCCTTTTCATGAAACACCTATTTGGAATATAAATTTTGAAATATTTTTAAATTTTTTTAATAATAATTTTAAAATTTTAAATTTGAATATGAAAATTACCATACGGTATGATTTTGGATTTTATATAGAAGTTCTATTTTTTGATGAATAGTAATAAACATTTTGAATTTTAATTGAAAAAAATCCAGTAATTTATTCATATAGTTAAATTATATTTCAAATTATTTTTAAAGATTAAATAGTTTAATTATACATCAATAAAAAAATTTGGTTATTGAATTTTAGTTAAAATTGAAATTGGATATAAAAAAAATTCAATCTATCGTACTTTTCAAATTAATGACCCTCCTCATCATTACGTCTATGGGATTAATATTAAATATAATTTTTAAAATTATGTAAATTGAGTTATGTAAAATAGATTACATATTTGTAATCAGATGTTCCAAATTATTTTTTTAGTTATATTTAATTTTTTATGTATATATATATTACAATGGAAAAATAAATTATTTGTCATGGTATGGGTAGAAAAATGAAATGGATTAATGGTAAAAATGTAAAGGCTTAAAACACCTAAATGCTAAAACATTTATGGGTTGTTTGAGGTATTTATCAAAAATAACCGTAATGTTCAATATTTATTGTCCTCCAAAGTCATGGAAATTAATTCCACCACAATATGGTTGTCTTTAAATATAAAATATCTACTATTTTAATTACTTAAATCCACCTCTCCTCAAGTATAAATACCACCCTTCACCACCCCATTTTTGACTCATAAGCCTTGAAGCTTTTAAAATCTCTTAAAAACCTCTCCTAATCACACTCCCATATCTATGTTATTTTGGTCCACCAAAATACCAAATCCATGTTCCTAAAGGGGTCATCTAAGGAGGTGAAATTCAGTAGGTAGTTTTATAAAAAAACTCTCTTATTTTCATTTCTTTCTCTAATTTTAACTCATCTATATCTTGAAAAAAGCTATAATAATTCCAGAATCATATAATTTTTTTTTCTAATTTAATAACATATATCCATACCGTTTATTACCTAATCCTATTCAAATAATCAAAACAATTGTCCAAAATATTCATGTTAATCACCTCCATGAATAATGTTCTTGTTCCTCTTTATATTACTGCCTTCATGGATGGTCATAAAAATATTTTTCTTCCTCAATAAGACATTAATAGGTATATTTTGAATAATTTATGATTATTTAACTAAAATAAAAATGAAAAAAAATAAAAAAAATTATTTCCTTTTTCCTGGAAAAACAGAAACTTTAAAATAAATTGTAATCGTTATTATTATATATAGAGAAAAATCCTCATAAAAGAAAAAAAATGAAATATATTATCATTTGTAATTATGGAGTTTAATTAATTCTATTTCATTCGACTTATTTAGTTTTAAACACATTTTAAACGAACACCCACAATTATACAAAAATGAACTGATAATGAATCCCTGAAACAAATGAACCTAAAACCATTAATGTAATAAAATATTATTAATGTATGGGGTAAAAAGGAGTTATAAAATCATTACATAAGTTGTAATAAATTTTTATATATTTTTTTAATGAGTTAACAACATTATTATAACTATTATTTAGGAGGATCAATTATGCACCACTAAAGGGAAGCATGTAGTAATGTTTTTTCTCATCTCCCATTTACTTCCATGAGACATATGCCTTATTCAACACTAATTTCATGTGTGTTAGGTATATAAATCCCTTGGATGTGTAATATTTTTAATCTCTATATATTCATTGTATTCAATGTTTCATTTTATAATTATTACTTTTATGGTTCATACCATTCGATTGATTAAAATGTATAAAATAATTCTCAACAAAATTTACATTCTTTGGGTTAAACTTATACTTATGGGTTACGTCATGATAAGACATTATGGGAAATTAATTTTCATTATATTATGATTTATTCCCACTTTTTTCTTGTGGATTTAATGAAAATACAGACAATCAATTAATTTTCACATCGTTTGAAAATTAAATAACTTTTTTAAGTGAAAACGGGTATTTTTCTCAATAATTTTTCAATTCTCTTAAAACGTATGTTCATATATTTAAAAATATCTTGATGAATATTGTCCGTTATTGAGGTTGATCACTTATGATATAATCTTATAAATTTTATTAAATTATTATTGATTAGTTTCTACAATTTTGATATCGTTCACTGTATTACTATGGAAGGTTTGTGATTATAATAACTTCATGGGAATATTATTTACAATTTGTAGGTTTGTTTCAATAGAAGTGTATATGTTCATTATGATTCATCACTTTCAAATTAAAAATGGTGTGATCTTATAAATTGATGAGTTGGTATTTCTATAACTCCTCAATGCATCGGTAGGTCTCATGAGAGAAACCATATTTGGTTCTGGCCAAATCCATTCCCATTTATTAAATTATTAGCATGAATCCCTGATGATTTATAATTCTTTGAACGATGACTTGATAGTAATAAATTCTTGGCCGGAAGTATTTACAGTATTATATTCTTAGCATGAAGCCTTGACAATATGCTGCAGATGTCCATAATTATTCATTTCATCATTATGAGATTTTTTTATTAATTTCCAAGGGATTATTTGATTATAACAATATTCTTTCATAATTTTACTAGATCAGGAGATTATTTATATAGAATTATTTGATCATATTTTTTTAGCCATATTATGATCAACTTGTTGATTAAATGAAATCTAGTTTAGTTATTCACCTTTTCATTTTTTTATTTTTATTTATGATGCATTCTCTATACATATCCCTTACTGAGTATTTGAGCTCACCCCTTTGTTATGTTTTATTTTTCCCCAAGTTTCCTAGAAGTTTTTTACGATTTATATGAAGTATTAAGATATGAGATTAATATATTTTTAAATATATTTTTTTATTCATTTTAATTTTTCAACTTTAGTGTATGATCCCTGTCTGTATCTAGTTTTCCAAATCTACTAAACTATTCAGTCCTTAGGGATGTGATTACTTGTATATTATACCAACGTAATGATGTAATGAAGTGTCTCTGAGATAATGAGGTTGAGTTCATTGTAGAATGTCTATTTAAAATAATTATATTTCATGTGTTCTCTTTCTACATCCTCTGTAGTATTCTGTATTTGTAACCACCATTAATTAGCATCACCACTAATAAAATAAACTACAAGTTTAACCATTCCATTTTCACAACATCAAAATGCCATAAATATATTCTATAAATACTTAATCTATTTCTCAACATCCATTGGATTATTATTATCAATAAATAACGGGTCCCTCTATCATATAATGAAATCTAGCATCAAAGAATATCGATGTGGAGTAGGATTCTCCATCTGGGAAAGGTTATGTTTTATAACCTAAATAAGTTGTTGTAATATATTCCTAATATTCACAGTTCCAGTACCGACTATATCAAAGTCCCTAATTGAGAATGGAGCGGCCACGACCCCAACATCTCATAGTCAGAAATTACATTATTCATTTGGATCCAAGTAGAATAAATAATCCACAAATATTCGTCATCATGGAAAGTTAAATGATTGAAACACGTTCCAATAAATCTATAACAAGACCATATTATTGAACGAATAAAATATGATCAATAGTTCTATAAAAATAATCACATGAGGTTGGAACTTGACCATGTATATTATAACTAATCAAATAATCACATGGAATAACAGTAATTATGGTATGTACATTGATGGATATTTGAACTATAATGATTTATACCCAATATATTTACTATCAAGATCTATTCAAAAAAAATTATCTATGTTAGTAGAAAAATATCTTATTTTTATTATTAATTCAACTCACAGGACTACCGTTGCATCGGGGGGGGGGGGCATGCATTAACTGGTCCCCATCCCATGTACCCCATATAGTAAACATTACTCATATATTGAATAATCATTTTAAATAATCAAAAATGTGATTGATCAAATATCTTTATTGACTAAAGGGTACATATTAATTTATATTTCCACAATAAATTATATAACTATAAATGAAAAAAATAGTTTAGAAAAATTGTATGTAGTTTAAAAATAATAAGATCAATCATACTATAATAAAGATATCAAAATAAGTGTACATACCATTGAAAAAATATTAAAATAATGATTTTGTTTAAATATACATTTAATAATCTCAAAATTAATTGAGATGGTATAATAAATTTTACCAATTGTAAATTTATAAGTCAAATCCTTTTGGAAGGGGGAATTCAAAGTGAGAAACAAAATATAATGAAGTATGAATGAAAAATGATATTACATGAGAAAATGATAGTATATTCACCACCTAAAAGTGAATTGGTGAATAAAAATGAATTAGTCCTAGTTGTATGTAAATTGAGATGAAATCCCTATCAAAGATCATCTCATTATTTAAATGAATTAATTATGTGCATCTGTAGTAAGACCATATTAGACAATTGGAAATCCGTATAAGATAATAAAAATTAATTTCAGACATATTTTAAGCATAAAGAAATAATTTATATTTATTTTTAACCCAATTAATGAAAATTGTGTTAATAAATCCTTTTCCTTGAGATTTTTTTAATTGAATGTGCTTTAACCACCTCTTTTACAAAGGGAATCCATTAATAAATCTCATAAGGGACCCAGCATAGGTCTTATAGAAGGACCAAAACCTCTAGATCTTGGATAAGGATGTTGGGAAGATAAATGGGTTGTTTTTAGTCTATAAAAATGGTTCAATGTGTTTTTAATAAACGATTGAAGATGTACCCTTTTATATTTGAGGTGAGGGAAACTTTCAGAATTTCCCAAAATATTTAATATAATAAGCCTTCTAGAGACAAAGACATCCAATTGAACTATAAATGAATAGGTGGTGGATGTTTCTACCGTATCCTATCTACTTAGATATTATTTAATATTTTTATTAATTTGAAATAATTTGATAAAAATTTAATTCAATAAAATATTATTATTTTCAGATTTGTTACTATTCATTCAATTTTACTTCAAATACATCAAGACCAAAGCAGAGTTATGAATATAATTATTTATAACATATTTAATATCTTATTAATATATAGAAAATTTGTTTCACACTTTTACGTAATCAAATTAAATCTAAATTTATATTTTATAATATTAGTTATTTTATTTTTATATTAATTAAATAAATATTGTATTATCATATACAAGAATTTAAGGTAATTATATAACATATAAAAATTAAAATTAAATTTACATAATGTAAAAAAATTCATTCAGATAAATATAAACATTTATGTTCATTGATATCTTGATATTGTCTATATTTGGACACAAAAAAAGATATTAAATACGAAGAGAGTGACAGTTTTGAACAACATTTGATTAAATAATATATATGATACTCTCTTGGAAAAGTATCCATTAAATAAGTAAAATTATATATCAAGGTGATAAGGTTCTAGTACACCTAATCAATTTATATTTGGATATGACTAGGTTATGGTTGTATCCATCACATTCTTTTTAACTACCTATTAACTCATTTGACAATTATTGTACTACTAAATTTTTCTACTATGTAAGGGTCGATAATGTTACTATAAAATTAAAAAAACGAACATAAATTGGACTATGGTATATGTTATTAACACTTTTCCATTCATTTGGTTGAGTATATAATTTAAATTTTTATTATTCATTTATTAAAATGTTATTTACTGTAAAATATTCAAAAGGTCAATTTTTAGAACAATTCAATACTTTGGCTTTAATAAAATTAAGAGAACCTGGTATCTTATAAACAAATATTTTAATAAATATGAAATACGAAATATTAATATATAAAATCCATATATCTCCTTAATTAATTTAAATTATACAATTTTTAAGATTTTTAAAATAATTTATTATATTTTTTGTTAATTTAATAATTACTATATTACCATTATGCATGATTTTAATGTAATTATTTAATCCCTAAAAATTTAAAAAAATTAATATGAATAATATAAATCTTTTATATTTTAGAATACCATTTATTGATAATCATATCTTCAGGGTGATCGTATATTAAAAATGTTATACCTATTAAAAATATGAGTATGACAAGTTCGACTTTTCATTAAACAAAATACTTTAAGGTAATTAATGGCAAACAAGTGGTTGCATGAATTAATAAATCAGAACCATAAAATAATTTCATAAAAACATACTCATAAAATAGATAATGTGAAAGTTTTAGGGTCATTTTTTAATCCTTATCAATTACTTTTTAACCAATATTACCCAATATAACCCTTACCGTGGAACAAAAAATTACTAGTGTTAAAATTAATATTGGAAAAAAATAAAAGGTTCACATTTAACAAATTTGGACCTTATAAATCCAAATATGGAATCATGTTTTCAAAATTTAAAATACATATTTTGAGGAATTTAATTTAAAATTAACCCCACAAAATGCAATGAAAAACAATTTTCTTAAAAATGTAATTTTTTCCAAAAAATTATTTATAGAAAATATATAATAATGTTGATTACAATTAAATTATTTTAAAATAAAGATTAAATAATAAAAAATTATTTCAATTTTAATTCATAAATATACATTTATTATAAATTAATTCAGACTTTTATAAACATAGAATTTTTCCACTATTCACAAGAATATCAGTACTCTCAGAAAATTACGAAATATTCACCAAAAGATAAATTTAATATGATGACTTCCAAAATAAAATTACTTTTATAAAAATAAAATTTATATAATTTGTAACACCGCAAGCTTCCACGACAAACTTCTCTTTGAATAATACAATAACATGTATTGTACGCAACTTCGAGTTCTAACACACCACAACCAATCAAACTAGCCGTTATGAATAGAAATACCCACATTTTAAAAATTTATGAATTTTATCATTCAAATTGGACTTTATTTTTGGATTTGGAGTAATGAAATTAGGTTATGGTGATTTTTTTACTTTTGTGAAAACTTTCAATTTTTATGAATAGTGAAAAACACTGAGTTATAGTTTAAATCCATCTTTTTATTTAAATAATTATTTATTTTATTTAAATTTATTTGAGGTCAAAATAGATACATAATACCTATATGAGTTCAATTTAAATCATTGAAATCAGTTTATAATAATTTTAGATATATATAAAAATTTAGTGAACTTTTTACCCTCTTTTACCCACCTCCTCGGAGCAATTGCAAATTTACATAAAACTTAATTTTACCGCTTCTATGATTTGAATTTCAAAAATCTGAGAGAAACAGTTGATATCAGTATGTAGAACATGGTTCAATAAGATGAAAATAATTTTTATAGAATAGTAACTTTTTACTTTTATTTACCACGGTTAAAAGTAAATATGGTAATTAAGGTTAAAATGATATTATTATTACCCTGACACATGTCCCAATTCTATTGGATAAGTGTAATTCGAAATAAAACAACCTTATCAATAAAATATGATCATTTAGGTCCACTTGGATTAGATTAGGACAGTTATTAATATTTTATTTAAAGAATAGTTAAAAGAGTTAAAATCAATGTTTAATAACTAAAATATTTTTAATATAGGGTTATACATAAGATAAATTCGACTATAAATATTCATTAGAAATATTAAAATATTTATTACATAATGGTTTTTTATTTATAATTTTTAGACATTAAATAATTAATGTTATTTATGACACAATGATGATCCAGTAATTACATAATTATTAATATATTAAATTAATTGATATTATAAATATCCAAATAAATGTAATTTGAGACTTTTTATTAATTACACTAATTTTATAGGTTATTATGACACATTAGGGTTGTTTAGATAAATTGTTCTTGAAGTAATAATGTAGTTATGAGTTTATCAAAAACAAAATAGAAAATACTGTCAAAATTGACATAAAAGAGTTTTTAAAACAAATATTATATTATTAAATTATATACTATTCATAAAAATATAATGGTTAGCCAAAAGACTTATATAATGATAATTGTATCATTAATAAAACTCATGGGTTTCTCTTGGAAGTATCTACTATGTTTATTAAACATATAATATAAAAATACAAAATGTCATGGTAAATGTCAAACTATTTAACTAAGAGTAAAATCTAAAAGATAAGGTTAATATAGTCACCCAAACCTATCTAGAACCTATTGGTTGAGTGGTTTTAGATAAATACCCTCCATATAATTTAAAAAATTTATTTTTGATCCATTATAAACAGAAAATAAATTTATTATATAATAATATTTCCAGCTTTTCCTAAGGTTCCCCTCACCCCTCTTATAAAAGGGCACTCACCTTTCTCTCTAATTCACACCTTCAATGACATTTTTCTCAGACAAAACCTTACCAAATACCCTCTCCACTATCCTCCCTTCTTATTAGAGGACTAACTTTAGTCATAAAGCCATCCTATGGATCCCTTTTGATCAAATCAAAAGGAAGAACCTGGAGAAGAGGTAAATATTTCATCACCTCTTTCGTGTTCCTTTCTTCTTCCACTTCCTCATTCTTTGTTTTTTCCATTATAAAATAATAAATCAAATATATTATATATAATGTGATGTTATTATAAATATTGTACAACCATATTCATTATTATATCGATCCGTTCAATGACATGTCACCATACGTGCGTACGTACGACTTACCATCTCCAAGTCGTGGTGTAATTGTTATTCAATACATCATTATTTGGATCGGTATAATAATGATGTCTAATTTATGTAAATAATAAATATAAAATTATAATTATTCTTTATATATGATATATCATCAAATTATATATTATTTTAATATCAGGACAATGATATTCTCGCTTGTGCATACGTACGGATTACCGTCTCCACAAACGCGATGAGATTCATTCCCCATCATATCAATTCAAGAATAATTTTCATTAAATTAATAAAAATAATGTTTAAAGACATAATATCATTCTGAATATGAATAAGATACATCCAATCTATAACAAACATTACATAATTAAGAAATCATATAAAGAAAAAAGAATCAGTTAACACCCGAAATGGCAATGATGATAAAATATTATTTACAAAGCAATATTAAAAGATCATATATGATATAATATTAATGTATATGATTAATGTATAAATTAATATGAATTATTTCACCACTATAAAGGATTTTATCCTACCCTAGACCAAGGAAAAGTACAAGGTAAAGGTAAATTTCCCAATCTCTTCATTATCCGAGGTTGTTTATACGTAATTATCTACTGGGACTTCTTTATCATCCACATCCATACATCTTAAAAATGTATTTAAAAACATTTTTACTATTTAATAGACAATGGTTCAAAATCATTTATACCCTTATTTTACCATATATGTTTCGAAAAGAATCTTTTTGTCGTTTTCCAAACAAGGTACTTTTTAACCTTTTCGGAAAATTTAAGGTAAGAATGATTTTTTAGCTAATATGGTGGGTGTGGCTATTTTATGCCATTATAACATCATTGAAGCTTCACATTCAAGATTATAAGAATATTTTCAAAATAAATTTTTTCTTAAATTATTTCAAAATAGAAAGAGAAATTTTTATAAAAAGGTTTTGATTTCATCTATGTTAATGTCCTTTAATGGATTTTAAGCTTATTTGAAGTTGATTTATTATGATACAATGTATGCATATTATATTAAAGATTTTTTTATATGTTTGAATTTGGATGTGTTATTTTTACACCATTTAAGTTTTATGGATAAAGTATTGACATTTCGTATGCTAGTTTTAATACGAATGTTTATTTTATTGTTAAAATTTTTCATATAAGGAATGAATTAGACTTAGTATGTGACGGGTGGAGCCTACTATAGCTCCTAGATGCATCGGTAGGTCTAATGAGACAAACTAGTGTATTGGTACAAGGCCTTGACAAAATATTATTTGTAGTCTTGGCACCAGGCCTTGACTATGTTGTTATGAAAGTTTGGAATTATGCATTCCATCATTATGAAAGTGGCTATTGATATTTCATGTGATTGTTAGACTACTGGAATATCAATATAAATAATTAAATTGAATTATTTGATTTTATCTTTTCCATATTATACTGAAGCTAATGTTTAATAGGCATTTGTTTTAGTCTTATACATTGCCTTAAATGATTATGCTAATTTATGAAAGTTTCCGCTATATTGTTATCCTTAATGATCATTTGAGCTGACCCCTTTCTATGTTTTATTATTTCTAGGATGAGAATAAGTATATTATGACTAACCTATATGGATATTCTATGGGATATCAGTGTTTTCTATGGTAACAATGTTTTTGTAGTTTTCCATTTTATGATGTAATGTAAACCTTATGACAGTATCTAGTACTCCCAATGCTACTAAATTGATCGGTCTTTCAAGAATTGATATTTTGTGATTATTTCAATGATACATAATAATGCGATGACTCTGGGATTCTGGGGACGGGGCGTTACAGTTAGAATCAGAGGAATATTAGTACAAACCATGGAAACTAGATGTAGATAAACTCTGATTAGAGAAAATAGCCCTAAGATAGACTTTGAGAATTAGTATAGAATAACTTCTTACAAATTCGGTATTGTAGATATTTGGTGAGTTTTCCAAGAAATAAATACCCATCTAGATATGATCAGCGAGAGGCAGCTCTGGTACAGATGTACCTAGGTGTAAAACTCCAAAACACCACTTTGAGCTAGACTTGAATGGAAACTTGTGCACAACAATAGGCCTTGATGCACTCTTGGTCACGACACTCCCATGTGATATGCTTAGGATAATTATCATTTTATTTACAAACCATTATGAAGGGTTTATGAGTATATAAATTCCCAAAGAAATTTTTTTTATTATTATGAATTATATCCATAAACTGTTCAGTTTATGTTAAGAGTTTTACAAGTTTGGAGTTATGTATTTCAATTCATAAACTAATATAATTTATTCCATTGTTTAGGAATGGCACCTGGTGGAAGGAATAGAAACTATATAAATGAACACACTCCATGTAGGCATTTCCCTCCTCCTCAGTATAATTATAGTGGATTTGGTGATACAACTGGTGTTGATCAGCTTATCACCATACTGAGACAACTCACTCAGGTTACGAATAATAACCTTACCTGTAACGAGCACCCTGATCCACAATGTGGAGGATCCGGGTTAGATCACATCATGAGGCAACCACCACCAACATTAAATGGGAGTAAAAATCCATTAGTAGCTAAGCAATGGATAAATTCCATAGATAAAATATTACATGCCTTAGGGAGTTGTGGAAGGGAAAAAGTATTCATTGTAGTTTACTACCTCACTGAAGATGCTGATCAATGGTGGTCATTGATTAAAAAACACAAAGGAAGATGATGAAGTATAAAATATTAAATGGAGGGAGTTTAAAAATATTTTCATAGAAAAATATTTTCCTCAGGACTATTGAGTAGATATGGAAAGTCAATTTCTGAGTCTGAGGTAAAAGGAGGATGAGAATTTCACAAAGTATGAGGATAATATTACATTGTTTATAACGACCCATACTATAAAAACATTGTTATTAAATCAAAATTGAAGCACACTTATTACAACATATAATAAAACCATGAATGGACCGTATAGGTATAGTGTCTTTAGAAACTGGGAAACATAAAAAACTGATTCATAAAGCATATACATTGTCTCTCATTTATTTCATCATATCTAGAGTCCATTTTGGCATATCCAACTTAATAACCTTCTACCTGACCTGGGGTAATTAAAAATACAGAAGGGTGAGCTCAAATTCTCATTAAGGGTAATCAAAAGAAATATCAATCACATCATATTCATAAGAACATATCATTTTGGAAATCATAACCTGCAAAAGAAATCATAATTTCATAACATGGGATAAATCATTGTAGTGAAATGTAATCACAATAATAATAACTTAAAGCATGAAACTTTTTTTCATACACAAATAATCATAGAGAATCATTTCTTTTTAGTCAAGACTTATTACTAAGACTATCTTAGTGGACAATGTTCATTTCTGAACAGAGTTAACACCTCATTTCAGTCATGTTTCACTAAACTGGATTAACCTGCCATTCCAGCCATGTCTATCTCATGAGATATAAATCTTTACCCAATGAATTGGAGAGAGATATAGGACCCACCCATATCATAATGAAACCATTCCTATGTGTGCCACAAAATCATAAATCATACATCATAGCATAACCCATGTAATAAAAATTTCATTCTTAATCATCATGCCATCATAACATAATCCATATAAGATAAAATGACATCATAAAAATAATTCCATCATAACATAATCAAAACAATGTAAAAATAGGGATATAAACATAAACCTATGTTATCTTAGATGGAATATAATTTTGATAAAACACTTGAACTCCATTCTTGAGGAAAATATCCTTTTTACTTTAAAAACATCTTCATTTATTAACATATCATATAATATTAAACTAAAATAAGTTGATTAAAAATAAACTTGAAAACTTGTAAAGGATTCTTCATGGAAATAATGTTCTAAAAATCCATTCATTCCGTATAAGTTAAAAAAAAATTCTTCTCGTACATTGGCTGGAAAAGTCATAAAGTACCTCATACGAAAAACTACAATAGATTCCTTTCATATCTTTTACTAAAAACTCACCGAAAGGTGAAATTGGATTTAAAAAACTGTAGTAAGATATAAATAATATTTAATATTGACAAAACATGGATTTTTATGATAACTATGCCCCAGTAATTACCGAAGTATAAACAATCTCGGATAAAAATTGCGATTGTGAGATTTTCCCTTAGCTTAGGTCTGATTTGCTTTGTAAGTGTCTGAGCCTCCTGTATAATGATTTCAAGAATGTCATTGACTTATTCTAGAATCATACTTATTGTTATTATATCATATATGGTCATATTCTTAGCTTCTTCTTAGTAATATTTCATTGCTACTTGTTATTCGGGTGTTTATTACTTTTTGTTCTTATGCGTGTTTTGTCGAATAAATTCTTATTCTTCTTTTTAGGTTATATATAAGTCATTTACTGAATGGTATTAGTTTAATATATATCATATTTATTCATTCAATTCATTTATATAATCATTATTCAATGAATATCATGTAGAACGAGTCGCATCACATTGTGGAGACGGTATTCCGTACGTACGCACGAGCGATGATATCGTTCCCATGATAGTGGAATTGTCTTGGAGTGTATGTAGACTATTAAATAATCAATATCATTTTACAATAATAATATATAGTTATACTCTACACCATTATACCCATCCAAGTATGGTGGTGGTGGAAAACAAATTACACCACGGTGTGGAGACGGTATTCCATACGTACGCACACTCGGTGATTTCATTTTCGGTAGGATGGATAGATGGTGAAATAGGTTTGTTTCATAATTATAATAACATATCAGTAAATTAGTGACACTGATTTTATTACTTAATAATGAAACAAATAAATAAGAAGAAGTATAAGAAGAAATAAAGTTGAAAGAATCGGTAACGGACATTACCTCTTCTTTAAAGCTCCTCTTCATAACCTCATCTTAGGGCACTAAAGATGGTATTTGAAGAAGACCACGACATCTAGGATGTTTATAGAGAAGTGTAGAAGCGAAATTGGTAGGGGATGGATGAGGTTGAAGGCTCAATGTGGTGTGAGGAGGAGAGGGAGGAGGTGCCCTTTTATAAGGGATGAGAGGGGCACCTGTGGAAAAACTAAAATTGTTATTTTATTATAAAGTAATATTCGGTTTTAATAGCTCCAAATTGATTTATTTCGAAGCTGAGATGGGGATGGGTCGAAATCCTCTCATACAGTAGAATTTATACAAGTTTAGGATTCTATTGTAACATTATCATTTAGATTTATCTTTAAGTTAAATAATTTTACTTTTACCATGTTTTCTTGTTTTCTTACACTATAAGGTTAATAAACATACTATATCAAGCAAAAGGAACCCTAATGTTGTTTATTATTAATATATATAATCTTATCTAAGTCACTTGGCCAAACCTTAAAAATTTAGGAATAAAATATCAATTAATAATATAATATTTATTTTAAAAACTATTTTATGTCAATTTTGACACTATTTGGTGATTGATTTTTTTGAAAATTATAACAGAATAATTATTTCACAAAAAGTTAATTAAATTAATACTAACATGTCATATAAACCTAAAAAATTAGTGGAATTCATAATAAGTATCAAATTAAATTTATTTGAGTATTTATGACATCAATTATGTTAATATTTCATTAATAAGATAATTACTGGATCATCATTGTGTCATAAATAAATTAAATTATATAATGTATAAAAATTATAAATAAAATACCATTAAGTAGGAAATTGTTTTATATTTCTAATATATATATTTATAGTCGAATTTATTTTAGGTATAACCCAATATTAAAAGTGATTTAATTATTAAACATTGATTTTAACTATTTTAACCGTTCTTTAAATAAATTGATATTAAATGTCCTAATCTAATCCAAGTGGGCCTAAATGGTCATTTTTTATTCCTAAGGTTGATTTTGGTCGAATTACACTTATCCAATAGAATTAGGACAAGTGTTTGGGTAATAATAATATCATTTTTACCCATAATTACCCTATTTACTTCTAACCGTGGTAAAAAAAGTAAAAAGTTACTATTCATAAAAAATTATTTTCATCTCATTGAACAACATTTTAGTCTTTGATATTAACCATGTTTCTCATATTTTCGAAATTACCCTCATAGAAGCTGTAAAATTATGTTTTACGTGAATTTTCAAATTTTCCAAGGAGGTGAGTAAAAGACGGTGAAAAGTTCAATAAAATTTTTATATATCTAAAATTATTATAAAATGACTTCAATGAATTAATTGGAACTTATATAGGTATTATGTATCAATTTTTACTTAAAATAAATTTACATAAAATAAATAATTATTTAAATAAAAATTCGGTTTTTAAATAGTAACCTAGTGTTTTCACTATTCATCAAAAATTGAATGTTTTCAGAAAAATACCAAAATTTTACCCAAGGCTAATTTCGATATTCCGAAACCAGAAATTAAGTCCATTTTGAAAGATAAAATTTATGTAATTTCAAAAAGTGGGTATTACTATTCATAACGGCAAGTTTTAAAAATATTTTAATAGCATATCGTTGTTTAGTGAAACTCAGAATTGCGTACGACGCAAGCTTTCGAGGAAGGTCGTGATTGTGTGTAAAAAATCCAAGCTAGTGTTGTGTGTAGTTAAAGATTCCTTTAATGATTTATATAACATAAAAAAATATTTCTCATTAAAATCTCGGGTGTTACATTCTACCCCTCTTAAAATGAATCTCTCCCTCGAAAGTCATCACTTTGTAACAAACTGATGAGGATACATCTCTCTTGTCGTATCTTCAAACTCCCATGTAGCTTCTTGTAATTGGTGGTTCCTCCAAAAACAATTCACCAAGAGAGTGGTCTTGTTCCGTAGGACTTTTTCGCTACGATCCAAAGTCTCCATCAGCTGTTCTTCATAAGAATGATCTTGCTCAAGTGGTACAACTTCTGAGCTGAGTACATGTCAAGGATCGGGTATGTACTTTCTCAGGAGAGATACATGGAACACATCATGAACTTGAGAGAGATTCGGTGGAAGAGCCAATCGGTAAGCTACCTTCCCAACACGATCCATTATTTCAAAAGGACCAATATACCTATGGATCTGTTTTCCCTTCTTTCCAAATCTCATTACTCTCTTCCAAGGAGATATTCATAAGAACACTTTATCACCAACTTCAAACTCTAGGTCTTTTCTTCAGTTGTCGGGATAACTTTTTTGTCGACTCTGAGCTGGTCTAATGTGTTGTTGAATAGATCTGACCTTTTCTGCCATCTCATCAACAAGATCAGGTCCAAATAGCTTTCTTTCCCCAACTTCATCCCAACAAGTTGGAGTTCGGAATTTCGTTCCATAAAGGGCTTCATAAGGAGCCATCTGAATACTGGAGTGAAATCTATTATTATAAGAAAATTCCACCAAATGTAGGTTTTGATCCCAACCTCCTTTGAAATCCATAGAGCAAGCTCTCAACATATCCTCTAGAGTTTGAATTGTCCTCTCAGACTGACCATCTGTCTGAAGATGATAAACAGTGTTGAAACTCAACTCTGTATCCAGAATATGCTGAAGACATTCCCAGAACTTTGAGGTAAACCTCGGATCCCGATCAGATATAATGGAAATTTTCACTCCCTGAAATCTTACCCCTTCTTTTACATACATCCTGGCAAGATGATCCAGAGGGAAATCCTCTCTAATAGCAATGAAGTGTGCAGACTTTGTAAGACAATCAACTATGACCCAGATAGCATTATTGCCTTTGGATGTATTTGGAAGTCTAGTGTCAAAGTCCATAGTGATGTTTTCACATTTCCATTCGGGTATGGGTAATGTTTGTAACATCCACTTAGACTTCTGTATCTCAACATTAACTTGTTGACAAACCAAGAATCGAGAGACATATTCAGTAATATCTTTTTTTATGCCATCCCACTAGAAGTACACTTTCAGGTCCCTATACATCTTCGTGCTTCCAGGATGAATAGAGAATAAAGAATTCTGAGCCTAATCCAATAGCTCCTTTATTTCTGGGTTGGGAGGAACACAAACCCAAATTTTCGAACTTTATGGTCCCATCACAATCAAAGTTGAATTTAGGATCATTTCTCACCTTCTTTTGTAACTCTACATCTTCTTTCTGTGCCTCTTTAATCGTCACATGTACAGATGGTTGAACATAAATTTGAGAAAGATATGATTTTTCCCCTTCCATTATAATTCCAAGATCCATCCTTTTTAAGTCCATAAATATTTGACCTTTTGTGATCCTCATCATGGATAAGCTTGCATGGTCCTGTTGACTTAATGCATTTTCCACCTTGTTTGCTTTCCCAGGGTGGTAATGAATTGAGCATTCGTAAACCTTAATCAACTCCAACCATCATCTTTGGTGCATATTCAACTCCTTTTGTGTGAAAATATACTTTAAACTTTTATGATCAGAATAAATATCACACCTTTCACCAAAAAGATAATGCCTCCAAATCTTTCATGCAAAGATTACCGCCGCTAACTCCAAATCATGAGTTGAGTAATTTTGCTCATGGATTTTCAACTTTCATGAGGCATAAGCTATAACAATATCATTTTTCATGAGAACACACCCCAATCCCTTCATGGATGCATCACTGTAGATCATACACCCCTCTTAACTACAAGGGAGTGTGAGCACCGGTGCACTGGATAACCTTATTTTCAACTCCTTGAAATTCTCTTCACATTCCTCCGTTCACACGAACATAACTCATTTTCTAGTAAACTAGGTGAGTGGATGAGATAATAGTGAAAAATATTTCACAAAACATCGATAATATCCATCCAAACCAAGAAAACATCATATCTCAGTTACTGTTGTTGGCCTAGACCATCTTTCGATAACCTCTATTTTTGCAGGATCCAAAGATATCCCCTCTTTTGAGATTATGTGACCGAAAAATGAAACTTTTTGAAGCCAAAATTCACACTTGGTAAATATTTCATAATGCTTTTCCTTTCTTAGGGTCATTAATACAATTCTCAAGTGATCTTCATGTTCTTCCTTGATCATTGAATAAATAAGAATATAGTCTATAAATACTACCACAAAATAATCAAGATTGTCTCTAAAGACTCTATTCATTAGATCCATGAAGATAGCAGGGGCATTAGTAATACCAAATGGAATCACTAAAAATTCATAGTGTGTGAGAGAATATTTGTACTTCATAGTGATTTTGTTAAGTTCTTGATAATCGATGAAGAGTCTCATTGATCAATATTTCTTCTTAACAAACAGAATAGGTGCTCCCCAAGGTGACACACTAGGGCGTATGAATCCCTTATCAAGATTATCATGGAGTTGCTTCATCAATTCCTGCAGCTCAATTGGTTCCATTCTATAAGGTGTCTTTGAAATAGGCAAAGCACCCAGTACGAGTTCTATTGAGAACTCAACTTCACTATTCGGTGGAAGACCTGGCAATTCCTCCAGAAAGACATCATCAAACTCTCATAAAATGGGCATATTCTTAATCGTGAGTTTCTCTCCAACCATTTGAGATAAATGACCTTTATTTAGTGGAATCAAGACCCATAATATGGAAGAAATTTCCACATGATGGTTATGTTCATCCTTGCATTGATAGATGTTCATAGATTGATGTGGAATATGAAATGTGACTTCCCTTATTTGGAAATTGATACGATCTCCATATAAAGAAATCCAATCCATTCCAATAATCACATAAAATTATACTATAGGAAGGACCACAAGATTTGTATGAATCACTTTCCCACAAATGTCAATCAGAGATGAATTATAAACTTTTGATGCGACTGTTGTGCCATTAGGGGTTGTCACAGCTAACTCAACTTCTAATTGTTGAGGTAATATGGTGATACACTTAGTAAATACTTCAGAAATAATTGAGATGGTGGATTCAGAATCAAATTAAACATTTTCTACATTAGATTGGATGGTAAGTGTACCTTTCACCACTTCTTTCTCATAATTCACATCGCTGATAGAAATTTCATGTGGCTTTCCTTTGTCTTTAGCCTTAAAATTTTGTTGATGTTGATCATCATAAACAACCCTTGCATTAGGGCATTGATTGGCATAATGCCCCATTTCCTTGCACTTGTAACATTGAAGTGTAGGAGGTGCACTCTGTGTAGCCTTATCATTGTTCGCATCACTAGACATCTTCTTCCCATCATTGTGGCATTCAAATGCCCGATGACCTTCCTATCCACATTTGAAACATTTACTTGTCCCTTTAAGAAAACTCCTTCCATGTTTCTTTCCACACTTTGAGCATAAGGGAAAACGAATCTTCTTTTTAGTGTGCTCTTTATATTTTCCATTCAATTCCATTTTCCTCTTCTTATCAAACCCATATGACTGATGGGTTACTCCAATCTCCATCTCAACCTTGAGAGCACATCAAACGATTTCCTCGTAGCTATTGATGTCCCTTATGTCTAATGCCCTTAGAAGACTTGGTTTTAAGCCACTAAAGAATCAATCTATCGATCTCTCAGGTTGAAAAATAATCCTAGAAGCATACCTTGCAAGTCTTGTAAAATTTGCTTCATAGGTACCAACAGATTTATCATCCTTTTACATCAATTAAATAAACTCTTTCTACATCTTTGTTAGAAGAATATGATGGAAGTACGTATTGAAAACTATGTTCTTGATCTCATACCATTACATGGACTCAATTTCATCTCATTGCCTCGTATTCTTGATAAGATTCCACAATTTATCAGCATCACCTTCCAAACGATAAACTGCTAAGATGACTTTATAATGTTTAGAACATTGAAGAACTGAAAATAACTTTTTAGTGGTACTGATCCATTGTTCAGCCACTAATGGATCAGTAGACCCATTGAATGAAGCTGGATACTTCCTCATGAAGGATTCAACAAAAATGTTGCTCCTTCTTTTGCTCGTTTGGAAGTCCTTCGTGATTCATAGCTTGAGAATTTTGTGTGAGCATGGCTACAAGATTTTTCATTCCATCTCTGATATTGTTTGGTTTCTCAGGGGGGACAATCATTGCATTTCCCGTCACATTCTGCGTTAACACGGTTCCTTTAGGTTCCAACCATTGACTAAAACGAAGAAGAATAGTGTGAGAAACACTAATAATAATATGAAAACCACAACATCAAGAATAATATTTTCACACTCTAGGTCTTATCATAGGTTATTCATGGTCATTTCTAAAATGCTAAGATTGTGTTCTATTCTTAGACTTATCCTTAGGGTTCTTACTAAGGCTTTCACATCCTAGTTTACAAAGGTTGACTATACCTTTCCTATGATACCAACTATAACGACCCATACTTTACATACATTGTTATTACCTCAAAATTGAAGCACACTTATTACAACATATAACAAAACCATGAAAGTACCATATAGGTATAGTGTCTTTTGAAACTGGGAAACATAAACAACTGGTTCATAAAGCATCTACATAGTCTCCCATTTATTTCATCATATCTAGAGTCCCTTTTGGCATAACCTACTTAATAACCTTCTTCTGGACCTGGGGAAAGAAAACATATAAAAGGGTGAGCTCAAATGCTCAGTAAGTGTAAACAAAAGAAATATCAATCACATCATATTCATAAGAACATAACATTTTGGAAATCATAACCTACAAAAGAAATCATAATTTCATCACATGGGATAAATCATAGTAGTGAAATGTAATCCCAATAATCATAACATAAAAGATTAATCTTTGTGGAATAAACACATAATCATATAGAATCATTTATTAGTAGTCGAGACTCATTTCTTAGGCTATCTTAGTGGACAATGTACATTTCTGAAATGAGTTCACTCCTCGTTTTAGTCCTGTTTCACTGAACCGTATTAACCTGCCAGTCCAGCCATGTCTATCTCATGAGATATAAATCATTACCCAATGCATTGGAGGGAGATA
Source organism: Viscum album (assembly GCA_963277665.1). Lineage (NCBI taxonomy): Eukaryota > Viridiplantae > Streptophyta > Magnoliopsida > Santalales > Viscaceae > Viscum > Viscum album. Next base: position 1,825,796,521 of record OY728143.1, on the reverse strand, counting down.
TAGGTTTCACCCATCTCATAATGAAACCATTATTATGTGTTCCACAAAATTATAAATCATATATCATAGCATAACCCATGTAAAGAAAATGGGATTCTTAATCATCATGCCATCATAACATAATCCATATAAGATAAAATGACATCATAAAAATAAGTCCATCATAACATAATCAAAAAAATTTAAACATAGGGATAGAAATAGAACCCTATATTATCTTAGATGAAAAATAATTTTAATAAAACACTTGAACTCCGTTCTTGAGGAAAATATCCTTTCTAGTTTAAATTTTTTTTCCATTATTAACATGTCATATAATTTTAAACTAAAAAAAATTGATTAAAAATAAACTTGAAAACATTTAAAGTAAGCTTCATGGAAATAATGTTCTAAAAATCCATTCATTCCGTATAAGCTAAAAAAACATTCTTCTCGTACTTTGGCCGGAAAAGTCAAAAAGTACCTCATACGAATAACGACAAAAGATTCCTTTCATATAATTTACTAAAAACTCACCAAATTTTAAAATTGGATTTAAACAACTATAGGAGGATAGAAATAATATTACATATTGACGAAACATGGATTTTTATGATAAATATTCCCCAGTAATTACCAAAGTATAAACAATCTCAGATAAAAAAGGAAATTGTGAGATTTTCCATTACATGAGGTCTGATTTGCTTTGTAAGTATCTGAAACTCATCTATAATGATTTTAATAATGTCATTGACTTATTCTAGAATCATACTTATTGTTATGATATCATATATGGTCATATTATTAGCTTCTTCTTAGTAATATTTCACTGCTACTTGTTATTTGGCTCTTTATTACTTTTTGTTCTTATGCATGTTTTGTCGAATAAATTATTATTCTTATTTTTAGGTTATAAATACCTAATTTACAGAATGTTATTAGTGTAACATATATCATATCTATTCATTAAATTCATTTATATAACCATTATGAAATGAAGATCATGTAGAACGAGTCGCATCACATCGTGGAGATGGTATTCCGTACGTATGCATGAGCGATGATATCATTCCCATGACCGTGGAATTGTATTGGAGTGTATTTATACTATTTCAGAATCAATATCACTTTACAATAATCATATATATTTATTCTCTACACCATTATACCCATCCGAGTAAGGTGGTGGTGGAAAACATTACACCACGGCGTGGAGACGGTATTCCGTACGTACGCATGCGCTGTGATTTCATTTTCTATAGGATGGATAGATGGGGAAATAGGGTTGTTTTATACTTATAATAAAATATTAGTATATGAGTGATATTTATGTAATTACTTTATAGTGATACAACTAAAGATGAAGAAGAAGAAGAAGAAATAAAGATGAAAGAATCGGTAACAGAAATTACCTCTTCTTTGAAGCACCTCTTCTTAACCTCCTCTTAGGGAACTAAAGATGGTCTTTGAAAAAGACCAGGACCTATAGGATGTTTCTAGAGAAGTGGAGAAGAGAAATAGGTACGGTTTGGCCGAGCTTGAAGGTTCAATGTGGTGTGAGGAGGAGAGGGAGGAGGTGCCCTTTTATAAGGGAGGAGAGGGGCACCTTTGGAAAAACAAAAAATGTTATTTTATTATAAAGTAATATTAAGTTTTTAATAGCTCAAAATTGATTTATTTAAAATCTGAGGTGGGGATGGGTCAAAATCCTCTCATCAAATAGAATTTATAAAAGTTTAGGTTTATATTTTAACCTTATCATTTAGATTTAACTTTAAGTTAAATAATTTTACTTTTACCGTGTCTTCTTGTTTTCATACACTATAAGGTTAATAAACTTACTATATCAAGTCAAACGAATCCCAAGTTGTTTATTAGTAATATATATAACCTTATCTAAGTAATTTGGCCGAACCATAGATTTTTATGAATAAAATAACAATTAATAATATAATATTTTTTTTAAAAACTATTTTATGTCAATTTTGACACTATTTGGTGATTGATTTTTTTGAAACTCATAACAAAATGATTAGTTCGAAAAAAGATAATTAAATCAAAACTAAAATGTCAAATTAAACTATAAAATTAGTGTAATTCCTAAATAGTCTCATTATACATTTATTTGAGTATTTATAACATCAATTATGTTAATATTTCCTTAATAAGACAATTAATGCAACATCATTGTGTCATAAATAAATTAAATTATTTAATGTCTAAAAATTATAAATAAAATAATATTATGTAGCAAATCGTTTTATATTTCTAAGGAATATTTATACTCAAATTTATTTTATGTATAACCCTATATTAAAAATGATTTAATTATTAAAAATAGATTTTAACAATTTTAACCCTTCTTTAAATAAATTAATAATAGATGTCCTAATCTAATCCAAGTGTGCCTAAATGGTCATATTTTATTCCCAAGGTTGATTTTGGTCGAATTAAACTTATCCAGTAGAATTAGGACATGTGTTAGGGTAATAATAATATCATTTTTACCCTTAATTACCCTATTTACTTTTAACCGTGGTAAAAAAAGTAAACGGTTACTATTCACCAAAAATTATTTTCATCTAATTGAACCACATTTTAGTCCTTGATATTAACCGTGTCTCTCGGATTTTCAAAATTCCACTCATAGAAGCTGTAAAATTATGTTTTATGTGAATTTAAAAATTCTTATTGGAGGTGAGTAAAAGACGGTGAAAAGTTCAATAATATTTTTATATATCTAAAATTATTATAAAATGACTCTAAGGAATTACTTTGAACTTATATAGTTTTTATGTATCAATTTTTACCTAAAATAAATTTAAATAAAATAAATAATTATTTAAATAAATCGTCGGGTTTTAAATAGTAATCCAGTGTTTTCACTATTCATCAAAAATTGAAATTTTTCAGAAAAATCCCAAAATTTCACCCTAGGATAATTTCGATATTCCAAATCCAAAATTGAAGTCCATTTTGAAAGGTAAAATGTATAAAATTTCAATAAGTGGGTATTACTATTCAAAACGGTTAGTTTTAATAATACTTTAATAGCATATCGTTGTTTAGTGAAACTCGGTATTGCATACGACGCAAGCTATCGAGAAAGGTCTTGATTGCATGTAAAGAAAGACAATATAGTGTTGTTTGTAGTGAAAGATTCCTTTGATGATTTATATAACATAAAAACAAAATATTTCTCATAAAAATCTTGGGTGTTACATTCTACCCCCCTTAAAATGAATTTCGCCCTCGAAATTCATCACTTTATAACAAACAGATGAGGATACCTCTCCCTCATCATATCCTCAAGCTCCCATGTAACTTTTTCTAATTGGTGTTTCCTCCATAAAACATTCACCAACTGAGTGATCTTGTTCCGTAAAAAATTTTCGCTACGATCCAGAATCTATATCGGTTGTTCTTCATAAGAATGATATTGCTCCAGTGGTAAAACTTTTGAGCTGAGTACATGTGAATGATCGGGTATGTAATTTTTTAAGGGAGATACATGAAACACATCATGAACATGAGAGAGATTCGGTGGAAGTGCAAATCAGTAAGTTATCTTCCCAACATGATCCAATATTTAGAAAGGACCGATATACCTATGTCTTAGCTTTCCCTTCTTTCCTAATATCATTACTCTCTTCTAAGGAGATATTCATAAGAACATTTTATCACCCACTTCAAACTCTAGGTCTTTTCCTTGGTTGTCGCCATAACATTTTTGTTGACTTTGAGCTACTCTAATGTATTGTTGAATAGAACTTACCTTTTCTACCATCTCATTAACAAGATCAGGTCCTAATAGACTTCGTTCAACAACTTCATCCCAGCAAGTTGGAGTTCGGAATTTCTTTCCATAGAGATCATCATAAAGATCCATCTGAATACTGGAGTGAAAGCTATTATTATAATAAAATTCCACCAATGGAAGGTTTTGATCCCAATCTCCTTTTAAAAACATAGAGAATGCTCTCAACATATCTTCTAGAGTTTTAATTGTCCTCTCAGACTGACCGTCTATCTGAGGATCATAAGCAGTGCTGAAACTCAACTCTGTATCCAGTGTGTGCTGAAGACTTCACCAGAACTTTGAGGTAAAACTCGGTTCCCAATCAGATATAATTGAAAGTGGCACTCCATGAAATCTTACAACTTCCTTTACATATATCCTGGCAAGTTGATCTAGAGAGAAATCCTCTCTAATAGCAATGAAGTGTGAAGACATTGTAAGACGATCAACTATGACCCAGATAGCATTATTCCCTTTGGATGTTTTAGGAAGTCCAGGGAAAAAGTCCATAGTGATGTTTTCCCATATCTATTCGAGTATGGGTAATGGTTGTAACATCCCCTTAGACTTATGTCTCTCAACAGTAACTTTCTGACAAACCAATCATCGAGAGACATATTCAGCAACATATCTTTTCATGCCGTCCCACCAGGAGTACTCTTTCTGGTCCCTATACATCTTCATTCTTCTAGGATGAACAAAGAATGAAGAACTATGAGCCTCATCTAGCAACTCCTTGTGTAATTCTAGTATGGGAGGAACACAAACACGATTTTTGAACATTATTATCCCATCACAATCAAGGTTGAATTTAGGAACATTTGTCACCTTATTTTTTAACTCTATATCTTCTTTCTGTGCCTCTTTAATCTTCACATGTATAGATGGTTGATCATTCATTTGAGAAAGATAAGATTTTCCCCTTCCATTATAATTCCAAGATCTATCATTTGTAAATCCATAAATATTTTATCTTTTGTGATCCTCATCATGGATAAGCTAGCATGGTCTTGTCGACTTAATGAATATGCCACCTTGTTTGCTTTCCCAGGGTGGTAATGAATTGAGCAATAGTAATCCTTAATCAACTCTGAACTTCTTCTTTGGAGCATATTCAGCTCCTTTTATGTGAAAATATACTTTAAACTTTTATGATCAGTACAAATATCACACCTTTCACCATAATGATAATGCCTATAAATCATTAATGCAAATATTACTGCAGCTAACTCCAAATCATGAGTTGGGTAATTTTGCTAATGGATTTTCAACTATCATGAGGCATAAGCTATCACCATATCATTTTCAATGAGAACACACCCCAATACCTTCTTGGAATCATCACTGTAGATCACAAACCTCTCTCAACAACAGGGCAGTGTGACCACAGGTTCACTGGATAAACTTCATTTCAACTCCTTGAAATTCTCTTCACATTCCTCCATCCACACAAACATAACTCCTTTTTGAGTCAACCTGGTGAGTGGATTAGATAATCGTCAAAAATATTTCGCAAAACATCGATAATATCCAGCCAAACCAAGAAAACTTCAGATCTCAGTTACTGTTGTTGGCCTCGACCATCTTTTGATAACCATTGTTTTTTTAGGATCCACAGATATCCCCTATTTTGAGATTATGTGACCCAAAATTGAATCTTTTTGAAGCCAATATTCAAAGTTGGTAAATTCGGCATAAAGCTTCTCCTTTCTCAGGGTCTTTAATACACTTCTCAAGTGATCTTCATGTTCTTCCTTGGTCTTTGAATAGACAAGAATATTGTCTATAAATACAACCACAAACTGATCAAGATAGTCTCTAAATACACTATTTATTATATCCATGAAGATAACAGGGGAATTAGTAAGACCAAGTGGCATCACTATAAATTCGTAGTGTCCATACCATGTACGGAAAGTCGTCTTTGGTATATCCTCCCTTTTGACCCGTAATTGATGATACCCTGAATGAGGATCAATCATGGAAAAGTATTGAGCTCCGCGTAGTTGGTCAAATAAGTCATCAATGCATGGGAGAGGATATTTGTTCTTGATAGTGATTTTGTTAAGTTCTCGATAATCAATGCAGAGTCTCATTGATCCACCTTTCTTCTTAACAAACAGAACATGTGCTCCCCAAGGTGACTCACTAGGGCATATGAATCCCTTATGAAGATTCTCTTGGAGTTGCTTCTTCAATTCATGCAACTTAATTGGGGCCATTCTATAAGGTGTCTTTGAAATAGTAAAAGCACCCGGTACGAGTTCTATTGAAAACTCAACTTCACGATTCAGTGGAAGACCTGGAAATTCCTCCGAGAAGACATCATCAAACTCTCGAACAATGAGAATATTCTTAATCATGAGTTTCTCTCCAACCATTTGAGATAAATAACATTCATTTAGTGGAATCAAGAACCATAATACGGAAGAAACTTCTACCGGAAGGTTATGTTCATCCTTGCATCGATAAATGATTATAGATTGATTTGGAATATGAAATGTGACTTCCCTTATTTAGAAATTGATATGAGCTCCATATAAAGAAAGTCAATACATGCCAAGAATCACATCAAATTATACTATAGGAAGGATCACAATATTTCCAGGAATCAATTTCCCACAAACTTCAATCGGAGAAGAATTATAAACTTTTGATGTGATTTTTTTGCCATTTGGGGTTGTCACAGCTAACTCAACATCTAATTGTTGAGGTAATATAGTGATACCCTTAGAATATTCTTTAGAAATAAAAGAGTGGGTGGATCCAAAATCAAATAAAAAATCTTCTACTTTAGAGTGGATTGTAAGTGTAACTTTCAGAACTCTGTTCTCATACTCCACATCGCTGATAGAAATTGCTTGTGAATTTCCATTGTCTTTAGAATTAAGAGTTTGTTGATGTCAATCATCATCAACAACCCTTGAATTAGGGAATTTATTGGAATAATGCCACATTTGCTTGCACTTGTAACATTGAAGTGTAAGAGGTGCACTATGAGTAGACTTTTCTTTGTTTGCATCACTAGACATCTTCTTCCCATCATTTCAGCATTCAAATGCCCGATGGCCTTCCCTTCGAAATTTGAAACATTTACTTCTCCCTTTAAGACAACTCCCTCCATGATTCTTTCCACACTTTCAGCATAAGGGAAAACTCATCTTATTTTCAGTGTGCTCTTTAGATTTTCCATTGAATTCTATTTTCCTCTTCTTATCAAACCCATATGACTGACGGGTTAGTCCAATCTCTGCCTCAAACTTGAGATCACATCGAACGATTTCCTCATAGCTAGTAAAGTCCATTATGCCTAACTCCCTTCGAAGACATTGTTTTATGCCACTAAAGAATCTATCTATCTTACTCTCAGGATGGATAATAATCCCAGAATCTTACCTTGCATGTCTTGTAAAATTTGATTTGTAGGTAGAAACAGATTCATCATCCTTATGTTTCAAATCAAGAATGTTCTTCTCCATCACTGTTCAAAGAATAAGAGGGATGTACTTATAGAAAAATGCATTCTTGAACTCGTCCAATTACATGGAATCAATTTCATCTCTTTTCCTCGTATTCTTGATAATATTCCACCATTGATCAGCATCACCTTCCAAACGATACACTACTAAGATTAATTTATCATGTTCAGAACATTATATAACTGAAAATATCTTTTCAGTGGTACTGATCCATTGTTCAGCCACTAATGGATCAGAAGACCCACTGAATGAAGGTGGAAGCTGCCTCATGATGGATTCAATAGAATGTCGCTCCTTACTTTGCTCGTTTAGAAGTCCTTCATGATTCATAGCTTAAGAATGTTGTGTGATAATGGCTACAAGATTTTGTATTCCAGATCCCATAACATTTGGTTCCACAGGGGAACAATCATTGCAATTCCCATCGCATTCCGCGTTAACATGGTTCCTTCGGGTTCCATCCATTGACTAAAATGAAGAAGAATAGTTTGAGAAACACTAATTATAATAGGACAACCACATAATCAAGAAGAAAATTTTCACACATTAGGTCTTATCATAAGTTATTCATGGCCATTTCTAAAACACTAATATTTTGTTATATTCTTAGACATATCCTTATGGTTATTACTAAGGATTTCACATCCTAGTTTCCAAAGGTTGACTATACCTTTCCTATAATACCAACTATAATGAACCATACTTTACATAAATTGTTATTACTTCAATATTGAAGCACACTTATTACAACATATAACAAAACCATGAAAGGACCGTATAGGTATAGTGTCATTAAAAACTGGGAAATTTGACAATTGGTTCATAAAGCATCTATATTGTCTCCCATTTATTTCATAATATCTAGATTCCCTTTTGGCATATCCTACTTAATAACCTTCTTCCTGACCTGGGGAAATAAAACATACAAAACGGTGATCTCAAATGCTCAGTAAGGGTAATCAAAAGAAATATCAATCACATCATATTCATAAGAACATAACATTTTGGAAATATTAACCTGCAAAATAAATCATAATTTCATAACATGGGATAAATCATAGTAGTGAAATGTAATCCCAATAATCAAAACATAAAACATGAAACTTTGTGGAATACACACATAATAATAGAGAATCATTTCTTAGTAGTCGATACTCATTCCCAAGACTATCTTAGTGGAAAAATTCCATTTCTAAACCGAGTTCACTCCTCATTCCTGTCTTATTTCAGTGAACCAGATTAACCTGTCGTTCCAGCCATTTATATCTCATGAGATATATATCTTTAACCAATGCATTAGAGGGAGATAAATGTCCCACCTATCTCATAAGAAAACCATTATTATGTGTGCAACAAAATCATAAATCATACATCATAGCATAACCCATGTAATAAAAATGGGATTCTTAATCATCTTGCCATCATAACATAATCTATATAAGATAAAATGACATCATAAAAATACTTCCATCATAACATAATCAAAACAATGTAAAAATAGGGATAGAAACAGAACCCTATATTTTCTTAGATGGATAATACTTTTGATAAAACACTTAAACTCCATTCTTGAGGAAAATATCCTTTCTACTTTAAAAAATTTTCCTTTATTAACATGCCATATAATTTTGAACTAAAAAAAGTTGATTAAAACGAAACTTGAAAACTTGTAAATGAAGCTTCATGGAAATAATGTTCAAAAAATTCATTCATTCCATATAAGCTAAAAAAATATACTTCTCGTACTTTGGCCGGAAAAGTCAAAAAGTATATTGTACAAAAAATGACAAAAGATTCCTTTCATATCTTTTACTAAAAACACAACAAAGGGTAAAATTGGATTTGAAAAATTGTAGGAGGATATAAATAATATTACATATTGATTAAAGATGGATTTGTATAATAAATATGCCCCCATAATTACCGAATTATAAACAATCTCGGATAAAAAATGAGATTGCGAGATTTTCCCTTACCTTAGGTCTGATTTGCTTCGTAAGTGTATGAACCTCTAGTATAATGATTTAAATAATGTCATTGACTTATTCCAGAATCATACTTATTGTTATGATATCATATTTGTTCATATTCTTAGATTCTTATTAGTAATATTTCATTGCTACTTGTTATTCGTGTGTTTATTACTTTTTGTTCTTATGCGTGTTTTGTCAAATAAATTCATATTCAGCTTTTTAGGTTATAGATAACTCATTTCCAGAATGGTAATAGTGTAAAATATATCATATTTATTCATTCAATTCATTTATATAATCATTATTCAATTATGATCATGTAGAACAAGTCGCATCACCTCGTGGAGACGGTATTCCGTACGTACGCACGAGTGATGATATCGTTCCCATGATCGTGGAATTATGTTGGAGTGTATGTATACAATATTAGAATCAATATCACATAACAATAATCATATATAGTTATTCTCTACACCATTATACCCATCTATGTAAGGTGGTGGTGGAATCAAAATTACACCACGGTGTGGAGAAGGTATTCCGTACGTACGCACGCGCGGTGATTTCATTTTCCGTAGGATCAATAGATGGTGAAATAGGGTTGTTTCATACTTATAACAACATATCATTATATTAGTGATACTGATGTTATTACTTCATAATGAAGCAACTAAATAATAAGAAGTAGAAGTAGAAATAAAGTTGAAAGAATCGGTAACGGGCATTTCCTCTTCTTCGAAGCGCCTCTTCTTAACCTCCTCTTAGCGCAATAAATATTGTATCTGAAAAAGACCAGGACCTATAGGATTTTTCTAGGGAAGTGTAGAAAAGAAATTGGTATGGGTTGGCCGAGCATGAAGGCTCAAAGTCGTGTGAGGAGGAGAGGGAGGAGGTTCCCTTTTATAAGGGAGGAGAAGGGCACCTTTGGAAAATCTAAAAATATTATTTTATTATTAATTCAGATTCGGTTTTTAATAGCTCTAAATTGATTTATTTCGAATATGTGGTGGGTATGGGTCGAAATAATCTCATCCAATATAATTTATACAAGTTTAGGTTTCTATTTTAACCTTATCATTTATATTTAGTTTTAAGTTAAATAATTTTACTTTTACCGTGTCTTCTTGTTTTCTTACACTATAAGGTTAATAAAATTACTATAACAAGCCAAACGAACCCCAAGTTGTTTATTATTAATATATATAATCTTATATAAGTCATTTATTCTATCCTAGGACTTTTTGGAATAAAATAACAATTAATAATATAATATTTTTTTTAAAAACTATTTTATGTCAATTTTGACACTATTTGGTGATTGATTTTTTTGAAAATCATAACAGAATGATTAGTTATAAAAAGTAAATTAAATCAATACTAACATGTCATATTAAACTATAAAATTAGTGGAATTCATAAAAGTCTCAAATTTCATTTTTTTAGTATTTATAACGTCAATTATTTTAATATTTCATTAATAAGATAATTACTCCATCATCATTGTGTCATACATAAATTAAATAATTTAATGTCTAAAAATTATAAATAAAATACAATTATGTAGGAAATATTTTTTTATTTCTAAGGATTATTTATAGTCGAATTTATCTTATGTATAACCCTATATTAAATATTATTTAATTATTGAACTTTGATTTTAACTATTTTAACACTTCTTTAAATAAATTAATAATAAATGTCCTAATCTAATCAAAGTGGGACTAAACGGTCATATTTTATTCCTAAGGATGTTTATTTTTCTAATTACACATATCCAATAGAATTAGGATATGTGTTAGGGTAATAATAATATCATTTTAACCCTAATTACCCTATTTACGTTTAACCGTGGTAAAAAAAGTAAAAAGTTATTATTCACCAAAAAATATTTTCATCTCATTGAACCACGTTTTATTCATTGATATTAATCTTGTCTCTCGGATTTTTAATATTCCAATCACAGAAGCGGTAAAATTATGTTTTATGTGAATTTGCAAATTCTCCTAGGAGGTGAGTAAAAGACGGTGAAAAGATCAATAAAATTTTTATATATCTAAAATTAATATAAAATGACTCCAATGAATTAATTTGAACTTATATAGGTATTATGTATCAATTTTGGTCTAAAATAAATTTAAATAAAATAAATAATTATTTAAATAAAAAGTCTATTTTTAAATAGCAACCTAGTGTTTTCACTATTCATCAAAAATTGAAAGTTTTCATAAAAATACCAAAATTTCACCCTAGGATAATTTCGATATTCCGAAACCAAAAATGAAGTCCATTTTGAAAGATAAAATTTATGAAATTTTAAAAAGTGGGTATTTCTATTCATAACGGCTATTTTTAACAATATTTTAATAGCATATCGTTATTTAGTGAAACTCGGTATTGCGTACGACACAAGAAATCGAGGAAGGTCATGATTGCGTGTAAAGAAAGCCAAGCTAGTGTTGTGTGTAGTGAAAGATTCCTTTGATGATATATATAACATAAAAACAAAGTATTTCTCATAAAAATATCGGGTGTTACAAGGTTAGCGAGGCATGCTACAGATTATATACGTAACCCAATAAGTAAGATTTATAATTTCTTTTATGGGTTAAAACCATTCCTCTATCGTGTATTAGTCTCACAATCCTTCTCGTCATATGAAGATATTGTCTCATGTGATATCAAGACAGAAAAACAATTCTCTATGTCTTATGACTTCAAAAAAAAGCAAGATAAGAAGATATCTGTTGAACTCTCTAGAAATGGAAATAAGGTAAAGAAGGGAAAAGTTGAATATCCACCTTATAGTAAATGTGGGAAGAAACACCGTGGCATGTGCCTAGAGTGAATTTGAGTCTGTTACAAGTGTGGTTAAAGAGGCCACTAATCTCATGATTGTAAGGTCAAGAAATAGGTTTTTACTATTGAATGCTACAATTGTAGGGAAATGTGGAATTATGCAAATAAATGTCCAAAGCTCCATGGAATATTACATCAGAAAAGGACAGGGGAACATGGAAAAGCTTATGCTATCACTACTGCTGAGGTTAAAGCTCAGAAAGATGTGGTGGAATGTAATTTAATGGTTTCGTCAATTTTAACAAATTCTTTATTTGATTCTATATCATTGTATTGTTTCACATCTTCCCAGTTTGCTAAAAAAAATATATTTTAAATTTGATTTAACAAGGGATTTGTTAGTAAAAACTCTTAAGGCAATTATCATTGCAAAAATGTTTTGTGAATCAATCCCCATTAGGGAATATAAATGTTCTTTATCAGCTGATCTCAATTTCATACCCATGATTGAATTTGATATAATCCTCGGTACGGATTGTCTTTTGGAACATGATTAAATACTTTATTGTAAGAAAGAGGTTACAATTTTTGATGATGATAACGAGTACCTTATCTTTAGAGCAGAAACATCGCCACCTAATTCTTATCTAGATCCACCCCTAATAGCTCAACTAAATTCAATTATTGGGGAGGAAGATAATGAAATAAATATGGGTGAGGAGAAGAATGTTCAAATAGAGGATGTTCTTATTAAGAAAGAATATGTTGATGTGTTTCCAAAGTATTTACCTAGACATCCTCCAAAAATAGAAATTGAGTTTTCCATTGATTTATTTCATGGTTCAAGGCCCATATAATATATCCCTTATAGAATATCCATTGTGGAATTAGTGGAACTAAAGAAACAACTAGAGTAATTAAGTAAGAAGGGATTTATTCTCCCTAGTGTTTCTCCATAGGGAGCCCCTGTTCTTTTTGTTAAGAAGAATGTTGGATCAATGAGGTTGTGCATTTAATAGAGGGAGATCAATGCTATAACAATAAAGAACAAGTATCCCCTATCTCGCATTGATGATTTATGTGTCCAACTTCATGGAGATCACTACTTTTCAAAGATTAACCTTTGAACTGGATATCACCAGATGTGTGTCAATAAGGAAGACATTCAGAAAATAGCATTTCAAACCAGGTACGAGCATTACAAGTCTACAGTAATGCCTTTTGGGTTGACTAATGCACCCTATTTCTTCATGGATCTAATGAACAATGTTTTCAAGGAATATCTTGATGACTTTGTAGTGTTATTTATTTATGATATCTTGGTATACTCCAAAAGCTACGAAGATCATGAAAATCACATGTGCATTATCCTGAAGACTCTTAGAAGACATGAATTATATGGGAAGTTTAGCCAGTGTGAATTATGGAATCATGAGATTTATTTTCTTGGCCATATCGTCTCTAAGGATGGAATCTTCAGTGATCTATCTATGACAATAGAAATAAAATAATGGACAACACTGACAAGTATAATTGAGGTACATTGTTTTATTGGTTTAGTAGGTTATTATCGATGCTTCGTCCAGAATTTTTCCCTGTTGGCTAACCCATTAACAAAGCTCACACGTAAAGCGGAGAAATTTGTTTGGATCAATGTTTGTGAAGAATGTTATGAAGAACTGAAGAGAATATTGGACGATGCTCCTATCTTGAATCTAACATCGGTGAATGATGGGTTTGTTATTTATAGTGATGCATCAATGAATGGACTTGTTTGTTTCATTATGCAGAATGATAGAGTTATTGCCTATGCATTAGGATAGCTAAAAAATCATGAACATAACTATCCCACTCATTTTCTTCAGTTATCAACTGTGATATTTGCTTTTACGATTTGGACACACTATCTATATGGTAAAAAATGTGAGATTTATACTGATCACAAGAGTTTGAAGTATATTTTCTCACAGAAATAACTCAACATGAGCCAAATGAGATGTCTTTACCTACTCAAGGATTATGATTTCACGATACACTACCACCTGGGGAAGGCAAATAAGGTGGAAGATTCTCTTAGCATAAAAATCATGGAGTTTTGAACAAGATGAGAGTTGAAAGGGATCCTATTTTCAGGGATCTAGTAAAGATGGATATGGGAATAACCATGGGAGGTGAAACATTAATGATTTTTTAAAATGGTTTCAAAACCATCTTTACTAGAAAGTATAAAAAGTTCCCAGGTTGATGATGTGGAGTTTCAAAATAATATTAAAGCTGTGAATGATGGGAGATTTAGTGAATTCGTATATAATGATGGAATATTCAAATTTGGGAAGATACAATGTTTTCCTAATATACCTGATCTAAAAATAGAATTGTTGGATGATGACCATGTTCTAATTTTTCTATACACACTAGGTGCACCAAAATGTATGATGATTTGAAGAAACATTTTTGGTGGGACAACATGAAGTGGGAGATTAGTGATTTTCTGTCAATATGGATTGTTTTTCAACAAGTGAAAGATGGAAGGAAACATCCTAGAGGAGTCTTGTAACCTATTCCCATAACTGAGCAGAAATGGGATAATATTACGATAGAATTTGTCAAGGGACTACCAAAGACTCCTAGAAGGAACGATGCAATATGGGTCATTGTTGATCATCTTACCAAGCCAACAAATTTTCTTGTTATAAGAGAAGATTTACCACTTGAACGTCTATCAAGAATATATATTAATTAAGTTGTGAGACTTCATAGAGTACCCCTAACGATTTTTTCTAATCATGATCCACGTTTGACATCAATATTCTGGAAAAGTTTTAAAAAATCCCTGGATACTGAACTTTGTTTGAGCAATTCCTACCACCCTCAAACAGATGGACAATCAGAACAGACTATTCAAACCATATAAGACATGTTGAGATCATTCTCACATGACTTTCAAGGTATGTGTGATCAATATTTACCTATGGTAAAATATTCATATAAAAATTACTTCTATTCAAGTATTCAGATGGCACTATATGAAGGGTTATATGGAAAAAGATGTCGCACACCAACCTCTTGAGATTATGTTGGTGAAAGAAAACTCGTAGTCCTAGAACTAGTGGAGGAAACGATGGAAAATGTGAAGGTAATCAAAAAGCACATCAAAGATTCTCAAAGTAAAGAGAAGAGCTATGCCAACAACCGATGGAATAATTTAGAATTTCAGGTAGGAGATCATATTTTCTTGATGGTATCTCTATGGACGGGTATTATATGTTTCGGTAAGAAGGTAAAATTATGTCCCAGGTACATCAGACCGTTCAAAATTCTAGAACGAATTGGAGCTGTAGCTTACTGTTTGGCAATGCGGAAAAGTCTCTCCATGTTCACGATGTGTTCCACATATCATTGTTGAGAAAATACATGTCTGACCTAACAAATGTACTCAACTATGAGGAATTATAACTGTAATCCAATATTTCTTATTGCGAAGAGCATGTCAACATTTTTTATATAAGAGAACAAGTGCTGATAAACCAGACGACTCGTCTGGTAAAAGTTATATGGTGAAACCATAAGATGTAAGAGGAAACGTGGGAACTCGAGGAACTTATGATGAAGAACCACCCAAGTCTTTTTATGTAGTAATATTCAAGAAATTTCGAGGAAAAAATTATTTTACGGAGGGGATAATGTAACACCACAAGCTTCCACAGTATGCTTCTCCTTAAATAATATAATATCTTGTGTTCTACGCCACTTCGAGTTCTAACACACCACAACCAATCAGACTAGCCGTTATGAATAGTAATACCCACTTTTTAAAATTTTATAAATTTTATCTTATAAAATGGACTTAATTTTTGGATTTTGAGTATCGAAATTTGCTTAGAGTGAATTTTTGGTATTTTTATGAAAACTTTCAATCTTTGATGAATAGTGAAAAACACTAAGTTATAGTTTAAAATCGAATTTTTTTTGAAATAATTATTCATTTTATTTAAATCTATTATAGGGAAAATAGATGCATAATACCAATATAAGTTCACTATAACTCATTGGTGTCAGTTCAAAATAATTTTAGATATATAAAATTTTTATTGAACTTTTTACCGTATTTTACCCACCTACAAGGAGCATTTGCAAATTTTCATAAAACATAATTTTACCACTTCTATGAGTTGAATTTAAAAAATCTGAGAGACATGGTTGATATAAGTAAGTAAAATGTGGTTTAATAAGATGAAAATAATTTTTTGTTGAATAATAACTTTTTACTTTAATTTAACACGATTACAAGTAAATAGGGTAATTAAGGGTAAAAAATATATTATTATTACACTAACATATATCCTAATTCTATTGGATAAGTGTAATTATACAAATAACAACCTTAGGAATAAAAAATGATCCTTTAGGTCCACATGGATTAGATTAGGACACTTATTATTATTTAATTTAAAGTAGAGTTAAAAGAGTTAAAATCAATGTTTATTAACTAATATATGGTTATATATAAGATAAATTCGACTATCAATATTCATTATAAATCTAAAAATAATTCCTACATAATTGTATTTTTTAATAATTTTTAGACATTAAATAATTCAATTTATTTATGACACTGTGATGATGTAGTAATTACCTAATTATTGAAATATTAAAATAATTGATATTATAAATATCAAAATAAATTTAATTTGAGACTATTTCTGAATTCCACTAACATTAGAGGTTAATATGACATGTTAGGGTTTTTTAGATAAATATTTTTCGAAGTAATAATGCTGTTATAAATTTAGCAAAAACAAAATACCAAATAGTGTCAAAATTATCATTAAAGAGTTTTTTTTAAAATATTATATTATTAATTAATATTCTATTACGAAAATATATAGTTTGGAAAAAAGACTTATATAATGATATTTTTATCATTAATGAACCACTTGGTGTTCGCTTGGAAGTATATAGTATGTTTATTAACCATATTGTATAAAAACACAAAGATACTTGGTAAATGCAAACAATTAAATTAAGAGTTAAATTTAAAAGATAAGGATAATATAGTGACCCAAAACATTCTAAAAACTATTGGTTGAGTGTTTTTCGACCCATCCCCACCTTATCCATCAAATAATTCATTTAGGAGCCATTAGAAACCGAAAATTATTTTATTATAAAATTAATTTCTAGCTTTTCCTAAGGTGCCCCCTCACCCCACTTATAAAAGGGAACTCCCCCTTCTTTCTAATTCAAACCGTCAAATCCTTTTGGCTCGACCAACACCTACCAAAATATCTTCTCAACTATAATCCATTCATCCTGGAGGTCTTTTTTTAGTCATAAAGCCTTCCTAGGAATCCATTTTGATCAAAAGAAAAAGAAGAACCCGAAAAAGGGGTAAATATTTAATCACCTCTTTCAAGTTCCTTTCTTCTTCCAATTCCACTTTCTATGTTGTTTCCATTCTAAAATAACAACTCCAATATCTTCTATATACTATGATGTTATTAAAAATATAGTAATATAAGTACCCGGCCTTAAAACATTACATTATCTTGAATTAAATGAATAATTCACATTTAGGATCTAATAATGTTTAGAGTTTTAAAGAATTAGGACATAACTATTACATCTCAAAAGATTACAAAGTAGATATTTCTACACATTTTCCATTTTTTTCATAAAATAAAAACTCTTAAAAAGAAACATGTATAGTTCCATGTTTTAGATAGCATGTCATTCCTTGATCCCATCCTTGACCCTAATCATCTTTATGTCCTGTGGAAAACATTTCAAAAACTTGGGATGAGCATAAAAAGCTCGGAAAGGGATACACCAAAGAAGGAAACTATTATTTTTTCAAAACAACAAGTAAAACATGATTATTTAATCATAAATAATAATTTTTACCTTTATAGAGTAGTAAATACTCATCACTGAAGAAAAGATCATTGCTTACCCTTTTCTAACCAAAAGATCACCATAAAACCCATATAAAGAACCCATAACATATAAAGGTAACTTGGTACATAAACATATTTAATTAGAATAACCATACGGTCGACTTCGACACATGTCAATAAATTAAATAAGCCATACGGCCGACATCCATACCCAATACATTGGAGGTTATAACGTAACCACCCGTCCTGGTATTCGCGGCACCATACGTCATTTGGTTTATCGCGTAACCACCTGTCAAATGTCCAAGTACCATAATATCACATAAAATATTGAAAATATAAACATTTCACAAATAACATTTCATTTTAAATTGAAAGAATTATTTTCATGATATTGAAATAATCAATCCATTTTCATAAACCATTTAAAAATAGGTTTTTTAACAAATGTTTCACATACCACTTCGAAGCTTTTAATGGAATTATAATTTCAAATAATTAATGTCCTTATAAATAAATAATGAAAACTATTTTTAAAACATGGACTTTAAGGATAATTATTTATAATAATAAATCTATAAAACATGCAAAACGATATTTTAATTAAATAGTTTTTACAAAATGAGAAACTCTTAAATACAAATAATTGAGGAATAAAATTTAATCTGAACTTTATAATATCAGAAGAATATATTTATTCATGATATAATATGACAAAGGACGGTATAAAAACCATATAATTGTTAATTGGTGCATGGCAAAAATAAAGTCCCAATGGAAATGTAAATTGAGATGAAATCCATTATAAAGATGGTATCTTTTATTTAGGGATAAATAAATCACATAATTATGTGTGAAAATTATAAATACACCCAATATAAGTGAGTATTACGTGTAAAAAAATCAGAGCTCATTCAAACATATTCATATGATGACATATTCAAGAAGTACAAGTTGAACCCAAACAATTGAAATTGGGTTAAGAACTTCCCTTGTAAAAAATCAATAGCCTAACGACGTCAAATTAAAATTCATAAAATGAGTTTATGAGATAAAAAGGGTATCTCATCACTTAGACAGAAATTTAAAATCAATAAAGATATAGAAGAACATATCCCAACATAATAATATGTAAATTAAAAGACATAACAAAAAGAAGTCTTTTAAAAAGAAGAGGGTGAAAGGTTCCCTTACAGATTTGGTAACTTACAAAACATATGCTACAAGAAAGAAGGGTCATAAAATGAAGATGTAAATACTCATAAGTAAAGTAATATTAAACCTAGAACAATATTTGGCATTACATACACCACTCAAAAGGAAATAGTGGAAAATATAGCATTAATCTCACGGGAATAAAAAGTGAGATGAAATCCTCTTACCACGTTATAATCAATCGAGTCTTATGACCAAAAGTTAATATCCAGAAAAGTGATCATATAATACCGTGAATATAAAGAGAATAATGATAATATATGTCAAATGTAAGTACACAATATTCCACGTCCAATGAATAAGTGGCGAACAATGGAAATCTCACAGAATTAAAAGTGAGATAAGAAATCCTTTACCACGTGTCTGACTTGACTCGCTTGTATGTTCCTTGTTATTCCTGAATGATAAACATAAATTAATTTATACTTTATTAATAATATTTCTCAAGATTATTATTCCTTTTATATCTATTATTACCTTTCTATAACAATTATTTAATTATTTGAGTTCATAATGGACATTTTGTCGATGTTCGGAATTGGGTCAAAAATGAAGTTGTTATAATTATACATTGTCCATGTGGTCAAGATTCCATTATCTGCAGAATTATATTAATCAATTAGATGTAATATATATCATATATATTCAGTATATATATGTTTTTATAATAGTACATAACATTTGGAGATAAGAAATGAAATGCACCGTTCATAGAGACGGTAAGACGTACGTATGCATTAACGCTACTTTCATTTGTATTTCATATATTAATGAAATGAAAACATAGTGATTCATAGGTATATTATAATTTAATTATAATTTTTATTTCATATATGTTACATAAGTTCATAAATTATAACATTTATATGTTCCACGTATGGCATGAACCAGTCATATCACTTTGAGGGAGCGGTAGTCCGCACTACCTAAAAAGAAATTATCGCGTTTACCTATTATGGAAACCATAAATATATGAAAGAAATGGAAAATAAAGAAGAATAAGAAAACGATAAACATAATATATATCATATATAAATTATGTGACATCTTAATGGCCACCATGAGAGGTGGTAGGAGATAATTGAACAATCATCGTTACGTGAGGCAGTAGTTAACCGTCCAGATAAACATTATGTTATTCACCCATTATATGGAGGTGTGTGTAATTTTAGCTTGAATAATTCTCATAAAAATATCCTAGTATATTTAATATACCGTTTTTGTTAAAAAAGAAAAGAAGAAAAATTGTTTAGGGGTTGGAAAATAAAAATAAAACAAAAGAACATTAGAAAAGACATTACATTGAAATCGGGTAACTCCCCTTGGTTTTAACCAAAAAGGTTTCTTGAGGTGCTTTATGCATAATCTAAGGCTTAAATGATGAAGATAGGTATCATGGGATATAATTTTAGTAATGTTTGGATGAGACAATGGTCTTGAGAAGTGTGATAAAGTGGATTGATGTGGGGTCTTTTTATAAGGGAGAGGAGGGGCTCTTTTGGAATGCTTGAAAATATTATTTTATTATATAATTTTTTCGGTTTCTAAAGTCCCAAAAATCATTAAATTACAATATAAGGTGTATCATGTTTGAAATAAAATCATCAAATAATAATTTTACAAGTGTTGGATATTATTTTAAACATTATCTTATTATTTATTTTAGTTATTCCTAAATGATGTAAACAGTGCATCATCATTGTGTCAAAAATAATATTATTTATTTGATGTATAAAAATCATAAAACAGATTACCATGATTTATGAAATATTTCTATATTTCTAATGAAAATATAAGGTCAAAATATAATTTAAATAACCCCATGTAATTTTTTTAGTAAAACAATACATGTTTTTGACATTTTTATTTTTACTTTAAATAAAAAGTTATTATTGTCATTATCATACCCAAGTGGATCCAGGGGGCCCCCAAATTGACCCATGGATTTTCTTGATCTTCCATGACTCATCCAATAAATTTAATATATGTTTCACGGTTTTTTTATATTTTTATAATATTATTTTTACCTTAAATTACCCTAATTACCTTTAATCGCGGTTAATAAAACGCAAAGGTTACTATTCACCAAAAACTATTTTCATCCCATTGCCGCACATTTTATATACCAATGGCAACCATGTATTTCAGATTTTTTAAATTCAATTCACATAAGTGGTAAAATTTCCTTTAAATGAAAAAATAAGTTTTTAACTACTACTTATGGGTTTAACTATTCATCAAAAATTGATGTTTTCCAGAAAAATACCAAAAATTCACCCTAAGTTATACATGATATTCCAAAGTAAAATATTATTTCCATTTTACCAAATTTAAATCATTAAATTTTCTTTAATTAATATTATAATTAATTCCCACTATCAAAAAAATAGCGTGTTTTCAAGAAAAAATATCTATCAAAAGATTGACACTTGTTTGTGTCCAATTTCAAAGTGAAATTAGTTCCAATTACCACCATTAGATTAAATGGAAAAAATATATTTTAATTTCACATTAAATCCAATTATAAATATAATATAACTATATAAATAAATTAGATTAAATGGCGGTTTTGAACTAAAATACAACATTTTTCACTATTCATTAAAAAATGAAATTATCAGAAAAATAACAAAAATTTACACAAAGTAAATTTTGATGACTTGATTATAAAGAAGGATTTTATTTTGAATAACATATAAAATTTACAAAAAGTATATTTTAAAAGGGCTCTCCTACAATATGTGGTTAATCAACCTTTTCAAGAATATTATAATATTTATGCTTAAAATTGGATTCATTCCCATTTTAAGCCTCTAACATTTATTTGATAAATGTAAAAACATTTAACAAAAATATATAATCATATTTTAGAAAGTTATATTCATTCCCACCATTAAATTGTCTAGGTTGTAACTACCATTTAAAATAATATTACTGTATTATTATTGTGCAACGTAAGATTTAAAAGAAACTCATTTGTTGTGTATCGGGTAAGCTATCGAACATAGAAACACATTTACAGTCAAATTAATATTTAATTAAAAAATATTAAAAAATATTAAATGTAATATTCTTTATTTACCTGGGATGTTACATTCTTCCCCCCTTTTGGGAATTGCGCCCTCGCAATTTTAAAATTGGGCTCGAAAACTTCATTGAAAGCCCCACATCAGAAAAAGAGTCAATAAAACTATCACTTTAAAAAAATAAAAGAGAATTAAAATGGTCGCATGAGATAAAACATACTAGGATTCCCTGAAAATATGGATATATAGGAGAAACTAAGTGTCAAGTTCTGATGGAGAGTGATAGAAAACATGATGAGGATAAAGTAAATAATCTGAAATCCATAAACGTGTGATTGGTTAAATGGAATTTGATTCCCCAGTAAAAAAAGATAAAAGGAAATGTTTTTGTTTTAATTTACATTTAATTGTGGAATTTATTTATGGGATTAACTAAAACATAAGGAAACATACTTACTTGTCAGGTAGACTTTCATCTTTTACTAGATTTCTAACACAAACTCAAATTTTCTCCAAACGATGAGTATTTAAGATGACTTTATCACATTAAAAGCACTATAATCAACTTATATAGAATCACATAACCAAAAAAAGATAAACTATATATTTCCCATGTCTTTAGAACATAACCAAAACCAAAATGGTTAGTACAATATCGGATAATCCCCAAAGAGGATAATCTTTTACAAAAAGAAATATACTCATAATCTCCCAAAATATGACCAAGAAAACCCAAAGTTAATCAAATACCATTCAATAAAAAGTTTTCCATAATATTATTCAAAGGAATTAAAACTATGATCGAATTAGAAATCTCAGAAAAATTTTATCACAAAGTCTCCCACGATACATCTTAACGTTTATCTCTGAATAACATCGGCTGCTATAAAAGTCTCATACTGAAAAGTAACTAACCTAATCAAATATCCTCTATCATAGGTTAATCATTTCCAGAGGTAACCCAAAATAAAATTATTATTGATTCATAAATAAACTATCTAAAAATAATTAATCAAACTAACTAGGGACTTCACGTAGTCCAGTGCTAGATGATAAATTCCAGTCGCACTTTGGTTGTGGGTTCGATTCCCACAGCTTCGTCTGACATGACGGGTTGTCACACGGTCTGGGTGTTTTCCCTTTTCAAAACTATATAAATTTATAAAATTTCAAAAAAGCGATAAATTCATCAACAATAATTAAAACATATTTTAACAGTGAAGGTTATCTAATGAAATTCATTTTACATCCCAAAATGTATTAACCTGTAATTGCCTCAAATTCAATGATCATATAATCCCAAATTGTTCTTTATAACTATATCCAGAAAAGAAAAAATAATTATTCCTTGAATAAAATTTTAATATATCAAACATCAGATTTACAGATACTATAAAAATTATTCTAATGTAATCCCAAACTCTAAAGAGCCTTAATATTTTTAAGCATTTCACCATCCTAAAATTGACCATAACTCTTGAATCCCTTATTTGTTGACTTCTTACTCATTCAACATTACTCATGATACATTAACCATTCCTTTAAAAATTATTCTGAAATACTTGTTTCCTACAAACATAATCATGAATCATATCCTAATATTTCAATAATAGGAAAACAAATGTTATGAAATAATCCATACCTTTCATTGGACATTGTCAGTTTCTTCATCATTAATCAGAATAGCATTAGGTATTAGTAAGCAAATATTTGTACGATCTTGGTGATACCATTCCCAAAACATCTTCACAGGACATCTGTTTTCATAATGAACATGCACAACACATTTAAAACATTCAATTGATCCCTCAGAAAGAACTTCTTTCCCATTCCTAGAGTCAACTGGATGCTTCCTTTTTCCATGGAAGCTTATTGCTTTTTTACCTT
Organism: Viscum album; assembly: GCA_963277665.1. NCBI lineage: Eukaryota > Viridiplantae > Streptophyta > Magnoliopsida > Santalales > Viscaceae > Viscum > Viscum album. The sequence continues at coordinate 1,825,772,470 of OY728143.1, read as the reverse complement.
CATTTCCTCATCTATGGAATTTTTTTCTCCCTTTGAAAAATTTTCCTAGGTGTTTCTTTCCCCATCTTTGACACATAGGTTTTTTAAGACACTTACCTTTATGATTATTACCTGAACATCTGTAGGGATTTGTTTCTCGCAAATATGATACCTTATAAAAATCACTAAGGTTCTGGTGGTCAATCATGACTCCAGATATTTTGTTGAGAATAAGCAAAAGGTTTCTCATTGCAGCTCCCATATTATACAGTTGGTCATTCAAAAAATCATCACAGTTTACTTCACATCCACTTTTACTTTGGTGCCTGCTAGATCCACCCATTTACTAAAACTAAAAAGGTCACTGTGAGTATATCAGAAAAATATTCATAAAATACTAAGATATAATTATTCATGTTATCTTAAACTCATTCACTTTATCTAAAAAAACTATGACTATTTCTGAAATCCTAACCATTATGGTAGTGTCACCTATGCTTAAAAAATACCCTAACCTCTAAAGTTATCTAAACCAACCTCTGATACCAACAATAAGGATCAGACCTTAAAACATTACATAATCTTGAATTAAATGAATAATACACGTTGAGGATATTTTCATGTTTAGAGTATTAGAGAATTAGGACATAACTATTACATCTCAAAATATTACAAATTAGATACTTCTACTCAGTTTCCATTTTTTTCATAAAAAAAACTCTTAAAAAGAAACATGTATAGTTCCATTTTTAGATAGCATGTCTTTCCTTGATCCCATACTTGACCCTATTCATCTTTAACTCCTGTGGAAAAAATTTCAAAAACTTGGTATGAGCATAAAAAGATCAGTAAGGGATACTAAATAAGGAAACAATTAGTTTTTCAAAACAACAAGTAAACCATGAATATTTATTTATAAGTATTAATTTTCAACTTTATGTAGTAGTAAAAACTCTTCACTGAATGAAAGATCATTTATTATCCTTTTATAACAAAAATATCACCATAAAACCCATATAAAGAACACATAACATATAAAGTTAACATGGTACATAAATATACTTAAATGGAATAACTGTACGGTTGACTTCCACACATGTCACTAACTGGAATAGCCATATGGCCGACTTCCATACCCAATGCATTAGAGGTTATAACCTAACCACCAGTCCTAGTATTCATGACACCACTAGTTTTTTGTTTTATCACATAACCACCTGTAAAATGTCTATGTCCCAACATAGCACATAAAATATTGAAAATATAAACATTTCACTAATAACATTACATTTGAAATTGCAAGAAGTAATTTCAAGATATTGAAATAATCAATCCATTTTCCAAAATCATTTAAAAATATATTTTTTAATAAAAGTGTCCCATACCACTTTGATGCTTTTAATGAAATAATAATTTCAAAACATTAATTTCCATATAAATAAATATTGAAATCTATTTTTTATAAATGGACATTAAAGATAATTATTTAGAGTAATAAATCATTAAAACATTCAAAATGATATTTTACTTAAAGAATTTTTAGAAAAATGAGGGACTCTTGAATACAAATAATGAAGGAATAACATTTAATATGAACTTTATAAAATCATGAAAATAAAGGGATTCATGATATATTATGAAAATTGACAGTATATACACTATATAATATTAAATTGGTGCATAACAATGACGAAGTCTCAATGGAAATGTAAATTGGGATGAAATCCATTATAAAGACGGTATCCTTAAATTAAGAATAAATCAATCACATAATTATGTGTGAAAAATATAAATACACCCAATATAAGTGGATGTTAAGTGTAAAACAATCATATGTCATTCACACATATTCATAGGATGACATATTCAAGAAGTACAAGTTGAACCCACAGAATTGAAATTGGGTTAAGAAGTTCCCTTGTAAAAATTTCACAGCCTAACGCCGTCACATTAAAATTCATAAAATGAGTTGATGAGATAAAAAAGGTATCTAATCACATAGACATAAATTTTACATCAATAATGGTACAAAAAAACATATCCCAACATAATAATATGTAAATCAAGAGACATAACAAAAATAAGTCTTTGAAAAGGGGAGGGTGAAATGTTCCCTTACCGATTCGGTAACTTACAAAACATACTCCACATGAAAGAAGGATCATACAATGAATATGTAAATAAACATAAATGTATTTATATTACACAGAGAATAATCTTGGGTAGTACATACACCACACAAAACGAAATAGTGAAAAATATAGCATGAATCTCACGGGAATAAAAAGTGAGATGAAATCCCCTTACAACGTTGTAATCAATCGAGTCATATGACCAAAAATTTAATAACCACCAAAGTAATCATAGAATACCATGAATATAAATATAATCATTATAATATATTTAATATTTTAGTACAAAATATTCCACATGAAATGAAGAAGTGGCGAACAATGGAAATCTCACGGAATTAAAACTGAGATAAGAAATCCCTTACCACCTGTCCGACATGACTCGCTCGTATGTTCCTAGTTCTTCCCGAATGATAATATAAAATTAATTTATACATGATTAATAATATATTTCAATTTTATTATTCCTTTTATATCACTTAGTACCTATATATAACAATTATTTAATTATATGAGTTTATAATGGACATTTTGTCGATGTTCAGAACATGAGTAAAAAATGAAATTATTATAATAATAAATTGTCAATGTGGTCAAGAGCCCATTATCTCCAGAAATATATTCATCATTTAGATGTCATATATATCATATATATCTAGTATATATATGTATTTATATAGTACATATCATTTGGAGATAAGAAATGAAATGCACCCTTCATGGAGATGGTAAGTCGTACGTACGCATGAACGCTACTTTCATTTCTATTTCATATTTCAAAACATAGTGATTAATAGGTATATTATAGTTTCAGTCTAATATGCATTTCGTATATGTTACATATGTTCCTAAATTATATCCTTTATACATTCCACATGTGGCATGAACGAGTCATATCACTTTGAGGGGGTGGTAGTCCGTACTTCCTAACATGAAATTATCGCGTTCACCAATTACATAAACCATAATGGTATGAAATGAATTAAAAATACAGAAGAATAAGAATTATATAACCATAATACTTATGATATATAAATGCAGTTACATCTTAATGGACACAATTAGAGGCGGTAGGAGATAATTGAACAATCATCGTTACGTGAGGTAGTAGTTCGCCATCCACAGAAACATTTGGTTCTTCACCAATTAGATGGATTTGTGTGTAAGTGTAGCTTTAATATTCACATAAAAACATCTAATTATATTTAAGATAATTTTGTTGTTACAAAAAAAGTAAAAAATGTGTTTAGGGGGTTCGAGAAGAAAAAAATAAAATAAAAGAACATTAGAGAAGACATTACCTTTAAATCGGGTAACGCACCTTGGTTTGAACAAAAAGGGTTACTTGAAGTACTTTCTATATAATGTCAGGCATATAGGATAAATAGAGGGATATTTTGAGCTTATTGTAGTAGAGTTTGGGCGAGACAAAGGGCTTGACAATTGTGATAAATGGGGAGGAAGTCAGATCTTTTTACAAGGGAGAGGAAGGGCTCTTTTGGAAAGCTTCAAAATATTATTTTATTATATAATGATTTTATGTTTTTAAGGGTCCAAAAATCATTAAAGATTAATATAAGGTGTCCCATGTTTGAACTAAAATCATCCAATAAGAATTTGACAAGTCTTGGATATTATTTTCAACGTTATTTTCTTATTTATTTAAATCATTCAAAAATGACGTAAACACTGTGTCATCATTGTGTCATAAATAATTTTAATTATTTGATGTCTAAAAATTATAAAAAAATTACCATGATAAAGGAAATTAGTTTATCTTTCTATGTAATATTTATAGTCAATAATATAATTTATATAACCCCATGTAAAAAAAATTTAGCCAAATAATACATGTTAGTAACATTTTTATTTTTACATTAAATAAAAAGTTATTAATGTCATTATCATTCCCAGGTGGCTCCATGGCCCCTCCAAATTTAACATGGATTTTCATGGCCGTAAATGACTCATCAAATAAGGTTAGGACCTGTGTAAAGGTATTTATTATATTTTTATTATATTATTTTTATCTTACATTACCCTAATTACATTTAATCGCGGTTAATAAAATTCAAAGGTTACTATTACCAAAAATTATTTTCATCCCATTGAACCAAATTTTACTAAAAAATGAAAACCATTTATGTTTGATTTTTGAAATTAAATTCACATAAGAGTTAAAATTTCATTTAAATGAAAAAATCTGTTTTTAACTACTACTTAGGGATTTAACTATTCATCAAAAATTGATGTTTTTAGAAAAATTCAAAAAATTCACCCTAAGCTATATTTGATATTCCAAATTCAAAAATTATGTCCATTTAATCAAATTCATAACATAGAAGTTTCATTAATTAATTTTATAATTAATTCCCCCTGTCAATATAAATAGTGTGTTTTTTAGAAACAATATCTATCCAAAGATTGACACTTGTTTATGTCCAATATCAAGGTGAAAATAATTACAATGACCACCATCAGATTAAATGGTAAAAATATATTTTAATTAAACGTTAAACCCAATTAAAAAGGTAATCTAACTATTTAAATAAATTATATTAAAAGGCGATTTTGACCTAAAATACAACATTTTACACTATTCATTAAAAAAATGAACTTTATCGAAAAAATACCTAATATTTACACCAGTTAAATTTTTATGTATTGATTATAAAGAAGGATTTTATTTTTTATAACATATAAAATTGAAAAGAAGTAGCTTTAAAAAGGTTTCTTCATCAAGAGGCGGTTAATCGACCTTTTATAGAATATTAGACTATTTATGCTTAAAATTGGATTCATTCGCATTTTAAGCTTCTAACATTTATTGGATAAATGTAAAAACATTTAACAAACATGTATAATAATATTTTATTTAGTTTTATTAATTCCCTCCATCACAATGGCTAGGTGTTAACTACCATTTAAAATAATATTATTATATTATTAGTGTGCAACGTAAGATTTCAAAGAAACTCGTTTGTTGTGTATCGGGTACGCTACCGAAGATAGCAACCCCTTTAAAGTAAAATTAATATTTAGTTCCAAAATATTAACAAATATGAAAATTTAATATTTTTTAATTACCTGGGATGTTACAGGTACAACCATATTCATTATTATATCTATCCTTTGAATGAAATGTCACCATACGTACGTACGTACGACTTACCGTCTCCTCATCATGGTGTAATTTTTATTCAATACATTATTATTTGGATGCGTATAATAATGATGTGTAATTGATGTAAATAATAAATATTACAAGATAATGTTTTGTATATTAAATATCATCCAATTTTATATTACATTAATATCAAAATAATGATATTTTCGCTCGTGCATACGCACGGATTACCGTCTCCACGAACGCGATGAGATTCATTCCCCATTGTATCGATTCAAGAATAATTTTCATTAAATGATTAAAAATAATGTTTGAAGAGTTAATATAATTCTGAATATTAATAAGATACATCCTATCTATAACAATCTTTACTTATTTAACGAAGCATATAAAGGAAAATGAATCAGTTAACACCAGAAACGACGATAATACAAAAATATAATTAACAAAGCAATATTAAAAGATCATATATGATAACATATTAATTTATATGATTCTTGTATATTTTAATAATAATTATATCACCATTATACTTGATTTTGACTTACCCTCGACCAATGAAAATTAAAAGGTAAGGGTTAATTTCACAATCTCTTCATTTTCCAAAGTTGTTTATATGTAATTATCTACTCGGACAACATTATCATCCACATCCATGCTGCTTAAAAATTTATTTCAAAACATTTTTACTATTTAATAGACAATGGGTTAAATTCATTTATAAACTTATTTGAACTTATATGTTTTGAAAGGAATCTTTTCTTCATTTTCCAAACACGGTACTTTTTGACCTTTTCGACAAATTTAAGGCGAGAATGTTTTTTTAACCTTTACAGTGGGTGTGGCTATTTTCCACTATTATAACATCGTTGAAGATTCCCTTAAAATTTTATTAGAATATTTTCAAATTAAATTTTTTCTTAAATGATCTCAAAATAGAAAGAGATATTTCTTTAAAAAAGGTTTTGATTTAATCTATGTCAAAATATTTTGATGGATTTTAACATTATTTGATGTTGATTTATTATGATACAAAACTTCCATATTTTATTGAAGGTTTTGCGATATGATTGACTATGTATGTGTTATTTTTACACCACTCATGGTTTATGGATAAATTATTGACATTTTATATGCAAGTTTTAAGATGAATGTTTATGTTATGTTTAAACCTTTTCATATAAGGAATGCATTAGACATAATAAGTGACAGATGGAGTCGGCTATAGATCCTCTATGAATTAGTATGTCCCATGAGATAAACTAGTGTCTTGGAACAAGTCCTTGACAAAATATTATTTGTAGTCTTGCAACAAGGCCTTCACTATGTAGTTATGAAAGTATAGCATTATGAATTCCATCAATATGAAAGTGGATATTTCTATTGTATGTGATTATTCGACAAGTATAATATCCATGTGAATATGTAAATGGAGTTATTAGATTTTATCTTTTCTATATTATTCTCAAGTTCAAGTTTAAAAGGATTTTGTTTTATTCTTATACATTTCTTTAAATTTGTATGTTTATTTATGAAATTTTCCGCTATATTGGTATCCTTAATGAGCATCTGAGATCACCCCTTTCTATGTAATATTTTTCCCAGGATGCAAAGATGTATATTATGATTGACCTGTAATGATTTTCTATGGGATATTAGTGTTGTATATGGAAAAAATGTTATTGTTGTTTTCTATTATATGATGTAATGTAAACCTTATGAATGTATCTAGTACTTCTAAGGCTACTAAACTAATCTGTCTTTCGAGACATGATCTTTTGTGATCATTCCAATGATACATAATAATGCACCAACTCTGGGATTCTGGGTTTGGGGCGTAACGTAAGTTCTATAAATATATTATAATATTTACTCTTAAAAATAAATAAAATCATTTTTTAACAAAATACATTTTTGAATATTAAAATGAATTTAGTAAAAATTAAGTGTGTATTCATGAATAATTGATTAATAAATTGAAATTTATATGTAAAATTATATATACCACAATGTGGATATTACTATTCATTCTCACCAAATATTTTCCAACATCAGGTGGGTCAATCCCCTAAATTAAAATAAAAAAGAAGAGATCCAGTTTTGAAAAATTGGGTATGAGGGAAATAATTACAATACCCATCGTTATATTCCAATATAATCGAACATGTATGAAACAATGGTCCTGAGTTTTCATTAAGAGATATACTTCAATTTTGGAGAAGTATAAAACTTAATCCCCCCCCCTCCAAGAGATAATGAAGTAGTGTAACCAATCAACAAAAAATCTACCACTTCCATGAAGTTGTACCCCACTAGCAGACAATGAGGAAGTGCACCCATAAAACACTAAAAAGTAAAGGAAGTAAAATATGATATATGCCACCAAATATACCACTCTTTAGAGCCACCCACTGAATGAATCTTGTGATAGAATCACAATAAGTTAACCTGATGCAACTCAAGTCAAGACCAAATGCATTGTGCATAATCAATTCAGAGTACTCGTCCATCCAACGAGGATAATAGATGGCTAATTATGTGTGGTATCACTCCCATTCTTCTTTTGAGGTCACCCACCAAACATTACCTTTTACAAGTTGTACTACAACCAAATATAATGAATCTTGATCTAGAGACAAAAGATACACCACCAAACTCATTGAAAAACTATGTCCAAATTTCCAAAGGCTTCAACAACTAGATAATCATAAAAAATCAACACCACAGACTCCATGGAGGCCACTACCATCAGCATCTATGCTATAATGAGAATTGGAAACTAGATCATCCCCACCTTCCATCCACTCACATCTCTCGACAAAATCGTCAAGAACTCTGAACCCTTTCTCAAAAAACACCTACTAGGGACCAAGAAACAAGTATCGACCCACCACCCATCATCATCCGAGGAGGTGAAGCCACTTCCTCGACCACATGAACCCCCACCAAAAAGAATTCCACAATACGAAGACATCCACCACTCTAATTCCATGCCACTAACACTCCAATGGATCATGTAACACTAGTTGGACACTAAATAATGCTAGGGGACACCATATATGAAGCTAATATTGGGATGAGTAAAGCATAAGATTATGAAAAAAGTATTCAGAAGCTAATAATGGCACAAAATATGATGAGTAGAGGATGGAACAAAAGAAACATTCAGATATTGTGAATGACTACAAATTCCAATGTATCCATAAACACTGAAATGATGAGTTGAAGTTATTACATAGCTGCTCCATCAACATAGAGATTTCATAGAGGAAAAAAATAAACCCTAGAGAGGGACACCCACCAATTTAATTTCTATATTGTAATGATAAAAAACTAATATTTCATTCATACTTTACGATGGGAGTTTCATGAAACATAATCTATCGAAGAGGTAAAATTTAAAAAGATACATACCATAAAATCAACGGGTGTTACAATATATCAACCCTAAATAAATTATGTCCTTTTAATTTAAAATTTCCTTTAGTAATCAGGGTATTGATATTTGGAAATAGTAATCTTGAAATACCCACATCGTAAAATAGTTAATTAAACATAAATTTAATACGAGATAAAGGGAATTATTAAACATAGTTATAATAATGAAATAATGTTGTTTCCATAAAAAATAACATATTTGGAAAATGAAAAAATGGACATAAAAGGGAAAACTAACAATCAACTACTATGGTAGAGAGATAAAGATAATATTACAAGGAAAATTAACTTCTCTAAATCCATAAAATATATATTTGAAAAAGTCCTTTGTAATAATAAAAATAAAAATAATAGGACAACATTTATTTCCAAGACCATTTTCCAAGAGTTGAGTAATTATTTCACTATCAATGAATATAAGGAAATATAATTACTTGATATGTTTCTTAAGTAATATATTATCCTTTGGTAATACATTAAATATTTATATATTAATATCTTAGCGTAAGTATCATTTTATGGTAATGTAATATATTAATATATAAAACCTCATCCAAATTTCGGCTTAAACTATTTCATAAATGGTTGACATTTCCACAATATAATGATCCAAAACATTAGAATCATTTCCTAGGTATTTGGACGTATTCTGTTTTACCTTATCCATATCAATCACCTCTTTATCTTAATATTAATATCTAAAAAATAGGAATGTATTAAGGCTTATATTTTCCTCAATCATGTGTTTTTCCATGAAATTCAACATATAACACAATTATTTTTTTATTCATCGATAATATTCAAAATACACATTCAAATCCTTATTGAAATAGTATTGTAGTTCAATCCTTATATATTTCATAATTCTTGTGATGAAACTATCAATAATAAAATAATTTTACAACATTTTTATTCGATCCAAAAAACAAAACATCATTAATCATTCCACTATAGATATATAAATATAATATGATTGACCTCGATCCCTTATCATCTTCTTAGGTATATTCCTTTGATTATTGTGGAATTTATTTTCCTATTATCCATTTTCACTATAGTTGAAATACATAATAATAGAATTTTCATTTTTTAATTTTCATTATTATTCCAAATTTCCCTCTTTTCTTCATTTATAAAACATTATCCATCCTTTTAAGAATTTCATATCATGATTCTTCACAAAATTATCACATGTGTGAAAATATTTCTTTATCATATTCCCTTTATATATTATTTTCACTATAATCCATTTTTATATTCATTCCCTTTGAAAAACTAAATCATGGTATATTCTTTGTTTTTCTTGGTATCATATAAAATTATTTCATCATATAAAAAAAAGATTTTGAAATGATTTCTATTTAGATACATGGCATACACCCTTCAAAGAAGTGGTTAATATTTCCATCCTTTTAGTGTATGTAATATATATAAAACCAAAAATCCTTGTATCAGTAGCCTCATACATTTCATAACTTCATCGTTCATTTTTCTTTAAGTTATTTAACATTAGCATGATTTCAATTCATTAATCAAGGGGAAATATTTTTTGAATAATGTTTCATTAAAATATCTCCATTACATTTATTTTATTTACACTTATTCTTTATTATTTTGTATTAATGTTAACCATGGATCATACTCTCTTCTATGTTAATACGCCACTACTGTAACAATTTCCATTTCATTTCTTCTAATGGCTTGTAATATTTTTTCATGGGACGTAATCATTTTCTCAACTTCCATGGGATTAGTAGTCCCACTGAATGAGAGGGTATTATGTTGAAATATGTGATCCAACATTGAATAATCATGTTGTGAATCAACAAGATGCTATATTTGGGAAGGTTAATTCATTATAACTGACATAAGTTTTCCTAATATAAGCACGAACCTCTCAGTTCAAATAATAATTATATTGGAATGATTCTTAATAAAATCATTACACTGACCACAGGTATTGTTTCTATTTATTTAATCAGGATCCATTACTCAATTAGAGCACAAAATTATGTATATTCTTCCAAATGATGAAAATTATCAAATATTATAAGGGAGTATCTTAGGTATCATGTTAGATATGTTTATTTTAAAATCCAGTTCTCATAATTTCAACTAAACATTCTCTCATACAATCTTTAGTGACCCAAACTCCATAATCATAGAGTTGGTGGTTAAATTATTATATATGAAGAAGGTAAAAGTGATTACATCACCACAGATTAATCAGTATAGAAGTATTGAAAAACTAGATGTATAAAAGTTACCCATATAAAATTGGTAATTTAAAATAAAACATAATAATGGAAATCCATATTTATCCTTGATCTCATTCAAACACTTATCTTCATATCCTAGGGAAAGAAAAAAAATATTGGTGATATCTAATTATTAGTAAGTGTTATGTACAATAAAATTTATCATAAATAAATAAATAATAATTAGCTTGGATAAATAAATGAATGTAACACTGATCAATTAATCAATAACTTGATTATAATATGGTATGAATAAAAGATTATCAACAACGACATATAAATAATTACATGATATTGAAACATGACCATTGATATTCTAAATATTTGATTAATCACATGGAATTACAATAATAATGCCATGAATAATGATGGATGTCTGATCTATTAAAATCTATCTTCAAGATAGTTATTCCCATGAACTATCCTCAAGATAGTTTAAGTTTATGGGAATAAACCCATATGATTTTTCCAACTAATGCTTCTCATGAGACTATTGATGCACTGAGGGGAATTTAATAATTGTTCCCCAACCACTATAATGCAAGTCCAAAAATTCCTCATATAATGAATAATCAATTTAAATAATAACAATGCTCCTTATAAAATATTTGTACTGAGTAAATGATAAAAATTTAAAAATATTTCCAAAATAAATCATATAACATTCAGAGTAAACACTTATTGTTAAAATGGAATATTGTTTTAGAAATAATCATATACACCATAAATTAATACAAATATTAAAAATAAAAATAGTGTTCAAAGAAAAATTCTTACATGATTGTAATTGTTTTGAGATAAATTTAACAATCAAAAATTGAATTGAGATTTTATGATAACTATTTTTAATTGTTAATTTTAATGTCAAATTACCTTCAATGAGATAATTCAAATTAAAACATAAAATAACATAATGAATTAATGAATAATTATATTACATAACAATGTAGTAGTTTGTACATATCATAAAATTTAATTGGTTCTTAAAAAAATGTTTCATGGGAATATAAATTTAGAATAAATCCTTAAAAATGATGTTATCATTAATCAAATGAATTGATTAATTGTATCTATTGAAAATACACATAAAAAGTTGGAATGAAACTTAAGATAATCAATAGTAACTTAACTCATAACCTTATCATGACTTATTCAAGGAAAAATAATTTTTACCTAATAGTTGAAAAATGAGTTAATAAATCCCTTACCTTATCCTTTAATTTAATTGAATGTGTTTCAACATCCTCTTACACAAAGGGGCTCCTTTATAACTTCTCGTAATGGAACTAGGTTCAGTCTTTATGGAGGACCCAAACCTCTAAATCTTGAATAATAATTTTGGTAAGAGACACTTATAGGGATTGGTTAAAAAATATGGATAAAAGTGTGGTAAAGAAGTGGGAGAGGAGGTACCCATTAGTAATTGGGGTGAGGGGAACATTCAGAATTTCTCAAATTAATAAAATAAAAAAAGGCTATTATAGAGCCAGAGACTTTAAAAGGGACTATAAATAAATATTTAATGACAATTTAAACCATATTTTACCCTATATGGATTTATTTAAAATATTATAATTTTTAAATATTTTAGTAAAATATTAATTCAAAAAAAATTCATTATTGTCCACATTGTTACTATTAATTTAATTTGACTTCAAATACATCATGAAAAGTGGGGATTATAATATAATTATTTAACCTTTATATAATATTTTATATAGATCTATCAGATTTTTTTCACACTTTAACACATTCTAATCATTTAAATATTAATATATTTTTTGAATCCTTTTTTATATTTCTGTTAATTAATTAAATACTAATTTTTAGTTTCCAAATAATTTACGGTACTTTTATAATTATTAAAAACTAATAATAAATTTCTATAATAAAAATAATTTCATTGTGATAAATTTAAAAAATTAGGTTCATTAAAATCTTTTTTACCAATGTCGACAGAAAAAATACATTAAATACAAAGAGTGTGACATCTTGTAACTTTATTTGATTTAAGTAATATATAATTTATTTTCATGGATACATTAAAATTATACAAAAAACATATAAATTAATTTTTTTAGGGGTATAATTATTTTAATCCAAAAATGTTTGGAAATTTTTAGTTCATGTTCATACCCCTATCTTTGTGTTTTGATCACCCATTATCTCTTCTAGACATTATCGTAATACTAAAAGTTTCTAATATATAATGGTCATTAATATTTCAATAACGTTAAAAAAGACTCATAAATGAACTATGGTTAATTTAATAAACCATGTTCCATTAATTTTTAATAATTTGTATTATTTCATATTTTTTATTCATTTTAAAAAATATTGTTTACTATAAAATATTCATAAGGAAAATTTTTTGAACTACTCATTACATTGAATTTAATAAAAATTATACCACAATATAATGTTAAAACAAATATTTTAATACTTCTCCAATACATAATATTCATCTATTAAATTCTTGTATCACCTTAATGAATTGAAACCATATTACTTTTTAATAGTTAATTTCATTTATTTTTTTCCATTAATTTAACAATTATTGCCTTAGAATTGTGCAAGGTTTTAAGGTAATTATTTCAGTCCTAAAAATTAAAAATAAATTTTTATGACAATGAAAAATTTTCTATATTATAAAATACTATTTATGTCCAAACATATCTTCTATATAATCACATTTTAAAAAATTGTAATTATTAAAAACATGTGTTTGATATGGTTGTCTTCTCCTTATATAAAATACAATAAGGGAATTAATGGAAAATAAGTGGCTCCAAGAGGTCATGAATTTGGTCAATAGATGATTTGATTATAAAATTACTCATAAAATAAAATTTGGTAAATTTTTAGGGTCCTTTTATAATATCTTTCATTTTATTTATAACACATATTACCAAATTTATCCTTTACCATCGTAACAAAATTTATTAACGTTACCATTTAAATTGGAAAAAATGTTATTGTTTACTAAATTTGAATCATATAAATACAAAATTTAATCCGTTTTTAATATTTCAAAATACATAATTTGAGTAATTTTATATGAAAATAATACCACATAATACAACAGAAAATATTTTTCTTAAATATACATTTTTAAACCCAAAGAATTACATATAGAAAACTATGTTATAATGGCGATTAAAAATATATTACTAATAACTAAAGAGTAATTAATTTACATTTAGGTATAATAAAAATAGTAAATATACTCTTAATATAAATAAATTGATAGTTTTTAAAAAATATATATATTTCACTATTTACTAGCAAATCATTCCGCTCAGAAAATTACCAAAAAATAATCATAAACTAACTTAAATATGATCATTTTAGAAATGATATTAGTTTTGTAAAAAATAATTTATATAGTTTCAAAAAATTTATTATAATATTTACTTTTAAAAAAAGAATACATTTTTTTAGAAAATATATTTTTGAACATTGAAACATCATTACTATAAATAATGTGCTTATTCATAGGAAAATAACTAATACATTAAAAATGAGTCGGGAAATTATTTAGTTTATAATGTGATAAATAATATTAATTACTTTCAATTTTAGGACTAGTTCATGAAAATAACATAATAATATTTCATTGCTCATTTAATTTGGGTGTTGCATGGAACATAAGATATCGAAGAGGTTAAATTTTAAAAGAGGCATTCCATAAAATCTCGGGGTGTTACAGAGCAACCTATACATTTTCCATTAGTATTTATTCATTAATTACTTATAGTACCCTTCTCAAAAAAAATTAATTAACTAGATTATCTAATAAAATTTTGAATTTTAAATCATAATGTAAAATTACAAAACATTATGATATTTAACTATTCTAATCCTTATAGTATATCATATCATTATTTTTTAAATTTTTTAACTTATAAATATAGTTTCCAAGGTTTCTACTAAGCCTCCACTGATTCCAACTATAATGACCAGACCGAAAATGTTTAGAGCGGATTATTTACTTTATAACATATTCATGATTTTAAGGAATAACATCTAGAAGTATAAATCTATTTAACTGTTTTAGAGAATATGATTCATCAATTTTACTCATTTTACAATATGAATATAATATAAAACACAATAAAAAATACTAAACTACATCCTTGAAAACTTATTCAATAATTTTAACTTCATAAACTATGTAAAAGAAGAAAAATATAGGTGATCTCAAAGGCAAAGTAAGGGTTGTGTATAGAAGAATCTGTAATGATTTAATAAGACGGAACAATATATAAATGTAAATAATTGAAAACATGACATTTAAATAATTATACATGCAATACTAAATATTAAAAGGTAAAAAATAGATGACACATTCCATTAAAAAACTGGACATAGTATAATGAATATAGAATGGTCAATAACTAAAAACACTTGTCATTTAATAAATAATCCTAGAATGAAATGAATCCGTATATTTTTTTCATAGTGAAAGTATCATGTATAATAGTAACCAAATTCTAAATAAAGAAAATTACTAACTACTAGTATCCGCATTTCCAATGTACTTAAAGACATTACAATCAATATCTATTCTCAAAATCGATTAATACTAAAGGGTAAACCCCCATCGGAATTGGCTAGCATATTAGTCTCAAGTTACTACCAATTAATCAGGGGTCTATCACTAACTTGTCCTTATACGTGTTCTTAGGTAAAACTAATTCCAATAATATCAAATAATCAATTTCATAATAGTACTTATAATCAAATATTTGTATTGGGTAATGAATACAAATATATCAATATTTCCCTAAATATATAAATTAACTTTTAATGTATAAGTCATATGTAGAAATGGTATATAGTATAGGAAAAAAATATTTTATATAATACCATAATATTGATATTTATCAGAAATTAAATTTATAATGATAAATTATTACATGGAATTGATTGTATCAAATAAAGGTAAACAATAAAAAGATAATGTGAGATTAAATAATAATGATTACTAGTATATAATTTTCAAGTCAAATCCCATAGATGAAATAATTATATTGAAACATAAAATCCCATAGATAATGAATTAATCATGACATTACATGTTGAACGGGTTGTGTATATACCATAAAAAATTGAATTGATGCACAAGAACAAATAATTCTCAATTGAATGTAAAATAAGATGCAATCTCATACCTTGAACTTCCTTTCGGTTAAACACTCTTTAAACTCTCGTGTAAGGGTTTTATGGATTTTATTCTCATATACACATGAACTATGTGATCATTTTCTTATCATATTGAATGAAATAAAATTAAATGATATATATATATATTATCATTATAATGTCATTTTTATACAATATATATAACATATGATTATGACAATATTCCTTAATATATTCAATGTAAAGCCTGGATAGATCATGTTGCTTCACGAGGAGGTTGTCCTCCGTATGCATGAGCGACTTTATCATTTTCCCAAAAAATGGAAGGAATTAATTTATGTGTTATATATACTAATTAAGGAAGAGAAAAAATACCACAAATAATATATCTATTTTATATATACACTATATTCCCATAATTATTCTCAACCATTAATGGTGGTAATAGAAAACAACAACATCAGATTGTGAGGAGATAGTCCGTTGTACACATTAATGATGATTTCCTAACCCACTTTGTGGAGGTGTGTGATGATTTAGGTAAGAAAAATAACATAAAAACATGTCATCATATGTTTGGTACTTATCTTATTATAAAATCATGGTATAATAATTATTTAAGGATGTAAAGAAGTAAAAAAAATAAAATTGATTTTAGAAGAACATTACCTCTTATTCGGGTATCCTCCTTTGGTTTGTAATAATGACATACTATGTTGGAATTATGACCAAAATGTGGAATCTATTATAAGATAAAGAAATTTTCGAAGTTATTTGGGTAGGTCTTGGATGAACCTAATTTATTTTTTTGTGTGAATTGTAGAGGACAGGGGATGCCATTATATTTTTGGGAGATGGTACACTTAGAAATTTTGAGAATATGTTTAGTGTACCCATGTTATTACCTAAAAAAGTCATAAATAATGAAAAAAAATTCATTCGTGAATGTTAAATATTGAAATATCGCCACAAAATGGTATTATAGATAAGCTTTTGGGAATTCCAACACCATATATGACATTTTTGTCCACTAAGTAAACTATTTTTTATATTAATCACTATAATCTTTTGTAATATATTTTTCTAATAATGTAGGGAAATATTTAATATGAACTTATTAGAAAATTTAAATTATTTTTATTCCAAATATGGAATTAATTTTTCTAAATTGAACTTAAATATGTGTAATAATATAATTTAAAATTATTATAATATAAGTGGCATGAACGTAGGTTTTTAAGTGAAAATATTCAAAAGTATACAATGTTTTTATATAAAAATAAAATATTCAAATGACTGATATGACATAAATTGAGTTATTACATTTATTATTGGGCTAATATGACTTTAAAACCTACAAAAAATAAAATTTTACAGTATAATGTATTTAATAGAAAATTAATTATTCAATTAAAAGGAATTATAATTTCTATTATACACCATAAAAATAAAACTACTCAAAAAATAAGAAAAAATCACCCTGGTTTTAGAATGAAATTATTCATTAAAAAATGAATTTTATCTTTTCATTTTAAACTTATAAAAATCTCAATATTTATTTTTAAAACAACTGATTCCATAAAATCTGGTAAAACCGGATTTATAAAAAGGTATATTTTTTATCTGTAAAATTTGATTTGTTCATATATTATGCATTTAAAATATCTGGTATTAATGTATATTATTTTAATATATAATATATATTTTTCACTAAAATCATCTATTAACAGTAGTTAGTTTAATTTATCTTCATAAAATGACTTAGGAATATAAAAAATACTTTTATTATAAAAACATTTCATATATAGTAAATTGGTTTTTATATACATTTCTAATTAATTCGTATTAAATTAACTCAACCATATTATTTCAAAAATAAGGTAATAGTAATTATAACAACTAATTTAATATCTAGAGGATAAGTTTAGTTTTAATTAATATTACTAATACTATATTACTTTTCGGTAAAAAATGGTCTTTTGTGTAATAAAAGCTTCCGAAGGAAATAATTCATTCATGTAACACAAGGAAAAATTAATGTTTCATGTAATGAAAGATAAAAACATAATTGATTTTAATTAAAGATGACTTTGTATTTTGTGCATTTCAATATATTTAATTGTAAATATATCATAAAGTATTAAGATTTTAAATTTCATTTAATGCTTGGTGTTGGGTGCTATATACAAAATGGAATATAATATTTATATTATAAAATATTAGGGTGTTACAATGTACATTGTGATGAAATTTATTTCTTACAAGATGAATCGATTGTGTAGATTCATCAAAAATTTATGACTATTATAAATACCTTATAGTTACTTGGAGAGGATTTATCTTATGAATAAAATTATTAAGAAGACTCTAGATATAATTACAAAAGAGTTTGAATCTAAGAGAACAACTATAAATGATACAAAACTTCTAACGAAAATTAGTTTAGATGGCCTTACAGGAAGTTTTAAGTAGTATGAGAGTATAATGAAAAGATATGTAGAAAAATAAAAGTTGTGTAATGCATTAGATTTTTCTTCAACATCTAAAACTATTACACCTAATAGGGATAAAACATGAGAAAATGATTCAATATATTTAAAATCAATGAGGAATTTGAAATATGAATCCAATTTTACTTCTTCATAGGAATTAAACGGTGAAAATGGACATCTAGTAAACATGATGAATAAGATATATGTAAAAATGAATTTTACTATAAGTACATAATTAATTTGAAGAAAATAATTGAGAAGAAAGATTATTTGGATATAAATTGTTATGGTTGTAAGAAACAAGGAAATATTTGACCTTATTTTCCAAGGATGAAAATTAAGTAGTGAAATTAAATGATATATTATAAAGAAAACGTTATTAAAAATTTGAAGGCCTCAAAATCTCATACTGAAATTATTAAGGACACATTATTATAAATTTATTTAGTTGATAAAAATAATAGTAAAAAGATTTTTGGAATTTATGATGATATATGGAAGCCTAATCAATGCTATAAGGAAAATGTATCTTTTTAATGTATTAAAATTTATATTAAAATGTAAAATTTTCTCATATATCTATTAAATAATGTATTTAATATTCATCGACACAAAAAATGGTTACACGTGGAATGATGAAGATATTTTACCATCTTTTGAACAAATGACTAGATATGTTACTTTCCATAAGGAAAATCATTATAATGTTATAAAAGATTATTATTATGATAAGGCAGATACTGATAAATTTAATGATTTAATTTTGAAAAATAATTATAAACATTATAAACATTCATCATATTTAGAAAATATATATAATTCTCTATCAACACATGAAAATATAAAATCTATTATAATAATTATTTCTATAGTTCCAAGTGTGAAACAAATATATCATATTTTACATGTTTGAATGTAATTGTAGGAAATTTCATAGAGGAGAAAATTTGTATTACTAACTATTATTTAGATCATGCTCAATGATTTTTTTCATAAAACATATATTAATAAATAATTATAAGGAATAAAACATAATAGAGTTATAAATAATTGGATTCAAAATGTCTTATTTTATAATAATTTATAACATAGGAAGGTCTGGGTACCAAATATTAATATTTTATTCCAGGGAAAATATATCAGTATTAGTGGATGAAACATATTGTATATGGGTAGTATATTTTTAAGACATATAAATTGTTACAAAATTCACTGATGGAAAATAAAAAAGATGAATGTATGAAAAATATCCTTTGGAATAATGAAATAATGAAATATTATTCTTCAATTCATCGATATGTTATATCCACTAGTGGATATTCAAATAAAACCACCTAATTATTATATTTTTTAATATATTAATTAATATAATATTATGATCACTATAATGGTTTTATTAATACACTTCTTGTTTTAACATTATCTTTATATTAAATGACTCCTCAAAAAATGGAGGAATACATTTCTTTTTCTAAGATATCTTTTTGTATATTTTAGGAAGTAAGTTATGTGATATGATTTCTTTTGGAAGAATGATTTTTTAAATATAAACCTAAAAAAATTCTATAGGGTATGTTTTATATAAGTTTTTAGAAGGACTAATTTTATTTTGTTGAAATATTTTTTAAATAAATTCAATTAAAAATGTTTTTTGAAAGCTCAATTATTCCAATAAATCATAATATATATTTAAGACATCTTTCTTAATTCGAGATATTTAATCTTAATAAATGTTCAAGTGGAGTTTGAGAAGTATCCTCCTAATCATATTCACCATACTTGGGCTGGGACCTTTCGTTCTTCTTATTGATGTTGTGAAGGGATATCATCCCTCAATTTTGTTATTCTGTATTTGATCAAGGTTCTTTATTTTTTCCTCAAGATTATTTGGTTTTAGTTAGTCCACATTGTAATCTTATATAAATATTTTTAAAATGATATTTTTTAAAGATATAATAACAAATATATAATGGTCTGGTAAGTATGAATCATTAATAATGTCATATAATATGTTCAATGGCATGGAGTCCATTATTCAAACAAAATTGAATAATGATCAATATTATCTAACTATTTTTATAGAATTATATTAATGTGGAGCCTTTAGTGAACATGATGGAGTAAAATTTGTTTTTTAAATCATTTTGAAAAGACCAATATGTTGAATATGGAAATAATGTTGGTGCTTGTTGAAATAACATGGGAAAGATGGTTTATTTTTATATCAAATATTATATTGGACTAAACTAATACTTTTTTAAAGGTAAAATATGAAGAAACAGTTTTTTTATTATTAAGCTTAATGAAATGCCGAATATTTCACTAGAAGGTGGAATAGTGTTTAGGTGGATTAAAGATGTTATTATACATTGGAATATTTAAAAGTATACTTTAATGATATATGAGATTTATATTCTAGATTTATTATACTATATGATAAAATAAAATATTGTTCATTTATTTTAGAGTTATATTGAGGAAAAACTCCTCATTATTCAATTTGAAATAAATTATGTATCCAAGATTCCTAATGAAGGTGATAGTTATGTTTCATAAAGAGGAAATTTAAAGAATTTAGTGGCACCTTTGATTGATAAATAACCTATTTTAGTAGATGGAATCATATTAATGATACTAGTGGATTTTTATTTTTTTTATAATCATTTGTTGACAAGTAAGATAATTTCTTTTATAAGAACACCATGAATCACTAAAAGAAAACATTTATTACAGAATGGAATATTCAGATAAATTTCATGAACTCTCAAGAAATAATGGTAAGACTATGTCAAATACAGACTTTGTAGAGTTTATGTAAATAAAAAACTATCATGAGTAATATGAACCTAGATTCAGTCAAAAAAGTTAGAATATTTTCTATTAAAAGTTAAATCACAAAAAAAAATTAATTGAGAAAATAATATTATAGAATATTTCCAAAGTGGAATTACTATCAACGGATATGTTGAACCTGATGTTTTTCTACAAAAAGTTTGTAAAGAAAAAAAATTTCACTAATGGAAAATAATCCATTACAAAAGTTCTACAGAATTTGAACAATGAAATATTTCTAAGGCTATGATTTTAAAAAATGGTAATGTTTCTAAGGTAATGGAAAAATATAACCCAAAATTTCATTCCCAGAATGAATAATACTTTCATTCACCTTTATCTACAACATAACCTATATAAAAGATTAATTAAAATAATGATTCATATAATTCTTTTCATTTATGACCAAATAATGTTTTATATAAAAAAGTGGAAGAATCCCAAGAATAAAAACATTCAGATGTAAAAATAGATGATATATTACCTTCTAATTGAGAATTAAATGAAGATTCTAATCCAAATAAAATTTGAAAGGCACAACATTCATTAGTTTCTCACTCATAAAATAATACATACTATATTTATTAGAAATAATAGATATTAAGTTGAATAATATTCAAGATTTAATCAAGAAATATGATGGGGTGTTTCATATTTTTCATGTTTTTAAGAAAAGTTCTAGAACATTAAAAGACAAAATATATTTGTAAATAATTCTAGGTAGAATAACAAATTTATTTTTTAATGGTAGAAACCAAAGATGATTTGAGAACCCATAATTAGAATTAAATTATATATGTAAAAAGTTTAAAAGTTTTATAATGTGGGTTAATAAGTTAGAGAAATATTTTAATTTCAATGAGGAACAAGAAATAGGATTTAACTAGCCATAAAATTTATTTTTCATGATGATCGAAATTGATAGATTGGAAATAAAATCAAACCAGAATGAGAAATATGATAAGAATGATAAGCTGTAGACAGATCTCATGAATCTCAATCATGTAGTTTATAAATGTACTAAAATTTGTTAAATTATTAGACATTTTGAAATGGCAAACTTTAACGTTTCTTATAATAGGAATGAACGTCTTACACATTTGTTCCTATTTGACGAAGTATTTTATTTAAAACTCTTCAATTTTTTCCATGTTTTCTTACTTTAATTATCTTCAATGTTCTTATTGAATGAAAAACCTGGTATACAATTTAATCATATATAATTTAGACCATAAAATATTGTTTTAAAATAGGGATTCTTTTTTGTAAAGTTATTTTTATAAATTCATTAATTTTTCTTGCTAATTGTTACATTTTTATTCAAAAACGAGAAATATTGTTAGGAAAAAATACTTTTCTCTATAAATATTATAAAAAATAAAATACTCATATTTGACATAGTTTTAATCCTTTTAATTATTTTTATTTTTACTTTTCTAATAACTTAGTTTAAGTTAATGTATTACATTTTTTTAGTAGCAATTATACTTTACAATTAGTTTTACTAATTTAATAGAATAAAATTGTAAGTATATTTACCCTAACGATGATATAAGTAATTAAATAAATTTTTTTATTTAAATAATTTTTATAGAAATAACTTGTATGAATGTATCATTATTTTATATTTATATAATTTTTCTATAACTATATTTTATTTTTTTAATGTTTTCCAGAGAGAGCGCTAGTGGTGCTGAATGAAATTTATTGGTACATGAAATAAAATAAAATATCAATAATAAGGATTTTTTCTTTTGTTTTTTTAGAAACAAATAAACTAGAGAAATAATGAATCTATCCATTTTAACCATTACAAATACTTTATTTAAAGAGAACTGTGTAATATACGTGAAGAAGTATAGATAATGTGACATGATCTAAAGATTAAAGATATTTTTGAAAAATTTCAATATTTTTTTATAGATATATATATTTTTTTCGTTTTTATTAGATATATATTATAAATTTATATGTGTGTGAGTCTTTCTCTATAAATAATTTGATTTTATTACTTTTAATTATTGTTATGGTCTTATTGTTTTATGGATTGTAGGGGTAGGTTGATAGAGAGTTTTTTCAATCACATTGATTGAGGGATCCCAAAAGGAAGATAGATTTTATTTAGGTTATTTTTATTATGGGATTCCAAGGTTTGAAAGATATTCCTACCAATTGTTTTATTATTTTGGATACCAATTTTTAGGTCTAAATACTACCTTATCAATTTTGGAAGAAATTTCGTACCACATATGGTGGTGTTTTTTAAGTCTTATTATTAACATTTATAAAAGTGAGTTTGGTGTTTTTATTACAATATATATATTTTCAAAATTAAATATTTTATAAAATAATTTTCATTATTTTTATATATTTTGAAAATACAATTGATTGCATGTAGTTATTTTTAAATTCTATATCTTTATACATGTTTTTATGTTCCTATTGTGTATTTGTTTCATATGATTCTATTTATAAACAGTTTCTTAAGTTTTAGTATTTTTATTTATAGTTTCACAATTTACTCTTACTAATATTGAAGAAATTACTCACTCCAATAGAATATAATATTTGTATTCTTTTCATTACATAAGCTTGTCTTTGAAATATTTTAATGATCCGTAAAACTGGAATTCACCCCGATGGTATTTCATTCATACATTCTTAATCAACATATAGATATGGGTAAACTATTTAATATTCATCCATTGTAATTTAATATAATTTTTTATTAATGATAAATTCGATGAAATTATTTTTGCCCATGAAGATCAAGACTTTGATGACTTAATGATTGATACATTAGAAATATCTAGATTATTTATTAATAGTAAATTGTTCCAAAATTGAAGTAAAAAATTAAAAACAATATTCAAAAATATTAAATGAATTCAATGTTTTGAAAATTATTTCAAAAAAATCTCAATGTGAAATTCTCAAAACGATGATTATTATAGAAATTTCAAGGTCTTTTCTCACTTCTACCAAAATGATCCCAAAAAATAAATTGAAATAATATCGATAAGATATCATTTAAATGGTTCAATTATATTAAATTTTTTCATTTTCCTAAAATAAATTTAGAGTGAGTCTATTAGGATCACAATGATAATCAAACCAAAAAACCATATCTTTCTATATTAAGATATAATTTAGTGGTCCTAATGTAAAAAATTTATCTAAATGTACTAAAAATGTATTTACGTAATCTAAAAACAATATCTTTCTATATTAATGAAAATATTCAATATATTATATGGAATGTGAAGTTAAATATAAATACTCAATTTTTAAATGTGATAATTGATTTATATAAATATATAATATATAATAATTAAATTTTTAATGATGAAAATATTGAAGTCGTTTAAGAAGAAAAATTTAATGAAGGGGATCTCTTAGGAATAGATCCCATGGTGTGTATCAATAAAATTTTTATGATTGAAAAGGTTAGTACATCAATAAAAAATAAAATTTATTTTTATGATATTATAATGGATAATAGGAAGAAAGTTGAGGCCTTGAGGAATATTATTGAATTAAATTTCATTCATTTTAATAGAAATAAGATTATTATTGAAAAGATATATAATTATTTGGGATTATATATGAGTATTTACACTCACTCAAAGTTATGTTAATTGAAATAAGAATTATCTAATGAAATTTCTATTTTATTTTTTAATTTCTATAAAATTAGTCTGCAAATCTAATAAAAACATGATTAATATTTCAATGTTATAAATAATAATGATAATTAGAAAAACCACAATTTATTACAATATTTGGTAATTCATGTAATTTGAATTAATTATGGTAGTAACAATAATAATGGAAAGGAAATATTTTTATCTATAAATTTGGATGTCTTACAAAATATGTCATTTTGTAAAGGTGTTAAAAAATATAATTAAAACTGAATGTATATGATGAATGAATAAACGGATCAACATAAAAAAATTATTTAATTGGATTACATAGAGAATAATGATAATGTTTTAAAAAAAGAGAATTGTATAATAAATGAAGAGATCAATATTAGAAAATATTCACCTATGTTTTAGTTTTATGTAATTATTTTCATTTTATGGTAGCTAATGTTATTTTGGTCTCTATATACATGTAGGATAAATATTTTTAAAAAAAAATTCGTTTTTATAGAAAATAAGGGGCCTTGAATTAATGGAGATAAAACCTCATCATAAGTTATACACTTATGAATAGATTTTCGTAATATTCCTTTTTTACATTATATATAAATTGATATTATTAATAAATGTCAACATATATATAATGTAATGATAGTAAATCATGATTAACATTATCCCACAACAATAAACACACTTCACTAAAGAACCCATTTTTTGAGAGAAGTATTTGAGATTACCCAGAAATGATTCAAGAATCACTAAGAGGGAAGGGGTGAATTACTGATAAATTTTAATTTTATATTTTCATACAAAGAAACCACCTTCTCCTACTATTGTAGATTTATTTACCTACTGAAATAAATTCAAACACACATCCACAAGAACACAAGAATTTACAATGTTCACTACTCAAAAATAGTAGATACATCATCAGTATGGTTTGGAAACAATAAAATACAAATAAAATCACTAGAAAACATTCTTTTTGTATGGAATACAATGGCTAAAATTCCCCCTTACACTCCTATAACACTATATTCAATAAGATAGTGCATGTTAATGAAGTATTATGAAATTATGTAATTTTATTTTAGTTCTCCTTGACTATATTTTACAAATGTTAACTTGCAAAACAAATCATTAATTTATTAACTAGAAGTTAGTAAGAACTTCTTGGACTTCGTAATGTTACTTAGTCTGATACCATTTCCAAATTCCATGTTTGACTGCTCAGAACACAAACCCCATTTCACTGTATTTTTTTAGTTTGTAGAAATTGCATTTTTAAACAGTTTTAGTCCTTTAGTGAAATTCCTTGCAAAATATGAGAACTATCAAGTATCCCTTATGGACTGCCTTGCACTACATGGCATGAGTGCTTTTCAGACAAACTAATTATTTTTTGTACTGACCCTACTTCGAGAATGTGTGATTATTCTACTGACCACCCCTTCTTTAGGAATGTCTAATTATTTTGTGTACCACCTATTCTCTATGGTCCCTATTTTATTATGGGATAAATTTCCCTGATAACTCCTTCCATGGGAAAACTTGACCTTCAAGGAGTATTTCATTCATGAAATAATTCTCTTTATAGAATTCCCCCTCACAAATTATTTCAGACATATTATAATTCTTCTAGTTTTGATGATCTCTTCTCATTAAATTTTTGTAACTAATGATATTACTATTGGACTCTATATAAGAAAATAGGATCCATAAAACCCCCTAATCTAAATTCCCTGAAACATAGATGCGGTAAATCATTCTCCATGAAAATTGATATGTTGTCTAAATAGTTCCTTGACCCTTGGTGGTGGCCGAAATCTTTCCCAAATTAAACCTCTTGGGTCACCCAAAATCACTAACCTACTTCTTGAACGAATTTACACCTAGGAACGGTTGGCCTCTTGTGAGCCGAAATCCTACAAGAAAGCTTTTTTCTGCACATAGTCTGTGTAGCATTCATCAATGTCTGCATAACACTAATCATCATAAATCTTACATTTCATTTTTCCTTCACCGTCTGAGGTACCTCTTTTATGGTCCAATGAAAATTTCTTTGGGAAAAAATATATTGATTCATTGTCATCTATCATTGTCAATAATATTAAATTGATATATCTTGTAAAGGTGTAATCATCTTCTACTAAAATTCACTACTACTTTCATCACAAATCACGTTTTTTGTGAAATTTAACCATTTATAGATCATTTTTAGCATCATCATATTTTATAAGGAATGTATTTTAACATCCCTATCTTCAAGAAATATATTTCTTCATAGTCAAACCCAAATACAATTGGAAAAACCTTTTCATTACCTTTACATTATAAATCAAGCATGATATGTTCCCCAACAACTTATTATAATTTTGAAATAAAAATAAACAAATTTTCATATGATTTTACAATACATTTACAATGTGAATTACTTTATCCTTTGTGACAAGAGATGGAAAAATTGTCCAAAGAAAAAAATTTCATAGTTCGAAAAACCAACTCTATCCAACATGGTCCCAATAGTATAAATATTATTAATATTTTCTCTATATGAGACAATTTCATCCACAATATATATATCAATAAAATATTAACTATTACACAAACAACATTAAGGGGATCACAAAAAGGGTATAATCATGTCAAAAGAATAATTCTATCATGTTCTAGCTGACCCTTATAATAATATTAGGGAAACTATGCTATATAATCTTCTTTGAAAACCAAATCACATTGACATCATCAAATATTCACAATATATTAAAGAGGCTCACAAAAATTTGAACAACCAACCAGTTCAATAGTTTTAAAGTAAAACCATTAAATTATTTTTAGAACAAAATCAACCCCTTTTTTAGGGAAATCATTTTAAAGGATTCATGTTATTATTTTAGGGAGCACTTTATGTGCATAGATACATGAAAAAATTATTTAGAGAGTAAATATGAGAACAAACATTTTATTTACAATTAAAACATAGATTGTAAACTTCTTATTTTGAGAAGAATCAATAAATACACATATTATAATTTTAAATTTTTCAAATCAAGGATTAAAAAGTAGTAAGAAATCAAAGATATTTATTTAAAAGTAGATACATATAAAAAATCTACCACAATTCAACAATTTCAATCAACTAAAATATGTAAGAGAAAACATTAAATGGACATAATGAACCCTAAAAAAAGAAAACCAACAAGTAAATTAGAGAGACACAAAACCCTCAATCAACATGACTATTTTAGGGTATCAAATAAAGGAAAGAGGTAAATAAAATAATGTAAGAGTCTTAAAAAACTATAATATAAATAAAAAACCGTAAAAGTGGTAGAAAAAAATGTAATTGGACAAAGAAAGGGTAGCAATGAAAGAGAGAGATAGGGGATATGTGGATAACTAGTAGTCTAATTAGAGGTTAATATGATCGTAGTGGTTTAATATAATGTGTGGGGAAAATGTTTAAATTAAATTTTTAATAGTCAAGGTAGTCCACATGAGTTAGAAGTAAGGTTTAGAAAATAATCTGCTAACCTTGATAAAGGTACATTATTGAGGTCCCCCATGTGCACAGACACAAAAAAGTATTGCAGCTACATGGTTACTAATAACCATATAAAATCATTATGGTGGGAAGTAGAGAAAACCCATATATGTTGGGATTTCTACATGATTTTAGTGTTTATTTTACCCAACCATATACCAACATGGTGCATAAAGACTCATAAATAAGGGTAACCACACAAGATTTTTCATGATTAGTAAGAGTATCAATATGGTTCTCCTTAAAAGTTTTCTAAATGTATTACTAGAAAAAACTCTTAGTATTAGATAATTTAAAACAAAGACGCCATATAAATCGGATAAATTAAATAATCAAAATTAGTATAAGAAAAATGATATTATGGATTGAAAATTATATTCACAATATTATATTATATCACTAGAAATTATTAGAGGATAAGGAAAGAGTGTTTAAATTTAAATATAAAATTCGATTCTTTATAAAGACACATCTCTGAAGTCGAAGAACTCTATGTCACTAAAATAATATAATCCTTATAACAATGACCAGATAATTGTTTAAATAATGTCACAAACGGCAACCTAGACAAGTTATAGATCATAAATATAGTGTTCCAGTGTATAACCAGTAATTCACTCCCTCATTGATTTGTAATCTTAAATTACTAGAGATTAAATTTAAAAAAATCATAATAATATGAGGAAAAAGTCATTCATTGTTCTCTCACCACTATATTAATAATTACCTTGGTCCATATCATCTCTATAAAAAATTTATTGCACACAATGCTCCATCAAGTAAATATTATTTAATAATAGATATGGAATCTATATAGGTTACACTGACTATGTTTCAACATCGCCATGGTAAAAACCAACATCAACCTAGATAATTTTTTGAATTCAACACTGACGAATCAAAAAATAAATACTAGATTATTATCCATAAATTTTTTAAGGAATTTCTTAAAAATAACTATCATAAGAATGTTACGACCATAAATAAAATGAATCATGGATAAAAAGGATGTGAAAAAATAATATATGGTAGAGAAAAATAAATATAATTATATATTGGAATCAGGTTCAGTTGGTTAAACCTAAGGATCCGATCTGGGATATATTTAGAACCAACTATTTTTTTTAAAAATAATTTATCATACCCTTTTAGATAACAATAATATCTACAACCCTAATATTTTTTAGAAGAATCCTGATATAAATCCATTTTATTCCAAGGATTACCACATAGACAGCATACTAGAGACATACTCCTAGAATAATCTAGTGAAAAAATTTGATAGTATATTCATACAATCACTAATCTAGTTAAACTAGTCATGTTTTAATTTTATTTTTCTAGTATAACATTTTTCAATCATAGAAATTGAGTAAATTTCAATCACACTAGGTTTCATTGCCAAGATGGATTCTACTATGACATCTTTATTCAACACCTATACCTAGTACATTTCTCTCTATTATATATCATTAAAATAAATATAATAATGAAGACCTATTCTCAAATAATGACCTTTTAAAAAATAATTTCAATCTAGAATTGGTTGATAATTAACTAAGACAATAATGTATAGACATAATACTACATCACTTAATCATTCAAATTGTGTTAATACTATTTAATTTCCATAGATACATTCATTGTTTTAAGGAGGGATTATTCTATAAAAATTTCCTTGTATCATTCCTATGATAGGCCCTTTTGTGTCTAGGTATGAATGATAGACATCCACCCCTTCTAACTCAGACCGTTAAGAAATAAATTAGCTGACTAAAACATACTAGACTATAGAAATTCAAGAAGTCTTATTATCTTGTCAATGAAATCAAGCCACTCTTATGTCACATGGTAACCATTCCATCCATGGTATATAAGAGATATTATATAAATAAACTCTTGAACAAATTTCATATATTGAGACAATTTTGGATTATTATGATGCCCCATATATGGAGTAGAAAAAACAGTTGATTTAGATATGTTTTAATCAACCATGGGATTTTTTTATAGAGTACCAGCCATAGTTACCTCCTAGATATCTATAACACATTTCAGTGGTGTTCTGAATAAAAATAAAAAAACATGCATAACAAAAAGGGTCTTAGAATTATCATATTGTAAAACTTATTATTAACCTAATGATCAATCATAAAATTCTATGAAAAATTTTGTTACAGAAAATATTTAGGACATTTAATTACCAAAATTCAAATTATATGAAAATACTTGAATTATTTTTTTAAAAAGCACTATAATCGCATATTTAGAATACTTTATTACATATAGGAAATCCACTCAAAAGAATCAAAACATTTAAATTATTCTTCTGAATAATATCTCAAATCAATAAATTTAATAAATTCAAATAAATTTGATAAATCTCTACATAAATATTATTAAACTAATTCATATCACTTTCCATAACTTTGAAAATCATATATTTTAAAAAATCAAAAAAAAATTAATATAAGACATCTTCTAATATGTATTATATTATGAAAATACATTAATTTTAAGATATAAAAAATAATGTTTTTCCCATGAAAGTGCTTATTAAATCAATACAAAAAAATATAAATATTTTCAATATAATTTTAATTCATTATAAATCAATAATAATCTATAAAAAATAATTAAGTAAAGACATCCATATCTGAAACACCCCTGGTTACAGAAGGTCAAATATAAAAAATTTTGTCCAAACACTTTCCCAAACAAATATCATGAGCCCCAAAAATATTAACTCCATTCCATAAGGAAAACAAAAATAAAAAATGGGATATCATACCAATTTGTTACAATACAAACTATGATACCTATGATATAGTCAAAAATACAACCCTTGACACGACCCGAGTAGATTCTGATCAAAATGAGATAAAACTAGTTTTTTGTAATCAGAACATGCTCCATTGAGAGTGGTTTAACCATAAAAAACACATATTAAAAACTTTAAATCCATTTATTATTTTAGGAGAATCACTTTTTAGGTCAGTGTAATCACACAACTGAAATTATTAATTTCCATAAATAAAGAAAAACTATATGATACATATAAATATAACCCTATATCGTAATGCATAAAAAAGTATGACCAATACAACAAAAAAATCCACACATAATCCAAGGGAGATACAAGAAATGGTATATTATGAACTAACTTTAATCCATAAAAAACTAGGAACCCATGCCAATCCACATCATTCTATACGTCCACTCATTATCTCTCCAAGCAAGAACTTATTTCCATTGAATCCAATTATATGAAGTGGAAATGGATTGTCACAAACAAAATAAATTAAAAAATAGTGAATCTTCTCTATAAATTCCATCATGACCAATTTATATGTTATATAACCACTCTAAATAAAATAACCATAAACAAGTAAGTACCTATTCAAAGTAAATAATGAACAACTGAACTCTCCCATAACTCAATCATTTTCACAAAATCAGCACGAGTTTCCACATCCAAAATATCACATTCTTTAAAATGACCAATAAAACGAAAGGAATAAAAATAGGGACTCATGATGTATATGATACTATAGGTAAATAGAAATAAAAAAGACTAATCAAACTCTATGTGACTTTTTTGACTCACCGTTCTACCTTAAACTGTTCACGATATATGAGAAATTAAGAGTTGAATTAAAACCCAAAATGTTAATAAGCATGTTCATAATGGACTAGTAAGAATTACAATTGAAACCAAACCCCCTGCATAGTATCTAAAAAGAAGATTTAGTTCATTATTATTTGATATATATTATAATTTTTTTTCAAGCATAAGAATATAAACTGAAATATCATTCTTCTAATTATATTATAAAATTTACTTTTTACATTCATTAAATGAAAAAAATCACTTTGAATTTAATTTATAGGGTAAAAAACCAATTAATTATTACACCCATATAAATAAAAACATTAGCCCACTTTTAAAGAATTTATTCCAAATAACATTAGAAAATTATTTCTATTTAATATAATTATTAATCAATGGAGAATAAAATAAAACATTAAAGAACAATATCATAATTAAATAGAGAGAAACTACATAAAAAACTATTTGAATTGTTGGATCGTTAGAGTTACAATGGCAACAAGAAGGGGGCTGATTTGTAGTTTAATTTTAAACTAAGACAAAAAACCAATTTAGTCAAAATGATTAGATTTAGAATTCATCTAATTATTAAAGTAATTATATCAAATTTATATATCATCAAATAAAAATATTTTAGTTAATTGGTCTCGCATATAGCTCGATAATACTATTATTTCAAATATAGGTATAAATAAACATTGTAATATAAATTTAAAAAGAAGTGTAAACATTTAAAATGAAGATAAAAATATTATAATAAAGTAATAATGACTTAAATAATTTATAAAATAATTTTACTCTTCATCCTAAAGAGATATGGAAGTCATAAATATTGGATATAGATATCAAAAGCATTATAGATTTCTATAATGGATTGTATTTCCTTATCAGGAAAGCCATAGATACGATTATTAGAATAGATCATTCTTTCAATCCTCTAAAGGCCCTCGATATGATGACCATAATATATTTATCTTCTGAGCCCAAGAATCTATTGATCCAATGATCACATTCATCTATCTTGAAATCTCTAGAAGACCATGATCTATCCTTGATCAGACCATGTGAATAAAAAAGATAAATATTCTGAAGAATTTAACATCCCCACACATATTATTTAAAACTACAACTCCCTATGAAATTTTAATCATTTAAATGATATGTTCATCCATAGAAAAATCATTGATGTGTTGAATTGGGAAAGAATCAACAACCATCTCCTAAAATTCACTCTTATTTAAATTTATTCCTCCAAAAGTCATATTACTGAGATTCTCATAGTTAGTCACAACAGACTCAAATTTTCTCAAATAAATAGCTCCATAGACTATTCCATATTATGTCATTTTATTTAGAACAATTAAAATGTTCTAAAGAATTATGTATCATGAAAAATATTTTAGTTAGTCCAATTATTAAAATTAAAGCTCGTTCTGATCTTGTTACACTGTTAATCAAAACACTCTTCTCTCACTTTCCTGTTGCACAATATAAACAGAAGGTAAAGCATGCATAAGACACATAAATTTTTACTTGGTTCACCGCTAAGGGCTACATCCAAGGAGCATACACCGACAAGTTTCCAGTCATACCAATTTACACTATTCTTGAGTAGATGTGGATTACAAGGTTCAGGTACAGTCACACTGCCCCAGGATCACTTCCTTTTCAAGATTTAGGGTCAGCTCACTGCTTTTCCAAGGGTCACTCCCTATTTCTCTCACTCTGGCTCACTGCTGGTGGAGAGGATCACCTTCTTCCTCTTCCTTTTCTCACTGCGTCGGAAAGGATCCACTCACAGTTTATAGACCTGTAGGTCTCTTCATTTGCATGAAAGAATGCATCTTTTTTTGTATGTAGATGCTCTATTGATGTACAACTTTCACCTGTAGATGAATATCTCTTTGAACCGAAGGTATCGGGAAAAATTCTAGCTTCCACACAACCCAAAAATCACTGTTGGAAATAAACCTTACTTGGTGCACAAGTCAATGTTGGTGCGCAAGTATTGGCATGCAAGTCATAAGTAGGGCGCAAGTTTTCCTCAGACACTTGCACGACACAAGATTTTTCAACTCCAAACTTGTGAGACACACTTCCTTCCTCGCCTAAACCACCTCAGATGCGCAACTCTCACTTGGAGAGCAACTTCTCACACTGGAGCACAACTTCTCAAACTGGGGTGCAACTCCTCACACTGGCGCACAACTCCACCTGCGCGACCACACACCACTTGCACGACCACCACACCTGCACGACGGGAGCTCTGATTTCTCAAAGTGTTGAACTACGATAAAGAATGAGGAGGGGTGGTCCGGTATTTATAGGTAAATTTTCCACCATACGCGATGACGCACAAGTCAACCCTCGGTGCGCAAGTCTCGGTGTGCAGGTCTCTCCCCCTACAAGTCACTTGTGCGACCAAAATCCAAAACTTGTGAAAACCTCTTTCCATTGCAATATTTTGATCTTATTATATTGAAAAACCATAGGCACACAAGTTCTCAAGCTTCCAAGACATCGGCGCACAAGTCTCTTCACGGCGCGCAAGTCACCTGCGCGACACCACCAATACTTGTGCGAAACTTAACCCTTTTCCATATTTTGATGATCTGATCTTGAATAACATATGGCATGAAAGTTTCCAAGCCTTTATGTAAACAGCATGCACGTCCCTTTTCCAAAAACCACTTTTCTTCATTTGTCGATTTTTAGGCCCAAAAATTCGGCAAACAGTGGAAAACGACACCACCTTGTATCTATTCTTTTTATACCACCTCCAGATCATCCATTCCTTTATCGAAGTTCTTGAATCAAACATGGATCACTGACCAAAGCTCTTGAACTGGACATTCCACCATGAAATCCCCTTTTTCAACAAATCTGTATGTCATGGTTTTCTTTATCAAAAATCACATCACAGTTGTCCACTCTGTCAACAAACGCAATCACTTCAAAAATGCTTCAATGATGTCTTCAGGGATATTTTCCCAACAACACTAGTCTGTCCATAGGAAAGGACACTATTCAGTCTAATGTATTAGACACACCATTAGTTCGCAGGATCAAATTGAGTAATAACAGTTATTATTCTTTTTATATTAGAATTATTTATATATTAATTGGAAAATGATGTTTTCCAAAAAAACATTCTAAAATAATTTCAATGTAGAAACATAGTAAAATATAAGTTTATGAAAGTGTTAAAGTGTTTTTGATTTTAAAATCTATGGAAATGAAATGTAAAAGTATACAAACTGACTCCACAATATCCCCCTTTTTGGAAATCAGAAAACCTGATAATTAAAAATTGAAAAACTATTAAATTTTAAAAACACACACCACCTTTTTATTTTATGAACATCAAAGTGAATATTAATTTAAATAATTTAATATATCATATCTTATATCATCCTGAATTAATGACTTATAATTATTAAAAAAAATAATTATCCAATTGGAAATATTACATTGGATTTACCCTTTCACCAATTATATCCCTTAGATAGATTTCACCCCTTCAAATAAATTCTCCTAAAAAACGATCTCTCCTTATATATATAAATATATTCCATTGTTAATAATTTTCATCATAATTTATTTTCAAAAATAAATAAATGGTCAATTAATTTAATCCCACAAAATTTTTTAAAAATAATATTTGAAAAAAATCATATTTAAATATGTTTTCATCCATTATATGATACAGAACATTCATCCAAGTAAAATTCGAAAACATTTATACATCAATTATTTATAGAAACTAAATATTCACACGATTCCATTTAAAATATGTGATTTCTAAATAAAATAAGAGTTAATTTAAAAAATAATTATGCATTGATATATAATTTATTAACTAATACCTCTAAATTCTTCCAGTCACAATTTTCCATCACAGTTTCATAAAATTAAGACTCAAAATAGAATAATTTCATTTTCATATCTAAAATTATGAATTTATTCTTTCAAACACTAAATTCAACATTCTACCTATGTGCCACATATTGGAACTATTCAATAAACTTAACTCTGTCAGATACCTCATTTTATAACATGCCAAAATAATCATCAATATCAAGTGAAATTTTCTTCACTTCTACAATCTGATCATAAGGGCCCTTTTAATCACCATTAACCTACCTAGGACACTTCTCCGATTTATTGAATCTTTTCTTATGATTCTTATTTTTTCCTTTAAAACATTTGATATCTACCTCATTTTGATTTATTAATTCTTTAACTACTTCAAATAATATGACTTATCATTAAAACTATTTTGAATTTTTCAACACCATACATAAATTGTTGGAAGATACATAATCGATTCAGTTAGTTTTTTCAGTGTATGAAAAATGTATGCAATACTCTTATAATATTACATGGAATATGAGTCTGATAACTCTAATTCTACCTCTGAATCATTTGGTCTAGATGGTCTAAAATATGACTTTTCTTTCAATTTATATGTATCACCTTGTAGAACTTTCCCCACATCAACTTCTATATCAGTTTTAACCTTGTCCAATTCATTTTTATGTGAATTTAGACCATCCACATCATGTTTTTATGGTTAAAATTGAACATCAACCAATACATCATGTATAGTATTCTTATCATACTATGTTGAAATTCAATTAGATGAGGATGATGATTCTGATGAGATTTCACATTTCTTTACTTCATCCACTGTTTGTCCCCCCCCCCCTCCTATTATTCTTATAATTCATTTTCTAAGTCCCCCATAATTATCAATACTCATTTACAACCATTTTTTAGGAATTTTGTTTCTTATAATTTTTCTTCTTTTTATTTGATGTAAGAATATATTCTTAATGTATTTTTTTGATTTTGAACTACTTCTTGAACTTGTTCTTTAGATATTTGAAATAATGAAATGTTCTAAAAAAATATTAACATGTTATTCTTCAACAATAGTACATATGTTATTATTAAAAACACTCTACACCTTTAATGATTTAGATTATTATAAATTATTCCTTAAAAATGGGTCAAATTAATGTAAATTACCTTTAGTATTTTGAATGAATATTTTTCATCAAAATAAAGATGTAATAATGTTTTGTTTTACTTCTTGTCCAAAAATCATAATGTGTTTTGTTATGAAAATGTCTAATTAAAACTAAATTTATATTATAATAGGAAGTAATAATTGTATTATCCCAAAAAAATATCAACTAAAAAATCACTCAGAAAGTTTCTGGTAACATCATAAAAAATTATTTTTTTTTTCTTTTGATTTCTCCATTTTACAGTGGAGTTCTAGGTGCTATAGATTTATGTCCAACACCATTTTAACTAAAAAAAGTTTAAAAATTTTGATTTTAAAATTCTACACAATAAACAGTATGAATATATATCAAAGATATTTTTTCTTGTTTTTAAGAGTGGAAATTAATGTTTTTACATAACTAAATACTTCATATTTCATTGTTCGAAAATAGACCCCAGTTTATTTAGTATATTCATAAAATAAAATGTAAACATAGTATTGGTCCCTAATTCTTATATTTTTTGTAGGACCAAATAAGTCTATGTGTGCTAAAAATAAAGTACTAGAAGTTGATTCTTCACAAATAGGCTTAAATATTGACTTTCGTTTCTTTCCAATTTGATAAGGATTGTATAATTTATTATAGTCAAACCTATGTCCCAATAGATCCTTAACAATTCTTTTCGTAGAAAACTTATATAATGTGTTGGTTTTAAAGTGTCCTAACATTCTATGTCATAACTAATTTTGATCTTCCATTATAAAGAGGCAAGGTACATCTTAGATCCTTTGTTATTTTGAGTTTAATATTTAAAAAATCTCAACCCAATTGGTTGAAACAATAAGTTCATATTTATTATTATGAATAGTATGTTTATCATTCCTAAAGTTCACAAGATAACCCCCATTAAATAATTGACATATTATAGTAATTTGTTTCTAATGTCATTTAAAAATGAAGCATTTGAAATTAATTATTTTTCATGAAGTAAAATTTTACCAATACCAATAATCTCGCCTTGAGAATTATATTAGAAATGTTATTTTCACCTTTAATTTTTTCAATCATCTAAAAAAACATCTTTTCCATTATTAATTCTATGGAAATCAATATATATATACAAAATAGTATTGTTTTTAGCACATTAGTTATTTTCCTAAAAACAAAAATATTACCATTTTAGAATCCAAAAATTCTTGGGTTTGGTATTATCATAATGTAAAATATTAGTAATCCATGATTTTCCAACTTTATTATTTTGAGAATTTTCTATTATTTTGTAAAATATGATTTATTGAATCCTAAAGACTGAACTTTATTTAATGAACATTTTTTCTTCCAATTTCCTCTACATTGAGACTGAATGAAAAATTGATAACTTTTCTAAACAATATAGTTATTACTTGAATTATATTTAATATGTGTAAACTCCATTTTGTAAATTTCTCAACAAGGTTTAATTTTATTATAAATTCTATAAATTTTTTCCTTTCAAGAGGTAAACTAAATCCAATGTTTATTTCAACTGTAAATTTCATATTTTAGTTTAAAAACTCATTTTTTATCATCATTAGAACTTGTATTCAAACTATGTTTTAGAACATCACTTTTGTGAATTAAGTTTCTCAAAAGAATATTTTTTTAGATCTTTTGAAAGACTATCTTTTTCAAAATTATATTTATCAAGTTGTTTTTAATGATTGATATTTCACATGTAAAATTATATATTTTTAAATATTCATTCACATGTTTTTATTTAGAATTTTTATGATTCATAGAAACATTAAAATTTTCATTTTAAAGTTTTAATTTTTACCTATATACTACTTCAAAAACATGTAGACTATTATTTTCTTCATTAGATATAGATGATTATTCTTCAAAATATGTTGAATTGTTATCATGCTTTCTAATAGGTTAATTTTCATTCGAATTAAGGTCTGCAAGAGATTCATCGTTATTTACATTAGAAATATATCACTCTTTGACCACAATTATATCCATATATATCATAATATTTAAATTTTTGGACCATTAATTTTTGAATAATCATTTAAATATATATATAAACCACATTAAATAAAAATTTATAAATATTTTAGAACAATATTTATCTTCTGTTTATAGTATTTCATATTTTTCCTATCATAATTTCTCTCCTTATCCTTCCTTTTAATCTTAGGACAATCTGGTATGATTTTCTTTCTTTTTTACACTCATAACATATTTCTTCAAAATATTCATTCTTATCACTTTTATCCTTGTGACTATTCATATATCAATATTCAAAATCCTTAATTACTACAATCTTGTACATCCTTTTAATAAGATTATCTAACTAATTTTAATAATTTCTAATTAAATATTATATGATTAAATTTATAACTTCTTCTTCTTAGAAGATTTCACCGTATTATTAGTTTTTTGACATTTAATAGTTGAATTAGATGTATTTACAAAAGAAACTTCCCATTTTTATTTTAATCTTCCCCACATAGCTTTTCAGTCTACCCTGGTACTGCATAAGTGTTCTAATGAGATCATGTAGGGTAATATTTTCAATCCTTCTAACGTCATCTAAAATTGATATCATATTATCAAATTCATTTAAAATTATCTCAATAATTTTATTATATAAAATACCATCATCAAGTTATTTTTTTCAAAGTGATTGTAAAATATTTATATTTTTCATAAACCGTTGGTGAATCTTTGCAACTTACTCTCCATGTAAAAAAATAAAAACTTGATAATAAACTCTTAACATATCACTTATAGTCTCTATTTTTTTAGAAGATAAAAAGTTAGAAATTTATTACTTCTCAATATACAATTAGCTGTCTCACATTAATAAACCATATTATATACAATATTTAAATTTCCCCAACCTTAATCATTAAAAAGTCATTATTTCTGTTAATAATTTACATTGATGGTATTTTTAGGCTTAGAGTTATAGAGAATTAGGTTGTAACTATTAAATAAATCTCCAATAATTACAAAGTATACACTTCTACTCAGTATCCATTTTTTTATAGAATAAAAACTCTTAAAAGAAAAAAAGAATTCTTTTCATGATTTGAATCTTCTGGAATAATTCTTTTCTCATAACCATCCTTATATCCTGTGAAAATCATTTTAAAAACTTGGGATGAGCATGAAAATCTCAGAAAATAATATAAAATACAGAAATAAATCATTAGTCCATCAATGCATACAAAACATAAGCTATTTGACATGACTCATGATTTCATAATATTTATGAATAACCCATATAAATCATAAATAATAAGGGAAAGTTGTGACATCTATATCATACTTACATTGTAGCTTTCACAGGTACATCATGAGTTATGTTGGAATAATAATCAAAGTATATTTAATAAGTCTCTTAGGAAAAAGATTAATGTTTACCTCTGTCATGTTACCCAATTCATTGGAGATCTCTCTTGGGCTCAAAAACACTATTTTTATCACAAAACCTCCCATATATGTAAAATAATTCCAAAGAATCATAACACATAAAACATGTATAAAGGAAATATATCATTTCAACATTGCAATCACAATATATAATTTCAAGATATTGAAATAATCAATTCTTTCTAAAAATCATTTTCAACACCAAAATATGTAAAAAATGGAATATGGAATTTAATTAACTATTAAAAAAACTTTATGGCTTGTTAAGTAAGACAATGATCAAATAAAACATGTGGCGGCGAAAAGTTCATTGTCACTGCATCTGTTAAAAAGAAACATTCATTTTCTTCATTTAGTAAAATACTTCATAGAAAAATAATCCCTTTGAATGAAATGACAAGTAAATGTATTTAAACACCATATAAACTAAATTTGTCATTAAATAAAAATATTCCCCAAATTAATGGATATTGAGATGATGTCTCTTACCTTGTGTCTGAATTGACTCGTTCATTCTTTAATCTCTTTTAAATCGAGTAACTCCCTTTGGTTTGAACCAGAATGCATTCTTGAAGTTCCTTATGGCTAATTTAAGGATTCTATAAGGATTAAAAGTATGTTGGGAGATTATTTTGGTAGGGGTTGGACAAGAAAAAGTTCTTGAGATGTGTTTTTAATGGGTTAGTGATGGTGGCCTTTTATAACAGGAATGATGAGCTCTTTAAGAATATTTGAAAATATTATTTTATTATAAACTGAATTTAGATTTCAAAATGTCTCAAACTAATTAAATTCAGATATTATATGATTATTATTCAAAATACTCTCAACCAATAGTATTTATGAAATATTTTCTTTCATTTTTAACCTTATCATTTAGATTTTAACAATAGTTAACTAATTTAACACTAACCATGTCTTCTTGTATATTCATGCTATAAGAATAATATAATTACAATAAAATTACAAGTGGACCAAAAAGGATCATTAATGACATTTGAAACATCATATATGTCATTTTTTATATTATTATTTTTTTAGGAATATTTTATCATTTAATAAAATATT
Organism: Viscum album; assembly: GCA_963277665.1. Taxonomy (NCBI): domain Eukaryota; kingdom Viridiplantae; phylum Streptophyta; class Magnoliopsida; order Santalales; family Viscaceae; genus Viscum; species Viscum album. The sequence goes on along the minus strand of OY728143.1, from coordinate 1,825,730,760 downwards.
GATTGATTTAAAAACTAATTTATGTCAATTTTTATACTATTCATATCATGACTCTTTTTGTAAATTCAAACAAAAATGAAAATTTCAAAAAAACATCATTAATGAAAATACCACATGTCATCATTATCTTTAAAAATCATGGATGGAATAATAAGATTAAATATGAATTTATATTTGAATTTATAATCTCACATTTTTAAAACATTCATTAATGAGGTAATCATTACATCATCATTATGTCATTAATAAATTTATGTATATGATGTCCAAAAAATATAAATAAAATACCATGATGAAGGAAATCGTTTTTTATTTCCTAAGAATATTTATAGTCAAGTAGATCATATATATACCCACATAAAAAAAAATTTAAGTAAAAAGATTCATGTTTATGATTTTCTATTTTTTACTATAATTAAAAAGTTATTAATGTCATTATATTACCCAATTGGATTTCAAAGGAAAAAAGTCTCACTAAATTATTTTCGTGGTCGGCCATTACTCATCCAATAATTCTATGACACGTGTTATGGAAATTTTATATTATTATAATGTTATTTTTACCTTTAATTGCCTTATTTACCTTTAACCACGGTAAATAAAAATCAAAAGTTATTATTCACGAAAAAACTATTTTCATCTTATATAACAACATTTTACCTACTGATGAAAACCATGTATGTTGAATTATTTAAATTCAATTAACAAAAGTGGTAATATTTCATTTAAATGAAAAATCTGGTATTCAACTACTATGTAATGTTTTTCACTATTCATAAAAAATTTAACATTTTCAGAAAAAAAACCAGAAATTCTACCATAGAAAATTTTGATATTTTTTATTCAATTTTTTTTATATTACCAAATTAAAAACATATTAGTTTCATTAATTAATTTAAAATTAATTTTCATGGTCAAAACTAGAATACATGGTTTTTAGAATTAAAAACTACAAAAAGGTTAACATGTGTTTACGTCCAATTTCAAAGTGAAATAACATAAAATGACCAACATTGGATTAAATGGTAAAAATATAATTCAATTACAAATTAAACCCATTTTAAAAGATAATATATCCATATAAATATATCATAAGAAAAGACAGTTTTGACTTAAAATGCAGCATTTTTCACTATTCAATAATAATGAACTTTATCAAAAAATACCAAAATTTCATCCAAAGTTAATTTTGACATCCCAATTCTAAAAAAGAATTTTATTTTTTCAAAAATAACATATTATTGTGAAAAAAAATTAGATTTAAAAAGAGTTCTCTATCAAAAGGCGATAAATCGACATTTTAATTAATATTAGAGTATTTATGCTTAAAATTTTATTCATTCACATTTTAAGCCTCTAACTTTTATTGGATAATTGTAAAAACATTGAAAAAACATGTGTAATCATATTGTAGTTATTTCTGTTCATTCCCACTAATACAATGGCTATACATTAACTACCATTTAAAATAATTTTATATTATTATTTTTTAGTATGACTCAGCCTTTTGTGTAACATGAGACTTCAGAGAAAACCATTGTTGGGTGTTGGGTATTCCATCGAACATTGAATCTCTTTTAAAGTAAAATTAATATTTAATTTTCAAATATTAATTTATTTGAAAATTTTGATATTCTTTATTTTCTGTAAATGTTATATTTTTTTATAGAAAATAAAGGAGTATTCATTACTCTATAATTAAATTGATTTTCCAATTTTTCTTTATTTATAAAGGTTGTCACTTATTTATGTATAGTATAGTAATTTTTATTAGACAAAAAAAATTTCCACAGCAGTGGTGATAATTAAAGTCTTCTTTTTATCTCTCTATTATTGATATTCATCCCCATAAAAATGTGTTTGACTTAGAAACAAATTATCTAGAGTACTAACATTAAAATCTTCCATATTATCAAATATAAATCATTTTTCTAAAAACAATTAGTTCAAATATCATTTTTAAACTAACTAGTTATAGAAAACCAAATAAATTAAAGTATATAATAAAATTAAAATCATAGAAAGTATAGTAGTATAAATTTTTCTGATACCTATTTTTGGATCATAAGTGTTAAGATGTCTACAATATGAAGGGATAATTATAGTTTGAACTTTAATCTAAGATAAAAAAGATTCTTAGTCAAAAATTTCGGACTCCAAGTTTACCTGATGATTAGAGTTCTTATATCAAATCTTGAAGTTATCTAATAAAAATATGTTAGATAAACAGTCTCATAGATAGTTTTATAAAAACTTTAAAACAAATATAAGTATAAATAAAATTTCTATTATAAATGAACTACGAAATATTAATACTGAAGAAAAAAATTTAAATAAAATATAATAATAAATTAAGAATGAATTAAATGATTCATAAAATAATTATAATCTTTAAACATATGTGTTAATAAAGTTATAATTCCAGTCATAAGATATCCAAAATTTTCGACCTAACTATAAATATTTATGTTTCCTTGTATGGAAAAAATGATATATGATGATGGAAATAGCTTTGTATTCTGATACATTGGAATCCCTCGATACTATGATTATAATGTCTCTATCATCCAAGCCCGAAAATCCCTCAATATGAATATCATATTCACATGTCTTCATATACTTGTATGCCCTCTGTCTAAAAAAATTTAGACAAAGAAAATAAAATATAAAAAAGTGTTAAGGATTTTATGATACTAAAATGGATTCATTATAATAAAAACTCTCTAAAAAATTATAAATCATTAAAATGAGAGGTTTAGGTAGGGAAAAATCATTGATGCCTTTATTTAAAAATGAATCATCCTACAACACTTCAAAATCACTCATATTTATAGAAAATAAGGATCCTTGGAGTCAGTTGCAACAAACATAGATGTTATTCACTTGGTATATTAGCCAAATTCCACCACCTGATACTGTTGTTAGCACTATTATGATTATATATATAATTTATTGTAAATTTTTTTCCCAATTACACTAAATTAAAATATTAGAGAGTATGATGTAATATTGTATTATCTTATAGTCTAGAAAATTGAACAAATGATAATCTAATGAACCCAAACTTTTATTGGTCCAATGATTATGAATTTGGTTAGTCTGATAGATAGAACACTAGTCTAACCACTTGAAAGAATACTGGTTAGTTCGATAGATCGTATTGAATAATAAATGATTATGTTAGTTTTTTATTAAAATTATTTCTACAATTACTGTAAATATTTGTTGTCTATAAAAACATTAAAAAACACTTGGAATATTAAAATTTATTAAAAGATATTTTTAATAGACGATTAATTTGTTGGTGATTTTTAAATCTAATGAAAGGAAATGTTGAATGTAAAACTTCCCTATCAACATGATCAATATTTTAAATTTAGTAAAATTGTAAAATAACACTGAGGCAACCAAGGATAGGAGAACATAGAACTTACATGCAACTTATAATTGAGGCCCTCTATTAGTGTGTTAGAGTAATAAATACTCTACTAAATAGTTGGGGAACCACTTTTACTTCACTAGAATAACTTTTTTTTGATGAACCACATCTCGATCTAGAGTTTTCGTTATAAGTATCTAAGATTCCCAGGAGGTTTGAATAATAACAACCATAACTAATAATGTAAAACATCACTACCTAACTTTTCCAACACCATGATCATATAAAATCAATAAACATCATAGTTTATATACAAAAAACATTAAAAAATATTTTAATAATTAAATTCCAATCATATCATATGGATCATCCATTGAATGTCAATTAACATTTTAAGAATTAATTTTAAATGTGGAAAGATGGAATCATAGTCATTCCTTTAGAATTATATACTATGAACTAATTTAAATCTAATTAAATTTCTTGTTAAATTTCCCTAAAACATATAATAGATCTCCAACCCCATTATTAAGATATGAGAACACCCTTAATAATTTATTTCCAAACCAAAAACCACTTACATATTTTAAAAAAATTAATAATAACCAAATGGATAGTTTAGTAAACATTTGGTGTGCAAGGTAGTTGAAAAACATTCAAAACTGTATGTTTTAACAGAAAAAACATTTCAAACTAATTAAAAACTAATTTAAAACATTGATTTTATCCAATATATTCCATTGGCATAATTTATACTAGTATTGGAATTCCAAAATAAAAATTCAAATAACAAGTGATAAATGGTTTAAAAATTTCATAACAATCGCAAGGGGAATCCTATTGTGAATCAATAGAGGAAATTTTGAATCCTAAATTGTGGGATAAGAGGAATATAAAATAGATAATTCACTCTTGATGTGAAAGGAAAACATTAAAATTAATCAATGTTGAAACCACAGATCTCTACCAAAATGTGGTTCCAGGATAGAAAATGATAAACAATAGATAATTTGAGGAATAAATATGAGGAGAAGTCGATACCCAAACCTAGAAAAATCTCACTGGAATTATAATTGGATAAAACATTGATCTATATGAGGAGTGGATATGGTTAGACATCTATGGGGATAAGATCCACACTATGTTGTGTGACAAGGAGGTGGGGATATAGGATGGGATATAATTAGCTATTAATATATTGAGGTGTGGAATTTTTATTTTATTATTTAATGAGATGAACACATCACATGGTTTGGACACATCTTGGGCTAATCCATGTGACATCTATGTGGGAATCAATAAAAATTTGTGATCATGGTGCATGGGTAGTCTACATGGTTAGAATAACTATTTTCCAATCGTGCAATTGGTTTGTGCTAAACATTGGTGGCATGTCTCACAGTTTCATTAAATTTAGTATTAACTATATGCTTACAATGTGACATGAACTCTTTGACCCAGATACCAAAATTTCATAGCGATTCAGCATTGAATAAGAAAAAAATAATAGATACTCAAAAATACACAAAACAATAATGGAAAAGTGATATTGGGTGTAACAATACTACCCCAAATAATGATTTATATCATATGAAATAATTAGGTGAAATGGTATAGTCAATGAAGGAAATAGAGTCTAGCTGCCATACTTAGGGCATGATCCAAGAAACATTAAGATTGATTGAAATTACCTCTAATAATTAATGTCACTATCTTCTACATGTAAATAGGACACTCCATGATTTTCAAATTCTGTTTTCATAGAAAATAATATAGGAAACTCAGTGATTTATCCATAGACTCAAAAAAAAGGAAGGTACCTAAATGAAGAAAAGTCGTGTACTCTATAATTCACAACCAAAAAAATCAGTGAAATACCTATATCAAAATTTGAAGATTGGAAGACCTAAATGAAACATGGTCATCAAATCTAAAGATGTATCCCAAGCAACAAAAGAATACCAAATATCCACAGTCAATATTTTCATTGGATTGGTTAAGGGAAATTTTCTTATCCAAACGTTGTACCTCCTCCCAAGATCAAAGGGAAAACCCTTGTAAAAAACAAATTCCCTTATAAATGAATCCTCAATGGATATATCCCCACCGTATTATAATTCCATTAAAAATATCTAAAATGTTAATTCACTCATATGAACTAACAATATCATGTTCATCCTTGATTGGGGTACACTAATGTAATATGAAAAATGATAAAAGGTATAAATAAGATTTAGTGGTTATATAATGATACCAAATCCATCATCACAATACTAAACATAACCTCATGTTAATAAAACAAAGAAAAAGTTTCCAAATAAGACAATATCGGGATTAAAACACTACAATCAAAATTGGCCTTAATGAGAACAATATAGACCTAGACCCTAGTTTAAAGAGAGTAATATGGGACCTTGCTTCAAGAAGATAAACCCTGAGTAAATCATATAAAAAAATAAAATTGAATTTATCACAGTCACTGAAAATATCACCCAAATATTCCAATTCACACCCCCCTTAACAGAAAAAAACCTCATCATTATAAAAACATCACATCAGATCCAAGACTGGATTAACAACCTATTTTGGCAGAAGCACAAGACATGAAAACAAGGACAAAACTCCATCAAATTTTTCAAAAGGCACAAGAAATTATCAATCCACTGATATCTATAATAAAATAAAATTTCTATCAAGGAAATTCATAGGATTCCAAAAATGTCACATCAACCTATAGTCACTTGAATGACACCACCTAATCTAGGCTCGAGAAGAAAAATTCTCCAAAACAAAAAACTAGCAAGGGTATCATACCTTATCTTTTGGGATGAGTTCACCCTCATGTACAAAAATTAAAAAATCTATCTAATTCATATTATATAGAATACAAGATACATGATAATTGATATATCATAAAAAAATTAGAGATATAAAACTATAATAAAATACAAAAATAAATAAAATCTGATGAATACTACCAAAAACATGAGCCAGCAGGTTCAATGAAACCAAGGGACTCATAATCAACTCTTTATGACTCTTTCGTCACCACCAATATCTATAAAACACCCCTTTCCAAAGGAATATGGATTGATATCCAACCTGAAACACAAAACCAAGAAACCCTACACAGGACAAGAAGACTAAAAACTCAAAATGTTAGTATGTTGGGTGTGATATGAATTTAATGGTATACTACCATGATTATAATTTATTCTTTTTATAAAAAAAATCAATCTCATTTTTATGGTAATAATAGAAAAAAATAGGATTACACTATTTTTCACATGATATCGGAATAAAAAATTCATAGAGCATGAACATTCTCAAAGAAAAACATTCATATGAAAATCAATAAAAGGGTTTATCCAAACACCATTCCATTTTTAATTGGTAACCATTCCCCTTTTAAAATACCACACTTTTCAAAAATCACCCCAAATATTGTTAAAAATATATCAAAAGCATTCCTACCACAAAATTGCACTCTAAACCCCATTTCACACCTTTTCCAATTAAAATATAATTCACACCCAGTACATAGGGAAACAAGAAAAAATAGGAAACAATAGAGAAACACTACCACAATATGTAATAAACAAAAAAAATTGATGGATTAAAGCTACACAATGAAATGACTAAACCACAAGAGGATAAACACATAAAACAAGTCCATCCAATAAGTAAACATCACATATTCCAATATAAACAAAAATTAATAACATAATATATATATAATGAGGTAACACCATAAAAAAATATATTAAAAAATAAGACACATATACGTGAAAAAAATGTTGGTAGGTAAACAGAAACACATTTACAACTAAATCACTCTTAGAAGTATCCTTAGTGACCCCCCCTCCCACCAAAGTTAAAAAAACATACAACTATGGGGTATACCCAGTTCAAAACATCAAATTTCCTAACAATTACCTACTAATTCAAACATAGTAGCCTCATATTTCTCATGGATTAATAACATAGGGGTTCCATGAACAATAAAATTATCCCATGATAATTATAAGACTCTATGTCGAATGCCACAATGACATCCATCTCACCAACGAAACTACCACCAAATTCATCCACGATATATATGATCATTATAAACCATATCTTAAAGAATTAATCACATGGATAATAACAATGCCACCAAAAATAGAAAGGGGATAAATAAGGGAACAATAAATAACATGTCACAAGTGACTACCGTGCCAAGTTTTTAACCATATACATTAGAATATCTATTTTTAAAAAAATTTGTAATTTAAACACAATTCCAAAAAAACATGAGTTTTAAAAAATGAAATCAAAAAAATAATGGTGAAAATTATTTTTACATGATACAACCAAACCACCCTTCAGGGAAAATGAAACACTTTAAACAGTAAAACAGAACCCACATTAAAACCCCATTTAGAATAAAACATAATGAAAAAGTGAATATCTTAAGGAAATAATTATTTAAAATTTAATCAAACACAAATAATGAATAAAACAAAATTTCCTATCCATGTTCCGTTTTAATAGGAAATTCAATAAATATTTCAGAATAATACCTCTAATTAAGCATGGAAAATAGCTATCAACCCAAACCAGCTAGAATGTACTAATTTATTTAACATTGTAAAATCATTTAAATAATCAATAAATCATTTAACTCTTAAATAAAATTCATTTAGCCGGAAATAACAACCTTGTGTGGTGGAATCGGGTATCTATAAAAAAACCATTGAAAATAGAATCCTACAATGTATTATAACCATTATAGTATGAAATATCCAATTTAGAATAACACTAGACATTAATACCATCCAACCATAGACAACAGGGTTAGAGGACAATGGTAAAAGAGATAAAATCAAAGAATTATAATGAAGGATGACCTGACCTCATTAGTCGTGTGAAGAATCTCGAAAAAACAACTATAAAATCACCTTGTATAACATTTTCAAAGGGAATAGAGCTCTATTTAAGGAATCTATGTTGGGAGAAATTGAGGGAGGGAGAATAAGAGAGGAAACCCCACATAAAAAAATTAAAGGACAAAAAAATCCCTCTTCAGGTGGGTTTCCTGGTTTATTCACATGATTAAAAAAACATAAAAAACTATCATGATCCTCAATGTTTTGAGCTACACATCATCCCCGCTTTAGGATACATGGTTATCTCATCCTTTGTAAAATCATATTACATTGAAAAAGTAAGCAAAATGTAATCCTTTCATACAAAATCACCCCAAAATTAGGTGGATAAAACGTCCAAAAAATACCCCCACATAAAAGTGATAATATTTATGTCACAAAATCCCTACCATGAAACTATATTCCCTAAAAAAATCTAATGTCCGTATAAAAGTAAATTAATTGGCCACAACCCATCCTATCCAAATAAAGGGGAATTGGACTATGAATCGCTAAAGTAGTACAAAGGATGAAACTCTAGATAAAAAGAATTTCCAAAAAACTGAACTATAAAATTGATAAGGTTTCCAAATGTCATTAAAAATACTTAACAACTCTTAATGATAAAATACCCGAAAGAAAATATAGATCAGTTTTGGGTCCCCCCATGATTTACAAATATCCTAAATTTTGTTCCAATGATAAAATATCAAGGATAACTCCACTATGGGGAAACATCTCTAAATGGTTCCAAAGAACACATTGAAATAATCTCCCACTTTCCCAAAGGAAATACTACACAAAAAAATCAACACACACTTGGTCAATCCATTAACAAGCTTAACATTCTCCTCTAAAACAAAAACCTTCAAGGCATGCCACATCATGATCCACATGGTCCCTAGACAAGTGTCACCATGATCTGGGGGTAAACTACTACCTTAATAAAAACAATCTATGAGATCACCGTACATAATAGGAATCTCTAAGTGATCAATTTCATGAAATAAATATATGTCCCAATTACAAACATATAACCCAAAATCCACTCAGACCCATACCAACAAAAAACTATCATTAGAATAGGAATTGAAAAAAAAATGAACTAGAAGATTCAGAATAAGACATCTAGAAAAGAAGACATTCAATAAATATAAAAAACATATGGAATAGTATAAGAAAAATTACCGAGAAACAATCCTTAATCATTTAAAATCTAACACATAGAAGAATTTAAAAAAATATTAATTTTTTAAATAAAAAATAAATCGAAAATCACATTCTTGGATCATATCCCATTTTTAAAAAACACAAAAGAATTCCTTTTCACCAAATGAAAACAAGTAACTACCCAAAATTAAATTATTTCTCTTTTAATAAATTTTTTAAATATAATCTGAAGAATAATGAATTTGTTTTTCAAAACAACATCTTGAATCATATCCCAAAGCCAATTTAAATGTCAATTAAAAAAAAATCACACAGTATATTTTTTTTCAACACTATAAGTGGACCTTTTAATTTGTTGATGTCCACCATCACTAGGAAACCTATAAGGGGCTAGAATGGCTAGTTGCTGAAGGTGGGTTCAATTTGCATAACATAACAGAAGACTTGGAGGGAAAGCAAGCTAATGTGGTGAGGGATATTATAGAAGGTAAATCCCTCTGTGAAGGGTTCAAGAGTATAAAGTACGTTAAATGATAGTATGACTTGTATAATATCACAAAGAACCCACCAAGACTCAACTAAAACATGACTAAAATAATGATGTTTACTGAAGAGACAGTTTTGTAGGACATGGGGAAGGTTGAGATCATTTTTGGATGGATAACTCGGATGGTGAATTAATGTGTTTCTCAGGTTTCCCAGTTCTAGATATATCCTTAGAGGAATCTAATTTCACAAATTTTACTATAACCACTATGGATAGCCGACAATGGAATCTATTTATAGTATATGCCTAATTAATCCCCTAATATATTTGTATTCTCTGCCTCAATCTCAATGTGATTTAGTGGAATGGATTACCAAGAGTTGATCGACTTCCATTGTGGGAGTGACGTATGGGGTGAGTGTTTGTGGTGTAAACGGATTACCGGGAAGCTAAAAATTATAATTTTCAGGATTAGGAATAGAGCTCTGCCTACAGATGATAATGTTTAAAAATGGTATCTGTATGGCCACCCATTAAGGTTGATATTCATCCCCATATATATAATCCACATGGAATTTGTTTTTGAGATTTTAATTAGCACTAGTTATTTGGACCCCCATCAGTATTAAATTGGTTTTATCAGGGATTGGAAAAAATATAAATGATTTTATAGAGGTGTGGTTCTAGGGGGGATATAAAGTCATAGAGGATACCATTGCTATAACCCTCCTTGTTTATGCTTCTTACTGGGCCATTATGGTGGTAAGGAATACGGAAAGGGAGGGAAAGATATATTCTCAATTATTCATACATGTCTAATTCAAATACCTCAAGGTTGTAACCAACAATATCTCACCAAGTGAATATGGATTTATTTCATAGTGGATGATGGTTTTTATGGTGTTCTCTAATGTATGTAATAATTTCAATGGTACGGGGTGTCAGTTCTGTGGAATCCTCCCTCGAGCGGAAATAAAAAAAATTATTGATCATACATGGATGGGAATATGATATAATGGGTTTTCCCTTGTCTATAAAGATCATTTTGTATTTGTTTTATTCCCTTAAATGGTTATTGTAATTCAATGTGGGAATAATTAAGTCCCCTTTTCACTGTGATTTTGCTAAAAATGTTATGAAATATTCCTATCATGTAGGTGGAAAAAGACTCAAAGGTGATGGTGCATGTTCTAGAAGAAATAACTTAAAAGAAATAAACGATGAAACTGATGTATCTTACTAAGAAAGGGGTTCTTGAAGAGGGATTGATTCATTAATCTGTGATATTATCTCTACCAGATTATTGAAGTTAATTGTCTGATATGATTATCTTGGACTTCATAACTTCTATATGCCTTGATTGTTACCGACATTACCTATCATGGGGGGAAATAAAAATTAAATTTTTATTCACTTACAAAAAGAAGTAAAATTTAAAAAGAAAAATAATTTTTCATTAAAACCCTCAACAGGCCTAGAACACCCCATTAAATGTTCAAAACATGTCCCAATAAAGGTTATAATATTTTAAATCATCATGAACTTTTTAAAATACATTCCGAAAAAAAATTTAAATCTCTTGGTTCATTAAAGATTCACTTAAATCATACATGATGTTTTTTGGTTTTTTAAAAACACACATTCTTTGTTATTACACAACCCAAATGAGGTCAAAACCCAATTAATGTACCACATCAAATTTTAATGAATCCTTTAATGTATAATATTACATTTCATTATAAGTCTCACGTGAAATTCCATGTGAAATCCATATTTTAAGAAAAAAAATTAACAATGAATATGTTTCTAAATCTAGTATTACAACATAGTAGGGTTAAACTCTAACAAAAGGGAATTTAAGAACTATTGATGACTGAATGCAAGAAATCCTGAATATAGGAGGTTAAAATCTAAGTAAAAATCACCAAAATATAAACCCCTTGGAATAAAAATTTCTTTAAAATCATGTATTTTTTTGGAGGAACACTTTAAATATACCTAAGATGCTAGCCCATCCACCCAAGCCCACCAAACAAAACAGTCGTCCCCATAACCAATGGAATCAAAAAACACCATCTCAAAACATCCATTGAAAAAAATTTCATACCAATTTTAAAATATCATTTGAAATCTCAACCCATTATGGTGACCGACATGTAGAAAAAGACACTCAAAACAATCTCCAAACTCTTTTTCTAAAAAATAAAACAACATTTCATTAAAATTATAATATAACACTACTATCCAAATTAATTTTGAAAATCCATTTAGAAATAAACCATCTAAATGAAAATATACTCTTAAACCAATTATTAATACCGAATCATTAATAATGAATGTGTTACACTAAATTTTATATTTTTAAATCAAGTGATTTTCCACTCAAAACATTTTCCATAGCCAAATTAAAAAAAACAAATACTTTTCCGACAATGAAAAAATAGTTTCCAAAAACAAGACAATACATTTTTATTTTGAAAACCAAATTTCAACTCTCAATACAAAGTCACCATGGGATAAAACATAGCACACAAATAGACATCTCATAGAAAACCCCATTTACAACACCAATGGAAATAAAAATCCAAATTAAAACTACCCCATAGGATATTATAACAACAAATTACTCCATTTAAGAACATATATAAAGAAAGTGATGCAACATTTTAATTATAAAGTGGAAATTAACTTTTCATAGTTGGAATCATGGGATAGTAAACATTGTGCAATCCGTTCAATGTGCATTTTCATGGCTTTAGGACCATGTCACATGGGCCCCATAAAGATTACTAGACTATTACTACTACCCTTGTGACCTAGTCTCGTTAACCATTTTCATCTCTGAAACTAATAGTCACACCCTAAAATCACTGGAATAGTTAATGTGGATCAATGAAACATAACAACCTATTAAAAAATCCATTAAAATATCTAAATATAAACTTCTGATCAATATTTAATCTTGATATTCCCATGAAAACTCAATGTTTATTGTGATAAAGTTCTAGCCAAGACATTTCCCACACACTCCACCCAATCCCTGATAGCAAACTTAGTATCTGAACTACCCAAAAACATACCAAATAACAAAAAGGTTTTATCTTGAACCTATTCTCCTTTTCAAGAAATTGATATTCTCTAATACCATTTTGTAATGAACCAACCTTATAAATCTATCTATTATATTCCCAAGTCATCCCTTTATATACACTAGTAGAATGTCTGGTCCCCTCAGGATAATTAGAAGCATCATAGGTATCCTACCAGACCATTGGGGGATTCACCCCTAAGGAACCAAATAATAACATCCAATAATTATTAATTGTAATAATACAAGATATATTAAAATATATATATCATATAAATAAAAAAAATTAGAGATAAAAAATAAAACACAAGGTAAAATAAATTACAAATTGAAGAAGGAAAGATAAATCTCAAGCCAACTGGTTCCATCAAAGAAGAGGCTTGATCTCCAACTCCATGTGACTCTTCATTCACCAACAATATTCGTAAAACACGATCATCCCAAGTAATATGGATCCAGATCCCAACTAAAATCTAAAAACTATAGAAACATACACATTAAATGAATACTACATACCAATCAAAGTGATTATGTATGTAGTGGGCCAAAACTATTAGGATGTAACTATGAGTGCAATTCATTGCATTTATAAAATAAACCTTGATAACTAGTTTGGAAAAAATAGACAAAAATAGGTTTCCATTATTCTTTATATAATATAGGAATGAACAAAGTATATAACATTAATTTTATCAAAAAATAAATTTCAAAAAACAAGTAATAAAAGGGTTTACCAAAAATTAATCCATTTAAAGTGTTAACTATTTCCATTTAAAAGTTCCACAGTTTTCAAAAATAAACCCTCACATTGTTTTCCAAAGAGTTACAACCACAAATTCCCCTCTGAAACCCATTTAAATCTATTTTCCTAAAATGACATTAAAAAAAATAGAAAGGGAAACAAGGATACAATGGGAAACATAACAAAATACAACCATATAATTATATCAATAAATCCAATATATAGATGGAATAAATGAGTCATTAATATAGAGAAACTATAAGTTGATCAACAATCCAAAAACATCCATCCAAGAAATAACCATCACATATTCTTATGTATGAAAAATAGAATAATATATTATATATATCATGATGAAAGACCATATGAAATAATGGTACAACACAAGACATGTAGAAGTGGACATACTATCGGTATGTTAATGGTTACACATTAGTCAACGAATCACTCTATAAAGTCTCCATAGTGACAATCCTAAAATCTATGAATATGTAAAACTATGAGAGATTATCCAATGTTAAACATCAACTATCCTAATAATCCCCCACTACTTCCCACATAGTATAATTGGTTTCCCCATTAAATAATAATGGGGGTGGGGCATAGACAATAGCATCACTACTTGACAATAAAAATAACCTAGGTATGACACTAAAATCCTGTCCTTCCCAACTCTCAAACTACCTAAAAAGTGATCCCCATAACATTAGAATTTTATAAACCACATGAAAAATAATCCTTTACATGGATAACCATAACGTTAAAATCAACACAAGGGGAATGAAAAAGGGATCAATTAATAAAACATCACAATAATCAGATGGGCTTATTTTTTAATCATATAGATTTTAATATCCCTTTTTTAAAGCCAATTTGAATTGAAAAAAATACCAAAAAAAGATTTTTTCACAAATTTATGAAAATAAAACAAAGTAAAATCCATTTTCACTTTATTCCACCTAAATACCTTCTCAAATAAGAGAACGGTTTATACTATAAAAGTAAAACAAATTTAAAAACTACATTTGGATTCAATATTAATGAACAATTGAATTTCACAAGGAAACCCATATTTATAATTTTGTCAAATACAGATAATTCCTAAAATACAATTTACAAAACAAGTTCAATTTTACCTAAAAATTCAATTATTTTTTTTGAAGGGAACACCCAATTAAGCATAGAAAAACATTATCAAACAAAATTATCTACAATAAACTACTATATTTTTTTTTTCTAAAACTCATTTAATTCATTATGGAATCATGGAACTATTAAATAAAAGTAAATGAACTATAAAACCAACATTATGTGGTGGAATCATGTTGCCTTTTATGGAAACCACCAGAAAGGGCCTCCTACTATGTCTTATAGCCATTACAAACTGAAATCCTTTATTTATAACAACCCTAGACATGAATATAGGATAATCATCACCCCTTGTTTTAAAGGCTAAGTGGAAAAGAGAAATAATATGAATAAGAATTAATTCCTAACCTCTAGATATGAGTGAATAATGACCAAGAATCATCCATAAATTCACATTAGAGGTATCTGGAGAGGGAGAAATATATATATAAGGAATCCAATGTTGGGGAAATTGAACGGGTAATGCTAGTGATGAAACCCCTCTTAAAAATTGGTATAAAGGATAAAAATACCACTATATCGGTGGGTCACATAATTTACTTTCATGACTAAACTAAACATGAAAAAACCATTTAAATCCCCACTGTTTGGTGCTATAAGGGATGCACAATTATGTTTCATGATTAGTTGAACCGTGTGACAACTGTGTGACCTAGAAAAATTCCCCAATCATCACCATTTTTCCAAAAATACACCGATCTCAATGAACTAAACCATCCAAAAATACCCCGACATGATAGTGGAACATGGGGAATCACATAATTCATCATTAAAATCTAATGGGTCTGAAGTAACCCAAAAAGGAATGCACTAAAATTATAAATATTTAAACCAATAAAAAAATTCACCCTTCTCCATGATTCCACGCTACTAAAAATTATAAATCATTTCATATAATTTAAAAAATCATTAAAACGTCATGTTTAAAACACCATTATATTTTTAAAACCCCACCAATTTAATTATTGATCACCCATAGACATTTCGAATCATCTTAAAAAAATTCCAAAAAAAAAACAGATCAAAATAAAAAACAACACAAAATTACCAAGAATATATGAAGAACCCATTTATGAGTTATAAATACAGTTCCTTAAATAAACACAATCACATCAAAAAAATTTATTTCCTAATTCCACTATTTTGCAAAAACCCTATTAAAATCCAATATTGAATGTAATAGGCAATAAAAATGAACTATTACAACCACTAACCTTTGAAAAAATTTATATTTCGAAATGATTTCTTACAACTAAATTGAATTACTATAATTTTTTTAAAATCAAATAGCCTAAAGAATTTAACAAAAATCAATTTTTAATATTACAAATGATTTGAGATAAAAAATAAAACTCTCTCAAAACCAATTACAATTTTTAAAAAACATTTTAACATAAAATAAAAATACCAAGTTTATTATTAAATATAATTAGTAGAACATATTTATCATTCTAAAAATCCAAATGTTACAATTTTGAATCCAATCATTAAAACTTTTTAACAAAACATGATCTTAATTACATGAACATATCATAACTACAGGAAATTAAAATCAAAAGAAACCCCACATAGAAATAAAAGGGGATCAATGATAAACAATTACATGATCTCATGGTTGATGGATAATGTTCCAATCATACTAAATCTATAGGGAGTTATTTGGAACCATGTACTCGAGATCCACATGGTTTTCTATAACTTTAGATCTCATCATTCTCAAAAAAAATTACATGTATTTATCCCTCAAAAACAAGAGAACTTTTGAACAAAAATTGAAACATCATATAAGTCCAAAAACAATATATGAATACTAATTTTAACAAAAACACTAAAAACCTGACTTATACGGACCAGACCATAAAACATTACTTAATCCTGAATTAAATGAATAATTCACATTGAGTATCTTTTCAGTTTTAGTGTTTTGGAGAATGAGGACGTAACTATTACATGTCAAAAGATTACAAAGTAGACACTACTACTATAACTGATTTTTCACAACTATAAAAAAATCCTTAAATAAAACAAGATTACTTGTCTTGGTATAAATCTCCTTGAATACTTCCTTTCTCTTACCCTTCCTTGTAACCTATGAAAAACATTTCAAAAACTTGGGATGAGCATAAAAAGCTCAGTAAGGGTTATAACATAATGAAAGGAAACAATAGCCCACTAATAAATACAAATCAATGAAGCCATAACATTCAATAATAACTTACCTTATGAAATCATAATATTTATGTATAACTCATAGAAATAATAATACATAAATGTCACTTTATACATTCATTACATTCTTAAGTATGGAGTAACCCTCATGGTTACGTTTGGAATACCCATCACAATATATTCCCTAAATCTCTTCAGAGAAATCTTAGCATTTAAATCCTTTATGTTACCCAATGCATTGGAAAGCTATATCGGGCTCACCCGCCCTTATTTTATCATGGAACCAACTATCTTCATAAACAATACCCAATAACCATAACATAATCGTACCACATAAAACATCCATAAAGGAAACATAACATTTCCACATTTCAATCACATGATATCAATACGACACATTGATATAATATAAACATTATCAAAATGATTTTCAAAACCAAAATAAAAGAAAAGTAAAACATGGTATTTATTTTTTATTTAAAAAACAATATGGCTTGTAGAGGAAGATGAAACTAAAATAATGGTCACAGCAGCGGAGAGGTCATTTTTGCTGCATATGTAAGAAAAAACATTCCATTTTTCGTTTAGTAAAACGCTTCGTATAAAAAAGATTCATTTTGAATAAAAGTCAAAATCAAAGGGGTTTATACACCGTATAAAAAAGTTTTTTATAAGGAAAAATCTGCCTTAATGAAAGGAGATTGAGATGAAGTCCTATACAAAGACGGTATCCTCATATTAAGGATAAATCAATTAAATAAATATGTGTGAAAAAAATAAATACACCCATTATAAGTGGATATTAAGTGTAAAAAAATTAGGGTTCATTCACACATATTCATGGCACGACATAATCAATAAGTAGAGGTTTAACCCAAATAATTGAAATTGTGTTAAGAAGTTACCTTAAAGAAATTCGACAGCCTAACAACGTCACATTAAAATTCCGAAAATGAGATGATGAGAGATAAAAATGGTATCTCATCACTTGTAAATAACATTTACAACAATAAGGATATAAAAGAACATATCCCAACATAAGAAGATTTAAATTAAATTACCTAAAAAAAGAAGTCTTTTAAAAAGAGGAGGTTGAACAGTTCCCTTACCGATTTGGGTAACTTTCGAAATGTACACCCCATGAAAGAAGGATCATAAAATGAAGATGTAAATACCCATAAATTAAAGTATATTAAACAAATAATACAATCATGGGAAGTAAACACACCACAAAAATATTAAATAGTGGTAAATGTAGCATGAATCTCACAGGAATAAATGTGGGATGAAAAATCCCTTACGAAAACTCGGCTGCCTAACAACGCCACTTAAAACGTAAGAAAATGTATTGATGAGATAAAATATGGTCTCTCATCATATGACAATAAAATTTACATTAAGATGAATATAAAATAACATCCCCCAACATAAGAAAGAGGAGAACAAAAGAAATGACATAAAAGAGAGTACTTAAAAAAGAAAGAGTGAGGTAGGATCCCTTACCTCATGTCCCACTTGACTCGATCATTCTTTAATATCCTGAATAATAAACTAGAGTTAATTTCAACTTTCATAAGAAAATTTTTAATGTTCTTTATTCCTTTTATATCACTTATTACCAGATTATGATCATTATTTAATTATTTATGTTAATAATGGTCATTTTATCGATCATTGGTACTTGAGTCAAAAATAAACATCTTATAATTACAAGTTTTTCATGTGGTAAAATATCCATTCCATACAGAATTATATTCATGATTTTGATATAATATATATCAAATATATCTAGTATATACTTTCATTTAAAATATTACATATAATTTATAGATAAGAAATGAATTGCACCGTTCATGGACACGGTAAGCCGTACGTACGCATGAACGCTACTTTCATTTCTATTTCGTATTTAATGGAATTAAATCATAATGATATAAAAGTATATTATAATTCCAGTATAATATCATATATAATATCATTAACTCCATCCTTTATACGTCCCACATATGGCATTAACGAATCAAATCTCTTTGAGGGGGCGGTAGTCCGCACTTTCTAAAATGAAGACATCGTGTTTACCCGTAATGGAAACCATAAAGGTATTCCATAAATGAAAAATACAGAAGCATATGGAAAAAATAATCAAATTATATATCATATATAAATTTAGTTACATCTTAATGGCCACCATGAATGGTGTTAGAAGAATATTGAACAATCATCATTTCGTGAGTGGGAAATTCGCCATCCACAGAAACAGTATGTTCTTTAACCATTAAATGGAGGTGTATGTAAGTGTAGCTCGAATCCTTCTCATAAAAAATCCTAGTATATTTAGTATACTGATTTTGTTACAAAATAAAGGAATAAAAAGAGTTTAAGGGGTTGGAGAAGCAAAATAAAACAAAAGTGCATAAGAGATGACATTACCTTTAAATTGGGAAACTCCCTTTGGTTTGAACCAAAAGGGTTTCTTGAAGAGATTTATACATAAGGTAATGATTCTAGGATTAATAGAGGGATTTGGAGAGGTAAATGAGCATATTTTGGCCAATAAAATGGCTTGAGAGGTCTGGGTAAGGTGGTAGAGGTGGGGGCCTTTTATAAGAGGGAGGAGGGCACTCTTGGAATGTCATGAAATTTTACTTTATTTAAAAATGAGTTTCTTATTTAAAAGGTCCAAAAAAATATATATTTCGAGGATAAGGTTATAAGGTTTCTAAATCCACCCATCCAATATGTATTTGACAAGTGCAAGTTTTAGAATTTACATTATATTTTAATTTTTTTTAAATCGTTCATTAATGAAGTAATCACTACATCGTCATGGTGTCATAAATAAATCTATTTATTTAATGTTTAAAAATTATATATAAAATAACAAGATGTAGGATATAGTTTTAGATTTCAAATGAATATCTATAGTCTAAGAGATCATTTATGTAGACAAAATGAAATTTTTTTTACTTAGGTGTTACATACTTTGGTTACATTTTCCATTCTTTAAAAAAATATGATAAAAGGTCACTATCACACTAAAGTGATCCCATGGGGTCCCAATGTTGTAAAAAGGAATACCATGGTCTTCCATGACACCAAAAAAAGAATTAAGACACATGTTTGGATCATTTTATATTTTTATGATATTATTTTATTATCCTTAACTACTTAGTTACTAATTATACACGATAATTAAAGATAATTACCGTCTTTACTATTTATAATATCCTAAAACAAAATAGTCTTAATTACATAATTTGGACCCTCTGATTCCAAATATGGAATCTATTTTATCAGATTCAAAACACAGAAATTTCAGTAACTAATTTAAAATAATACCGTTGTCCAAACCAAAGAAGGGTTTTTATGAAGTAAAATCAATCAAACGATTGATTTGTTTTTACTGACAATTTAAAATTGAAATTACATACAATGAACAAAATTTTATCAAATTATAAAAACCTAATTAAATTAAACCGTAAAAAAATTAAAATGACAACATAACTATATAAATAAATTGGATGAAAAAGCAGGTTTGAATTAAAATTCAGTATTTTTCACTATTCATCGAAAATGAACATTTGTTAGAAAAATACCAAAAATTCACCCTAAGATATATTTTATATTCCAAATTCATAATTGATATTTATTTTTCAAAATTATTATCATATAATTTGATTTAATTAATTTTATAATCAATTCCCGCTGTCAAAACAAATAGCGTGTTTCTATGAAACATTATCTATTAAAAGATTGACACTTGTTTAAGTCAAATTTCAAAGTGAAATTACTTCCAATGACAACCATTGGATTAAATGATTAATATATATTATAATTAAACTATAAAATAAATTAAAAATATAATCTAACCATATAAATATGATAGATTAAAAGGAGGTTTTGAATTAAAATAAAGCATTTTTCACTATTCATTAAAAATGAACTTTATCGGAAAAATAACAAAAATTTACACAAAGTAAACTTTGATGTCTTGATTCTAAAGATGGATTTTATTTTTACAAATATAACATATAAAATTGACATAAAGTGGATTTAAAAAGGGTTCTCTATTAAAAGGCGGTTAATCAACCTTTTAACAATGATTGGAATATTTATGCTTAAAATTGGATTCATTTGTATTTTAAGCCTCTATAATTTATTGAGTAATTGTTATCATTGTTTTCTTAGTTGTTTTCATTCCCTACATTACAACATCCAGGAGTTAACAACAATTTAAAATTTTATTGTTATATTATTAGTGTGCAATGTAAGATTTTGAAAAAACTCGTTGTTGCGTATTGGGTACGCCATCGAACATAGCAATCCCCTTAAATTAAAATTAATATTTAATTCACTAATTTTAATAAATATTAAAATGTATTATTCTTTATTTACCTGGGATGTTATATCCTTCCTCCCTATTTGGAATTGCGTCCTCACAATTTAAAAATTGGGCCTAGAAACATCATTTAAAGTCCCACATCGGAAAACTAGTCAATAAAAATATCACTTTAAAATAAAGGAAAAGAAATAAAAAGGTCACCCGAGAAAACCAGATACTAGGAATACATGAAGACATGGATATGGAGGAGAAAAAAAACCATCAAGTTCTGATGGAGAGAGGTAGAAAACATGTCTAGGACAAAGTTAACCACCTGAAAATCACAAACTTGTGATGGGTTAAATATTGTTTGATTCCCCTGTAAGAAAAGTAAACCGATAATGTTCATGTTTCAAGTTACTTTTCATTGAAGAATTTATTAATGGGCTTAAATAAAACTTAAGGAAACAAACTTAATTGTCATGAAGTCTTCATCTTTTACTAGATTTCCAACACAAACTCATATTTTCTCTAAACAATGAGTATTCAGGATGACTTGTTCATATTAAGAGTGCTATAATAAACATCGAGAGAATCATATAACTCACAAAATATGGACTATATATTTCTAATTTCATTATACCTTAACCAAAACCATTTCTTTAAGATCAGATAATCCCTAAAAAATAATCTTCTGTAAGAGGAAAAATGACTCTTAATCTCTAAAAGTTTCCAGACAACCCAAAGTTCAACAAAGACCATTCAATACAAAATTTCCCTTAAAATTCATCAAAAATAAACCAACCAAAGATTAAAACCCAAATCTATGAAGGAATTTGTCCCATGGTCTTCCAAGGTAAATCATAACATTTATATCCATAGAACATCAGTTACTCTTAAAGTCTCATACTGAAAAGTAATTAGCCTAATCACATACCCTCCATGATAGGTCAATCGTTTCCATAGATAAACCAAAATCAACTTATTCTTGATTCATAATATCATCTAACTAAAAATAATTTGTCATTCTAACTAGAGTCGCCACGTAGTCCTGTTGTAGGCGATAAATATGAGTCTCACTTTGGTTTTGGGTTCGATTCATGCAGCTTGGTCCGAGGTGACGGGTTGTCACACGGTCTGCGTGTTATCCCTTTTTCCAAAACTATATAATTCTTAAAAAATTCCCCAAAAGAGATAAAATCTTCAAAAATAACGATAACATAATTTATGCTGAATTTTATCTCATTCCTTTCATTTTCCATCATATAGTTTCCCATAATTACCTCAAAAGTAAACATCATATAATCCATAATGGTTACCATTAAAATTATTAACTGAACAACCACATCGAGTTGGTTCTCTCGTACATGATGTATGAGAGAAATCACCATGGTTCACGTTGTTAATCATAACTCCTTGATAGTTGGTTTCGAATAACCACGAGATTCTTCATTGAATTCCCCATTTCATCCAGTCTCTTAATCAGATAACCACCACAGTTTCCTTCAAACCCATTGTCACATTGGTGCCTGCTAGATCAATCCATTTACTAAAAAAAATGTCAGTGTGAGTATATTAAAAAAATCATCATGTACTAATGAGGAAGACAAACACTAAGATATACTTATCCAAGTTATCTCAAACTCATTCCAACTTTCAAAAATAATAATGACTCCATCTAGTAGACTAACCATTGTGGTTATACACAACTTGTCACTTGTGATAAAATAATACTCTAACCTCTAAAGTTATCTAAACCGACCTTTGATACCAACTATATGGACCAAGCCTTAAAGAATTACTTAATCCTGAATTAAATTATTAATTCACATTGAGGATCTTTTCAGGTTTATAGTTTTACAAAAATAGGACAGAACTATTACATCTCAAAATATTACAAAGTAGACACTAATACTATAACTTATTTTTCAAAATAATAAAAAAAATCCATTAATAAAACAAGAGTCCTTTTCTTGATATAAATCTCCTTAAATTCTTCCTTTCTCTTACCCTTCCTTATAACCTGTGAAAAACATATCAAAAACATTGGATGGGAATAAAAATCTCATTAAGGGTTATAACATGATGAAAGGAAACATTAGCCTGGCAATAAATACAAATCAACGAATCCATACCTTTCAGTCATAACACACATTTTTGAAAGCATAAAATTTATGTATAACTCATAGAAATCATAATACATAAAGGTAACTGGAGGCATTCATAACATTCTTACGTGGGGAGTAACCCTCATGGTTATGTTTGGAATACCCATCAAAGTATATTCCCTAAATCTCTTCGGAGAAACCTAAATGTTTAACTCTGTCGCATTACCCAATGCATTGGAGAGCTATATCGGGCTCACCTGACATTAGTTTATCACAGAACCACCAGTTTTCACAAACAATGCCCAAGAACCATAACATAATCATATCACATAAAACATGTATAAAGGAAACATAACATTTCCACATTTCAACCAAAAGATATCAATAAAAAACATTAATATAATATAAACAATATCAAAACCAATTTCAATACCAAAATAAAATAAAAGTAAACCATGGTATTTATTTTTTTATTTAAAAAAAGTTATGGCATGTAGAGGAAGCCAAAACTCAAATAATGGTTATGGCGGCGGAGAAGTCGTTGTCATCGCATACGTAAGAAAAAACATTCATTTTTTCGTTTAGTAAAATTATTCATAAAAAAATATTCCATTCAAATAAAAGTAAAAGTAAAAGGGGTTTATACACCGCATAAAATAAAGTTTGGTATAATGAAGAATATGCCTCAACGAAAAAATAATGAGACGAAGTCCCATACAAAGATGATATCCTTAGATTAAGGATAAATCAATTACATAAATACATGTGACAAACATAAATACACCCAATAGAAGTGTATTTTAAGTGTAAAACAATCAGAGTTCATACACAAAAATTCATGGAACGACATAATCAAGAAGTATAGGTTTCACCCAAACAATTGAAATTGGGTTAAGAAGTTTCCTTACAGAAATTTGACAGCCTAACGGCGTCACTTTAAAATTCCGAAAATGAGATGATGAGAGATTAAAAGGGTATCTCATAACTTGTAAATAACATTTAAAACAATAAGGATATATAAGAACATATCCCAACATAATAAGATTTAAATTAAAAGACCAAACAAAAATAAGTCTTTTAAAAATAGGAGGGTGAAAGGTTCCCTTACCGATTGGGGTAACATTCGAAACATACACCACATGAAAGAACGGTCATACAATAAATATGTAAATACCCATAAATTAAATTATATTAAACAAAGAATACAATAATGGCAAGAACACACACCACACTAATAGAAAATAGTTTCAAATGTAGCATGAGTCTCATGGGAATAAAAGTGAGATGAAAAATCCCTTACGAAAACTCGACAGCCTAACGGCGCCAATTAAAACTTCAGAAAAAAAGTATTGATGGGATAAAATAGGGTATATAATCATATTTACATAAAATGTAAAGTAATAGGAATATAAAAGGACATAACCCAACATAATAAAGAGGATCTTAAAATAAATGACATAAAAGAGAGTACATAAAAAAGAAAGAGTGAGGTAGGATCTCTTACCTCGTGTCCGACTTGACTTGATCGTTCTTTAATCACCTGAATAATAAACTAGAGTTAATTTATACTTTATTAAGAACCTCTTTCAATTTCATTATTCCTTTTATATCACTTATTACCATGTTATGAACATCAGGTAATTATTTAAGTTAATAACGGTCGTTTTGTCGATCATTGGTACTTGAATCAAAAATAAACTTCTTATTATTACCAGTTGTTCATGTGGTAAAATATCCATTATATACAGAATTGTATTAATTATTTAGAAGTCATATATATCATATATATCTAGTATATACTTGAATTTATAATATTACATAACATTTATAGGTAAGAAGTTGCATGCACCGTTCATGGAGACGGTAAGCCGTATGTACACCTAAACGCTACTTTCATTTCTATTTCATATTTAATGGAATGAAAAAATAATTATATAAAGGTAAAATATTATTATAGTATAATATACTATAAAATATCATTAACTCCATCCTTTATACCTCCAACATATGGAATTAACGAATCAAATCACCTTGAGGGGGCAGTAGTCTTCACTTCCTAAAATGAAGATATCGCGTTTACCCATAATGGAAACCATAAAGTTATGCCATAAATGAAAAATAAAGAATCATATAAAAAACATAATCATAGTATATATCATATATAAATATAGTGACTTCTTAATGGACACCATTAAAGGTGTTATAAGAATATTGAATAATCATCGTTTCATGAGGCAGAAATTTTCCATCCACAGAAACATTATGTTCTTTAAACATTAGACAGAGGTGTATGTATGTGTAGCTCAAATCCGTATCATAACAACAAATTAGTATATTTAATATACTGTTGTTGCTACAAAATAAAGAAATAAAAATAGTTTTGGGTGTTGGAGAAGCAAAATAAATCAAAAGAACATAAGAGAGGACATTACCTTTAAATCGGGTAACTCCTTTTGGTTTGAACCAAAAGGGTTTCTTGAAGATATTTATACCTAAGGTAAGGCTTATAGGATGAAGAGAGGGATGTGGGGAGGTAAAATGAGTAATGTTTGGCCGAGCCAATGGCTTGAGAGGTGTGGGTAAGGTGGAATAGGTGGGGGCCTTTAATAAGAGGGAGGAGGGGCACTCTTGGAAAGTCATGAAATGATACTTTATTTTAAAATGAGATTTGGATTTAAAATATACCAAAAAGATATATTTAGAGGATAATTTTATAAGGGTTTGAAATACTCCCATAAAATAGGTCTTTGACAAGCGAATGTTTTAGATTTTACATTATATTTACATTTTATTTAAATTGTTCATTAATGAGGTAATCACTACATCATCATGGTGTCGTAAATAAATTTATGTATTTAATGTATAAAAATTATATAAAAAATAACATGATGTATAATATCTTGTTTTCTTTGTAATTAATATTTATAGTCTAAGATATCATTTATTTTGACAAAATTAAATTTTTTTTACTTAGGTGTTACAAACTTTGGTTACATTTTCATTTCTTAAAAAAATATGATAAAAGGTCACTGTGACACTAAAGTGATTAAATGGGATCCCAAGGTTGTAACAAGGAATCCCATGGTTGGAACTGACACCACCTATAGAATTAGGACACATGTTGGGATAATTTTATATTTTTATGACATTATTTTATTACCCTCAACTACCCAGTTACTAATTAAACACGATAATTTAAGATAATTACCGTCATTACTATTCATAATGACCTTAAAAAAAGAGTCTTAATTACATAATTTGAACCTTATGATTCCAAATATGGAATCAATTTTATCAGATTCCAAACATATAAATTGCAGTAACTAATTTAATATAGTTCATGTTGTCAAAACCAATGACGGGTTTTTAAGAAGTAAAATCGATCAAAAGATTGATTGGTTTTTACATCCAATTTAAATTTTAAATTACATAAAATAACCAAAATTGTTTTAAATTATGAAATAAATAATTAAATTACACCTTAAAACAAATTAAAATTACAATCTAATTATATAAATAAATTGGATGAAAAGGCAGTTTTGAATTAAAAATCAGTATTTTTCACTATTCATCAAAAATGAACATTTGTCAGAAAAATACCAAAAATTCACCCTAAGATATATTTGATATTCCAAATTAAAAAATGATATCAATTTTACCAAATTAAAATCATAGAAGTTTCATTAATTAATTTTATTATCAATTCCCACTGTCAAAACCAATAGCATGTTTCTAAGAAATAATATCTATTAAATGATTGACACTTGTTTATGTCCAATTTCAAAGTGAAATTAATTTCAATAACCACCATTAGATTAAATGATAAATATATATTCTAATAAAACATTAAACCCATTTAAAATATAATTTAACATATAAATATGATATATTAAAAAGAGGATTTGAATTAAAATACATCATTTTTCACTATTCATTAAAAAATGTACTTTATCGGAAAAATAAAAAAAATTTACACAAAGTAAATTTTGATGTCCTGATTCTAAAGATGGATTTTATTTTTTTCTAGTATAACATATAAAATTTAAAAAAAGTGGATTTAAAAATGGTTCTCCATTAAAAGTCTGTTAATCGACCTTTTAAAGATGATTAGAATATTTATGCATAAAATTTGATTCATTCATATTTTAAGTCTCTATCATTTATTGGGTATTTTTTATCACTTTTTTGTAAGTTCTTTTCATTCTCTTCATTACAACATCTTGGCATTAACTACAATTTAAACTTTTATTACTATATTATTAGTGTGCAACATATGATTTCAAAGAAACTTGTTGTTGCGTATTGGGTACGCCATCAAACATAGCAACCCCATTAAAGTAATATTAATATTTAATTCACTAATATTAATGAATATTAAAATGACTTATTCTTTATTTACCTGGGATGTTACATGACTTTCCATGGAAACTCAATTTTTGTAATTCAAAGTGTTTCTAAAACATTTCTTAGTTCCTCCACCAAATTTCTTGAGAATCAAATATTCAATATACTAGAAGTCCCTAAATAAAAAATTGTGTTCTAAATTCCTAATATGTATTTAGATCCTAGGATTTAATGCCATTTTTTCAAGAACCAACTTTTTTTACCATTATTAAAAAAAAGGGATAGTCTGGGGTATACCTCTGGCACAGTTCTAATCTCCATGGACTAGAAACATATGCTAGGGTGTCAAAGTCTACGCATCAAAAATGGTTTCCCAAAAAAACAATTAAATAGTTAGCAACACATCACTATAAATTATGGAATTTCCCATCCTTAAGTGAAATGTACATTCAAAATATAATAAGTTGAAATAATTATTCGTATATAAAAGATAATAAAGCAATGAAAATTATATCACCTCCATCTAACACATAATAAACAACCCCAGTTTCAACATCCAAATTTCTATAGGTTCGAAAACCGACTAACAAAAAATGAAGAAAAAAATATTGGTGGGGCCAATTATATATCTAAATGGATATAAAAGAAATATTCTAACTAACCATAATGTGATTCATTGATTAAAAATCTATCCTCAAATAAAACATTCCCTATTGAAAATCGTGAGTTAAATGAGAACCTGAAATTTTAACATGTGTAATAATGAATGCTTAGTATGAATGATAAGAGAAACCATTAACCATACATATTCATTGAGAATAGATAAATTCGATGTTAGTTTTAAATAAATTATTAATAAAATTTCAGATACCGTATATGAACAAAAAAGGATATACCATTTTAAAAATTATTTATTAAATATCCATTTTATTTTTATTTAACTAAAAAATATCTTTGAAATAAATGCATATGGCTGAAACATCATTTATTAAAAAACTAATTTGAAAATTGAAATTAAATAAAATTTAATGTATTCTTTTTATTAAAAATTGTTCGACTATTTTTACTGAATATTAGTAATACTCAAGGAATACTAAAATAAAATGTTGATGCACAATGACGTAATGAAGAAGAGAGAATGTGCATAATAAACCATATTAACAATATTTTAAAATAAAAGATACGGGGGAAACATTCATAGGTCACAAAGACATTGGAAATATAGAACATATATGTTACCAATGGGTAAACACTAAATTAATTGAATGTTATAATAAATACATCATTTTAATGTTGGGGAACCAAATATAATTCAATACCACAGTTTATGGTGGCAAGAATTTTATCTCGATCTAGGATTTTCTAACAAAGTATTTAGGCTTCCCATCGGGTTTGCATAATAATAACTGAATAACCTTTGTGATGTTTTTAACGATGTTTTTTATTTTTTGAAAAATAATGTTTTTTAAAAGTAATGTTTTCTTCTTCTGAATTAGACCGAGTCCATCAGGATGAGTTTATTTTTAAAATCTGAAATTTTATGAATATTACAATCCAAACAAAAAGGGGGGAAAACGTTTTTTTCTTTGAAAAAATTTACTTCCAAAATAAGGTTTCCTAACACGGGGTTTCGGATTGAGAATCACTAGATACAGAAGTTGTAAGAAAGGTGAAGTGGTTGAACATAGACATCATTTGTCTCATATTTATGGGTATGAAGAACTTGTTTCATAGGAATTGGTTCTGTTTAGAAAAAAATGATTGTAATTACTAGATTAATAATGATATATAATAATGTGTCGAGGAAGATTGTTATATCATAATGAGCGGATAAATAATGCCATATCATAATGAGAAGAGGAAAAAAATATATCATAATTAGTAGAGGAAGAAAGTTTTATCTTAATGAGTAGAGGAAGACAGCTAGAACTATATGATTCTAGAAATAATGTTAGATCATAATGTGTAGAGAAATATAGTTATATTGAAATTATAATAGGAAGAAATTCAGATCATAATGATCATCGAAAGTTAGTCATATCATATTGAAGTTGAATATGTTAATAGAACTATACCTGAGGAAGTTACAAAATAAAAAATAAAAGATGTTATAACTGAGAAGACTATTTTTATAGAAATATGGAATGGTTTGAAGTAGTTAGAGTATAATTTTAAATATGATATGTTTTTGTGTATTGGAGAAGACTATTTTTAGAGAAAGGTGGAATGGTTTGAAGCAGTTAGAGTATAATTTTAAATATGATATGTTTTTGTATATTTGATATTTGATTAAGCTTTAATATTTTTTAATTTTCTACCTTAAATATTCTGAGTTTCATATAAATATAAGCATAATATATTTATACTTTTAAACTTTTAGTGAGCATAGAAAAGAAGGATAACTACATATTTCATGTCAGGTTTTCGTTCCAGACTGATATCTTATAAGAAGGTCAAACACGTGAATGTTTTATTTCCATAATTAGAATATCAAACTGAGGAATATTATACTGATCATTTGATCATATTTATTGATGTGATTATTTTTAAAGGTAGCATCGTATTAATTCGATCAGTCTAATCCAATTGTATTATGTTCAATGGAACGATGTCCACCAAACATTGGGTCATCAGAATCCATAACATCTGTGGGGAATATTAGACAAAGTATTTATACTATTTTTCTTCGAATTTATTCAATCAACATTTATAAACATATGGGATATAATATAATCATTCATATAGGGATATATAAGGTGTCTAATGGGATTTGATACAGGTTGTATTCGCTTATTTTTAATAGTGACTTTTTATAAACCCAATGGAGTGGCCATGGAAACAGTAAAGGTTCCTACACTAAGGATAAACCTTCTAAATCTCATGTTATTTATATGATATACTATCCTTTCAATCATGATTATTTCCTAATATATTAAAAATATATATATTTTAATAGGTTTTATGGGTTACATTTTCAAAGGTATTGAAACTTAAACAAGTAAAAAACTTATTCACCCTTCCCCCTCTCAGTTTTTATTCGATCTATTGGAGACGCATTTAGTACAAGATGGAAGGATACCATATTGAATATTTATTAGGATTAATATCAATTATATAAATAGTATATAAATTAAAACATTTTATTTGATAATTATCATGTGTGAAAAAATAAGATGATTCTTAATCACCAATCTATTGGCCTAGAAGTTGTTAATGATTTTTTCTGATAATAGAAATATTAATGTTAATGTGAAATCTAGAAATTCTACCTATATGTACTTATGGGAAAATGATTATATGAATATTATAGGACTCAAAACATTAAATATTTTGTTGGAAAATATATAAATTATTTTTTAAGGGAATGCTAAAGTAAAGGAAGAAAAGATAGAAATTCGGTGTAGTATGTATGCAAACATAAAAATGATAGGTGAAAAATCTATTGATGAATATTTAACCAGATTAAATGAAACTATTTTAAACAATATAGGATTTTTATATTTCCTAAAAATTTCTAACATTTTGAAGGAACTTATGAAAATCATTCCGGATAGGTTTGATACCAAAATTCCCTCGTTAGAAGAAAAAAAGATTTATCTCTTGATGAATTGCATAACTTTTTTCCATATGAAATGAGTAATTCTCCAATTGTAAAAAGAATGGAAAAAATGAAAGGTATTATGAATTCATAAGGAAAAAAATAAAATATTTTTATGATTTTGATCCTTTGGACTATGAAGATAAATAGGGTGATTAGTTAAATAAAAAAATCTTGTATTTTATATCTAATAACATTCACATTGCATGGGGAAAGTATGGTGGCAAAATGTATCTCAATTTTGTTGAGTGTGGTAGAATCATACACTTTTCTATGAGTTTCTATAATAATATTATTATAGAATTATGATATTATACTAATGATCACCATAATGGTAAAAGTGGAACAAACGTTTAAAATAATCAAAGTTCATCCAAAAAATATAAGAGGAAATTCACTGGAGACAAAAGTAGTTTTCTGAGTAAGAAATTTTAATCAGACTCTACTAACAACTATTCCATAGAAGGTGAATGTTTAGAAACATTCAAAACCTTCATTGTAAAATTTCAGTGAAAAAAACATTCTTCCGATTGGGAAAAAGGTTAGGAAGAATCATATAGAGAGTATCAACTCAAACATGAATATATTTCTTATCTCGAGAAACATAGAACACTCAAGAATGAAATAAAGTAATGAATAAATATTTTAATGAACTTTTTAAGGAAAAATGATGTCATCAAGTAGGAGGAATAATACATTCATTATATCTTAATATATAAACCTTGAATAGATAAATATGTAAAGGTGGTAAAAGATACTTATAAGAAGCTGGGAGTTAAAGAAGAATAAGTTTACAGGTTTTAATAAAAATTTATTCAGTTGGAAAATATTTCAAGAAAGATTTATGAAAAATTAAACAAATCTGGAAAAGTAAAATCTGAGAATTCTAACGTTGTCTATAGAGATCGAACCAAGAATCAATTGAAATCTTAACTAACAAACAAAATAACATTTCATATACTTTTCCTAAAATTTATGGTTGTTTAAAAATGGTTGGTAAATATTTGGTGGAAATGGATGTCAGAAACCTATATTAAATATAAAATATGAAATCTCACTTAAGAGGAAAGATGGACCACATCCAAATCTTATTATTGAAATTATAATCTATCGAACTCAACAATTTTTCTATATATAATGTTCTTACTTCTATAAAAAGTAAAATTTTATGTTTATTATTGGTTTTATGGGATATATGGGAATAGGTTTTATAATTATTAGCATAATATATAACTTCCTAGAAGAAATTTTGATAAATGTGGAAAAACTAGTTCATGTAAAATGAGTAACATTAATAACACACACAAATTTTGAGAAGAAAAATATCATGTTGTTAAAAGAATTACAAATAATCAATTTGAAAATATAGAAATGAATTTATGGGAGATGTGATTAGGATGGTCATTATGATAAATTATATGTGACACTCATTCTAAAAATAGTTTCTTATGGGTGAAAAGAAAACAAATATTTAATAAAGAAGGTTGAGGAAATATATTTTTGGTTGAGACGTCCTTGAAAGCATATAAAAAGAACAAAACATGAATACCTAATAGTGGTTCTTATTAACACATGATAGGTGATTTAAAAAACTAAAACATGTTGAAAATTGTGATGGAATTTTTTTTACCTTTGGGGATGATAGTTACTTAAAAATTATAAGGATCATAACGGTAGATATTGAAGATGGAAGGTTGAAATCTATAGAATTTTTATTTTTTGATGGGAAAAAACATATATTACATAGTGTAAGACAGGTTTATAGTTCTGTAAAATAATTAACATTCAAAACAATATTCTTTTTATATCAATAGTGAAATATTGAAATGTTATTTTGAAAGGAGAAATAACAATTACAAATCTCTTTCAAATAATTGAATGTAACAACTCCTAAAACATAAGTGATGAAGATGAGAATAAGTTGTGGCAATGAAGACTTGGTATCATTGGGAAGAAAAACATGGAAACAATTTCCAATGTTGTTGTTGTATGAAATTTTCTAGGATTTAAAAGAACATATTAATATATTTGTATTACTTTTCAGAAAGGAAGGATAACTAATAAATGTCATAAGATAGTTCAGATTCAATATACTAGACCACTATAACATATTCATTATGACTTATGTGGTCCAATAAGACATTATTAAAAAAAGGGGATTTAAAAATTATTGCATTTATGTGTGATTTCACTCAGATGATAATTTTATTGTTTCTAAAACATAAGTTTGCAACAATTGAAATGTTTTTGTTTTTTAGAAAAGAATATGATAATGAAATGGGGGTTTATATAAAGAATTTGAGGATAGAAAAGAGTACCAAATTTACAAGTAGTTCTATTGAAAATTATTTTATAAAGCATGGAATCATTCATCATTATAGTACTCCATAATCTCCAAATGAAAATTTCGTAGCAGAAATAATTTATAAGAGTATTGTGTAAATTGGAATAGTTTGTTTTTAGAATATAAAAAATAAATGTACAACTAGGTAAATTTTATTATAATTGTTGTACATATCCAGAAAAGATGTTTTTTGAGACCAGAATCCAACATAACTACATATGAAATGTGGAATAATAAAAAACTATCATGGAATTACTTAAATTTTTTAAGTAGTCTATGTTTTCATACAATAAAAAACATGGATCTGGGAATGTTTGATTAGAATGACGAGAAAGGATCTTTTATCAGTTATTCACCCAATAGAATAAGTTAAAAATGTTCAAAAAACTCTTATAAGGTTGGTGGACTCATATGATGTGAATGTAATTAAATACCATAATTCCTTAACAAAATTTAATTGAGAATTCTATGGTTTATGAACCAAAACTGTTATAAATGAAGTCTACATTTGTAATTTAATTAAATGTTTTATTATGTAGCATGGTTATAGAAAACACTTTCACATACATGGTTAAACATTTGGATTTAAAATTCCTTAAGTAATATTTTCATTGCTAATATATCCATAAACAATGATCACATGATTAATTTAAATATAGGGCTTTAAATTTTTTAATTTACATACATAAAGGATGTAATAACTTTATCTTGTTGAATCATACCCTATAAATCCTATTTATCATAGATACCAAGGGATATATAATCATTCATATTTTATCTTGATGAAGCCCAAGGTGATATCAAACAATAGAAGTATTGGTGATACAATTTATGGGAGATGTTCAAGCTCATCAAGATCCTGGCCCAAACGATTTTGGCTGAATGACCCCATGAATGTCCCACCATCACACACCATACATTTTGGGCATAAACCTGTGTAATAAATGGATATATATCAAGACCCTAATAATATTAATATGTATATTGAATATAATAATGATTTTATTTTCATTTTTTTGTTACATTATAAATGATTTTGATTTTTGATCAAATAAAAAGATATTGTATATTAAAGAAATATTTAAATTAAATTAATGGATTTTTTAATGAATAAACAGATTTTTGAACTAATTATTATTTTATTTAAATTATTTTATTAAATAAATTTAATTAATTATAACTGGTTATAAAATTTTATGAATTCAAATTTACGTTTAATATGGGCGTAAAAATTATTATGTTTAAAAAACATAGCATTTCTCTATAAATGTTGAATAATATTTTAAAGGTATAAATACATATATTTATAAAGTTATTTAGATAAAATGAATATTTTTTGAATTATAATGTCAAAATTATCGAATGGTGAATTTTTCTTAATTTTTCAAGACAATTGAATTTTAGAGTATAAATTAAATATCATATAAATATACTGTGAATTTTATGACATCATAATGACCCAAAAATATTTTTTTAAATACTATTATTTGTATTCTCAGACAAATATTTGTTTTTCTCTTAAAATAATGTTACTTTATGTTTACTTTATTAATTTTATCAATCCTTTATGAATTCTCCATAACATTTAATATTTTAGAGTTTGAAATTCAGTTATTTAAAAGTGTGACTCGCCTCTATAAAAGAAAGATAATTATTTCAATATGTTCTGAAATATTTTTAATAAAAAAATGATAAACTCCGCCATTTATAAAACAAACATTTCCAAAACCCGTGGATGATTTGTGGTTCGAAATATTTTATTTTGTGGAGACCAAAACCTAAATATTAAAGAAATGCATCTCTTTTTCTATATAAACCCACCAAACCTCCCACATAACATCACTAAAAATCCTTATTGAATTAACTTAATATTTTTTCCAATCTCTATAATCCTCCCAAGGTGCCCCTAGTCTCTCATGAATCCTCTTCAAGCTTTTGGTGTCATTCTCTTAAGGTAAGGAATCCCCTCTTTCTCACAATTATTCAATAATATCTTTTATGGTATACCCTTTTATGTTCAATTAATAATGATGGTATATGTGTTATAACCTACACCATAAATGTTTTATTATGTTTAAATGAATACATACCCATTTCTCACTCATTTATCCATTTTAAAAACACAAATTACCTTGCAGAAATATCATTAGGGTTATTTCCATTCGACCATTAACCATGTTTATTTATCTTATTATGCCATTTTATTTTTAATTACTAATTATGGGGTTTGTTTTACCACCTACACCATATTGCCCTTATTTTGTATAAATT
Source organism: Viscum album (assembly GCA_963277665.1). NCBI lineage: Eukaryota > Viridiplantae > Streptophyta > Magnoliopsida > Santalales > Viscaceae > Viscum > Viscum album. The sequence continues at coordinate 1,825,694,683 of OY728143.1, read as the reverse complement.
TTAGATACCCCTTTCTCTCTCTGTAATCCCTCCCATGTTCACCTGTTACCATAACAATATTTCATAAGCATCATTTCCTTCTCTTTTTATTCAACCTTAGTTACTGCAATATTCCATAATTTTTCAAATTAGAAATGTATGTAAATTTTCTTCAATTTCCATATTATTTTCCACCTTATAACAAAATTATTAGAGACCATTTTCTCCCTCATCAAACCATTTTATGAAAATTTGTGTGACATCGTTATGCTATGGAATTTTCACCACGATTTACTATGTCAAACTAATTTTGTACTGAATGGTGTACCCATTTGATATCAAGGGTGTCCACTTTTATAAAAATATACCATTTTATTTAGGACTTACATGTATTTATTGTATACTTCATTATCATGGAATGAATTACTATGATGAATGAAACCATGTTTTTTAACGTATGTGGCACACTTAAGAATTGGAATGAATTGAAAGTGATGGGTGGACCCGAAATTATATAGTTCTCCTTTTAATTAGGTAATATTTGGTAACATGATACCTCAAGTTGGGATATGGGTGTACCTGATCACTTTATGGGACTTCATCCAAAATTAATTATATGTGTTTTATCCTTAAATTTTGTTTATGATTCAATGTTTTAAGTTGTTTCCACATTTACAATGTTATGATTATCATACTATATCAAAAATTATTATACATGTTGTTTTTTTCCTCATTGATATGCCTTTCCAAACATGTATTATTATATTCATGTTATTTCAGGTTTATTACCATACTGTTCTTTATGGATCACCCATTTCTGATATACTTTCCCTAGGTTATCTAATGCAGTTTCATGCTCAAGCATTTTAAAGAGGTTTTAAAAAAATATATTGTAATTCTTGCTCATAGTTTGATTTCAATGTACCTAATTCCTAATTACACTAATGAACTTCGTATTTTGGGTTGTATTTTGTATTATTTTATGTAATTACATAATTTATGAAGTTATAATAATAATTAGGGTTGTTGTTGTTGGAATAAGAGAAAAAGTTTAGTTATTTTTGGGATTATGATTGGAAAAAACTAGAAACATCCTTAGAGATAAGGCTAAGTATAAGAATACATCCTTAAAATTATTGTGAGTACAGAGTATGTGTTTTATAATGAAAATAAATCCTAGTCTAAATACTACAAGTATACATGATTCTTAAAAAGGTGTACCTAGTAGTAACAACTCTGAAAAGCTATTCCGAGCATGACTCGTTGAATCGTAGAACACGACAATGGGCTTTACTGCGCATATGTTTTGACATTCCTAGGGGATATTCTTTTGCAATTAACAATCTTATTACTAACCATTATTAAGGGATTAAAAATTTACAAAATAGTATATGATTGGAAATTGATTATTGATAACAAAGATTGAATCCTATAAATTCATTAGTTAAGGAAATACAAGTAAGTTATAATTTTTTCCTTTAATATCATTAAATTCCCTTTTATGTGTTTAAAAGATAAATGTAATTGTACATAATTTTCCTTTTATTCTATTTAATTTCCTAAAATTAAAGGAATTTATTAAAGACTCAATGTGAAAAGCAATTTGATAACTACAAAAAAGATATGCCCAACCCGATGGGATCAGGAATCACACACCTCATGATGATAATATCTCTTCTAACTCAGGTTTTTAATAGAATCATAGATCTTGAGGAGTGTCCAAAAACCCTAAAAATTGAAAAAGATGTAATGATGAGATTTTTTGGACAAATACATCTATCTTCTAATGGGTCATCTGATCCTTTAATCACAAAAAATCGATCATTTCAATTGAGGAGATCGTCTCTATCCTTCAATGCTCTAAACAAGAGTAGGATCTTTTTTATGTTTATCATATGGAGGGTGAAGCTGAAAAAAGGTGTACATTGATCACAAATATGATGCCTGAAAAATATATCAAGCCAATGGTGTATATGGATTCCCATAAAAAAAATTTTGATTGACATTTTTTCCACACCCTCTAACTTAAAATGGGAAGGTATTTTCTTGTCTTAATGTCAAAAGATGATGAATCTACTAGGGGAGTATGAAAAAATGTCAAAAAATTTGCATAGTATGCCTCATATGTATCCTTATAATTTCATTTTTGGTTTAATGCTTGTTTGGTGGTATAATTACTAGCCTATAGAAATCCTTGGATGTCTGTGGCATTGATATCTATGAAGAAATTGTCTGATGTGCCTTCAATGTCAAAACAGTGATCATTGAATATCAGGTGTATCATGTGGATAAGAAGAGGAATGTGGAGATAAATAATGGTGGTTTTATAGAGAGGCCTAATGATTCTAATAAATTTCAATATCCCACATGAAAAGGGTGGGGAAGAAAATACCCCAAAAATTTCCTAAATGGGGTTAGGAAATGATTTTGGTGTGTGACGGAAGGTCACCTAGCCAGTTATTGCCTATTTGAGAAACCAACTACTATGATGAATGAAAGTAATTCTCTATTCAACCCTCAACATATTTTCCTTTGATAAAACTACAAGGAACCATGTAATTTTAAAAACTTATACACTAATGCAATCATTTTCGAAGACAACCAATAACTTCTAACGCAACATGGGTGTGATTTTTTCATCACTACCACCAAAGTGAATCCCGGCAATTATGTGGGGACGGTTACACTAGTTATTCATTCAAGAGTAGTGAATTTAATTTTTGATTCTGGTTATACGCATTCATTCACATCAAAATGGATAGTATAATAGTCCTAATACCACCTAAAATAATGGAATTATAATTGTCAATGAAAATGTAAAATAGAGAAATTATTGCATCAAAAGTATATAATTCCTCCTCTTTCAATTTTTGTGGGATGAATTTCCCATAAAACCTTGTCATATTCTATTTGGTGGAATTTGATGCAATTCAAGGCATGAATTGTATTTCACCATATAGAGACAATATAGATTTCCTTTAGAAATAAATCACTCTTTGTATTACAAATCATCCTCAGATTCTTTAAAAATATAAGGAGAAGGATGAGGATTCATTGGAATCATCATCTCTAGCATGTATTTGTTTCCCAATGACCAAGAATATATATCTCAAATAATTGAGTCTATGGAAATAATCACCCTTTAAGACATTCCCCTTGTGTGGGAATATGCTGATGTGTTTTCAAAAGAATTTCCTGGAATTCCTCCTGTCCAAGTTGTTGAATTTTCAATAGAGCTTATACATAGGGTGTTACCATTATCCAATAATTCATATAGAATGGTTATTATGGATCTTGATGAGATGAAGAAGAAACAATATGAGTTTATTGATAATGTGTTTATACACCCAAGTGCTTCACTATGGGGTGTACCGGTCCTCTTATTCAAAAATAAGGATGGGTCAATGGGCCTTTGCATTGATTATCGTGATCTCAACAAAATAATGATATATAAAAGTTATCCCATTACTCGGATTGATAAATTGTTTGAATAGAAACATGGATCACAATAGTTTTCTAATGTGGATATTTGGTCGGCATATTACCATGTCAGAGTGAATATGGAGTATATCCCTAACACTTCTTTTCATACATGGTATGGGCACAATGAATTCATAGTAATGTCTTTTAGTCTCACTAATGCTCCAAATATATTCATGGATATAATTGATAGTGTCCAAAGAGATTAGCTAGAAATCATTTTGGTAGTCTTTATAGATGATATTGTAATATACTCTAAATATAAAGATGAGAATGAGTCGCATTTGAACACTATACTGAATACCTTATGAAAGGAAAACATTTATTTTAAATATAAAAAATTTCAGTTCTTGGTGATGGAAGTCTAATTGTTAGGGAATATAATCACACTAAATTTGATATCTGTAGACCCTTATAAAATAAAACAATTGGGTGATGGATGATGCCAAAATTTATGACAGATATCCTTATATTCCTTGAATAAGTTAGCTATTTTCACCAGTTTGTGATAACTTTCACACAATTATCAAACCATATCACCAATGTATCCCAAAAGGGAGTCATGTTTTCAAAAAATAATGAATGTGAAAAATAATCAAGGAGTTTAAAAGTATCCTTATCATTATGCTTGTACTCACACTACTAACAACAAGATAACTTGTCTTGGTATTCAACAATTATTCAATAATGAAAATGGACTCTATGTTGATAAAAAATGAAAAATTCATTGCATATCCTTAAAAGAAGTTGAAATTACAATAATAGAAAAACACAACTCCTGGTAGGAAGTTGTATGTAGTGATTTTATCTTTAACAATTTGGTGGAATTATATCATTGGGGAGAAGTTTGAAATATATATGGATAATAAAAGCTTCAGGAATATAGTTACACAAAATGAAATGGATATTCACTAACAAATATGGTTACATGTGATCAAATACAATGGCTTCTCCATCCTTTATCATACTGAAAAATAAAATAAAGTGGAAGATGCTCTAAACAGAAAAGGAGGCAATGATTCTTTCATAGATGATAATTGATATGGACCAAATCATATTTGATTTTTATAGGATGGACATCGGAATCACAAAGGAAGGGACTTCATCAATACCTTCACAAATGATTTCACAACTGTCTCATCTGTAGAGGCTAAAGGATTCTCTAAAATTTTATGTAGGATTTCTGAAGAATGTTGACGCTATAAAGAAAAGGGAAATCCTTGGAGTTTAATGCTAATGATGAAGGCGTTGTAAGATTGGTGGAAAGAATATATATTCTAGAAAATCCCAATTTAAATAAAGAGTTTTTTTCTTATGCACATAGCTCAACCTTCTCCATTCACCTAGGAATAGAAAAGTTGAATCGAGATCTCTGAGAACACTATTTTTTGGGACAATATAAAGAAGGAGATCATGGAATGTAGATCAAGATGTCATGTATGTATTTAAGTGAAAGTGTAATGAAGAAAATACAAGGTCTTGATGCATCCATCACACATAACTACATGGAAGTAGGAAAAATCAATATGGACATTGTCACTGGTATTCCAAAGACATCAAAAGGGAATTATTATATAGGGGTTATGGTCGAAATTTTTACAAATATTTCACACTTATTTGCGATACGAGATGAATTCTCACTGGATATAATTTCATAGATATAAATTAGAGAAGTGGTCAAGCTACATGGAGTACCATTATCAATTGAATCTGATCAAGATCCAAGATTCACCTCTATGTTCTTGATGATTATCTTGCATGCTCAGAATACTAAATTGAACATCAGTATGGTTTATCACCCTAGAACCGATGGATTGACTGAGCAAACTATCCATACACTTAAGGACCAGTTGTGATCATTATCAATTAACATTAATGTATGAGGGGATCAACATCTTACTTTGGATGAGTTCTCTTACTACAATAGTTTCCGCTCGAGCATCCAAATGGTTCTTTATGAATCCCTTTATAGATAGAGGTGAAGGACACATGCATGAAAGGATGATGTTGGAGAATGGAAATAGCTAGGTTCTGAAATGTATTAGGAAATAGTGAAAATTATTAGGACTATTCCGAAGTAGATCAATGCTTTTTACAGTCAAAAAAAGAGAAATGCTGACAATCATCGAGCATACCTAGTGTTTTATATTGGATACATGGTATTCCTCTTCATATCTCTATGGAATTAATTAATGATATTTGGTAATATGGGATCTCTTAGTCTAAGATAATTTGACCCATTAGAGATTATATATCGCATTAGAGTGGTTTCTTATCAACTAGCACTCCACCATAACATATCTTGAGTTCATTATTATTACAACTCAATCATTTATAAATAAAATTACCTTCCATTTTATCTCTTATAGATATAGAAACCACTTGATCTCTTTTTTACAATTATTATTGTGTATAAATGACCATTAATTATTATTACCATTAATAATATTGACATTGATGAGTGATCACACCACTGATTCAAATATAAGGGTTTTAAAAAATCATTCTGACACAGACAATGGAGAGGATGTCCTCATCTAGTAGACTCAAGTCTTAAAAGCACATTTGTTGGAGCTTGGAAATGAGGTATCATCACTGACCGTTTCTATTAACCATGCCCAAGACATGTTTTAATACATTTAGCTTGAACAAAATCATTTATGGGAGATGTTTAAGTTAATATATATTACCATCTAGGGCATGTTATCAAAGCTTCCCCAAGAGTCTCTCGCCCTCACACACCTTACCCTCAAGTCTTATCCAGGTGTTATATGGGGTTATGTAACAAGGTATTAGTTATTTATTTTGTAATCACTTTAAATAAATAAAAGTCGTATTTCATCAATTACTTTATAAGATTAGTCATTCTAAAAATGATGAATTTGATAAATTGATTATTCAAGAAAATATGGTACTTTTGAGAAATATATACAATATTATATTAAAATATTTTTTTTATTAAAATTATAATAAAATATTAAGAATAATTATTATATCAACTTTTTATCAGTATGTTATTATGAAATCATTTTGATAAGTGTTATATTTATTACAATAAAACTGAAAGTGTCTTTTTTGAATTAATTTATCTATCTTATGTAATTAATGAATTTTTATATAATTAACATTTTAATAAAATATTAATATAAGATTAAATTTATTAACAATAAATGATTAAATAATTATTATGAAGTCAAGTGTAATTTTTATTAAGGATTAAAAACTATTTTTGTCAAAACCTTGCAATTTTCAATAAATGTCAGTTCTCATTTTAAAAGTGAAAATTCAAATATTTTGAAAATTATTTAGATAAAATAAATATTATTTTTATAATCAAGACATTTGAATTATAAAATATTTAATTTTTGATAATTTCATGATACATTCAAATTTTGGGTAAATATTAAATAGTTTATAAATATATAGTGTGTTTTATGGCATCATAATGACACAATAGTGATGTAATAAATACTATAAAATGTAACTTAGACCAAATATCTATTTTAACTTCAGAATAATTCTATTTTATATTTATTTTAATTATTTTATAATTCCATATTGAATCCGCCAAAATGTATAATATATTTTATGATTTTAAATTGACTTCCTTGAGGGTGTGACTCAATTCCTCCTATAAAAGGACAACATTTTAATTTCTTCCGCCCTTGGTATTATAATTTTTTTTCCACTCCTCTTGTCCATAAAACATGGGAAACCTCATCAGTTGGTTTTTGGTTTTGAATATCTTTGTGTATTGTGTCAAAAACATAAATAATAAAGAATTCCCCCTTCATTCGCATATAATTCAACCCAAGCACCCATTCGTATTCAATAAAACTCCTTGATGTTATTCCTCACTCTTTTCTACACTCCAAATAGTTCTCCTAATGTCCCCCAAGCTCCCAATAATCATCTCCCAAGCCTTTGGGATCCCACATCCATGTAAAAAATCCTCAGTTTCCTTCCTTTCCCATTTTTATCCAAGTTCCTTATATTTTTATACCATTTTATTTGACAATTATAATTGATGGGGTATGTTTTAAAACCTCCCTCGTATACCCATTATTATTTTCTAATGATTATATACCTCTATCAATATCATTAATCCATCCCAAGTACTCCATCAACAAAATAATTCCATAAGGGGTTTCTCTCCCTTCATTTACATTCAATACTTTCTCTTATATTATGCATCTAAAATTCCATTTCATATGTTGGGATATTATGTTACATGATCCTATTACATAAAATTTCATTTATAAATTATTCTATATCCCTTTCTTTTTTATAAAACCATTTTATGAATTCTCATGTTATTTCGTTATGCTGCTGAAATTTCTCTCTCATTTTCCATGCAAAAATAATCTTGTAGTGAATACCAAGCTCATTTATCAATCAAGTGTATTCAAATTTTTTAACATATAATTATTTATTATTGAATTTAATATATTTATTTTATATTCCTTTATCAGGGAATAAATTATGATGTTGAATGAATACTTGTTATATGATCAATGTGGCACACTTATGCATGAGATTGAAATGTTCTTAAGGGTGTGACCTGATAGAGCTCAAATGCATTGGGTAATTTTTATTATCATTATAAATAATGTTGGGATGTGGTTTTACCTGATTTCTTTATTGGAATGTTTTCAATCATGTTGGGATAGGGGTTTACCTGATTTCGTTATGTTTTTGGTGAAGTGTTTTATGTTTGTTCCACATTTCCATGTTATGATAATCATGCTATATTAGGCCTTTATGTTCATGTTTCTATTTTTCACCATTGATAATCCTATTACCTAACATGTATTTTATTCAACATTTTATGCCATGTTTAATCCCTTACTAGGCATTATAGCTCACCATTTTATTAAGTATGTCCTCATGTCATCCCATGCAATGCAAAGTATGGAGGAATGTTGTGGTCTTGTAAAATAATTTTCCAATGAAGATGTTGTATTTTATGTCTTCAGTTGTCATGTAATGTTCCTTACACTCAAATAAATTAGACCTCCTAATCTTCTATATTGTATTATGTGCAATTTTATGTAATAAATCGTGTTTAAATGTGTTATAAAAACCATGGTTGTTATAGTTGGTATCAAAGGATATGTTTAGTTATTTTTGGGATTGGGATTAGAAATCCCAAGTAAAAGACATCCTGAAAAGTCAAAATATTAAAAAATAATACCTAAATTTTGGGTGAGTATATTGTAAGTGGTTTATCAAGGAAACATATCCAAGTCAGTATATGAACAAGTAGAGGTGGCTCTATTACAGATGTGTCTAGGAGTAAAAGCTAAAAAGGCCACTTGAAGATAGACTCGAATGGGAACTACTACATGAAAATGGTCCATTTTGAACTCTTGGATTGACACTCTCGTGGGCTATTCTTCAGTAAAATAATATTCTTAGTAAAAACTATTATTAAAGGATCAAAAAAATCTCTTAGAATATACATTAGGAAAAAGATCAATGATAACTTATATTGAAGCCTATAAATTCATGAGTTAAGGAAATAAATTTAATTAATATGGTTTCCCTTTTTTAATCTTATTCCAATTTATGTGTTTAATAGTTTAAAATACTTATCCTTAATTTTTCTTTTATTCTATCCAATGGTCTATAATAAGAAGAATCAGGCTAACAACCGATGCGAAGATCAATGTGATGAATATTCTAATTAGATTCTCAATCCAATGGCAGCAATAATCAAAAACTTTTTCATGATAATCTCTTAGTAAACCCTTGTTTTGAATATAAACATTGTTCATGAGGAACATCCACCCCCCTAAAAGGAAAAAATTTCAATTTAGAGCATCATGAGAAAAATTCATCCTTCTTTCAATGGATCATCTGATCCCTTGATAACTGAATAATAGATCAAATAAATTTAGACGATATTCTACATCCTTCAATGTTCTAAATAAGGGAAGTTTCTTCTTGCTTCTTAAAATATAGAGGGTGAAGCTGCTCAATGGTGGATATATATCAAAAATACGACGCCAGAGGAAGAGATCGAGGTGATATGATGGAAGGATTTCCAAAAAAAGTTTTTGATAAATATTTACCCCTCACCCTCCATCTTAAAATGGAAAGATATTTCCCTATACTCATGAAAATTTAAGAATAATATTTTGGGCCGTATGAGGAAAACTTCAACAGACTTGCATGATATGCCTCTAGTGTTGTTGTTACCCCTAAATACAAGATTGACTGCTTCGTTGGTGGGATAACAAGAATATGTAGATCGATAAATTTACATCAATGTTCCTTGTATGTTAGAAGGTGAAGGATGAGAGGCATAAGTCTAAGGGGGTGATTCAACTATTACCCATACCAAAATTGAAATAGGATAACATCACCATGGACAGTTTCACCAGACATTCAAATATATCTAGAGGAAACAACGATATATGGGTTCTTTTGGTTTGTCTTACAAATACTTCACACTTCATTGAAATTTGAATGGATTTATCATTGGATCAACTGAAATGGATATACATTATATATGGGATAAGGATTCATGGTTTAACACTATCTATTGCATTTGATTGAGATACAAGATTCATCTCCATTTTCTAAAAGAGTCTCTAACACAGTCTGAATACTGATATGAACTTCAGTATAGGTTATAATCCTCAAACTGAAGGCCAATATGAGAGGACTATCCAAACACTTGAGGATAAGTTGAGATCATTCTAAATTTACTTCAATGGATTATGGGTTCATCATCTTCCTCTTGTTGAGTTCTCTTACAAAATAAATCCACTCAATCAAAAAAATGGCTCCTTATGAAGCCCTTCATGGGAATAGGTGCAGAAAACCATCTTGTTTAGATGAGTTTTCGGAGAAAACTGTATTGGTTCTTCAATAGTCAAGGAAATTATGGAGAATATTAAGACAATCAAGTTGCACATTAATACTACTTAGAGTCAACAAAAGAGTTATGCTGACAACAATCAATGAGGCCAAGAGTTTGATGTTAGTGATATGGTTTTCCTCCACATACGTCCATTGAATAGAGTGACTATATTTAGGAAGAAGGGGAAGTTTAATCCATGGTACATTGGCTCTTTTTAAATCCTTGAATGCATTGGGGTGAAGGCCTATCAAGTTGAACTCCCACCGAACCTATCTCAACTACATAATGTATTACATGTATTTCTCTTAAAAAATTACAAACTAGACCCATCACATGTACTCAATCCAGAGGTTGTACCACTGGATAATTACCTCCCTTGTGAAGAGAAGCCGGTGAAGATCTTAGATCATAGAGAAAAGGTTTAAAAACACTATATAATGACCCTAGACAAAGTTTTTTGGAGAAACCACAAGTTTGAAGAACCAAAATGGGAACTGGAGGAAGAAATGAGAACAAGTTACTGCCATTTGTTTTAGTGTGGTAAAATAAAATTTAGAAGGTGAAATTTATTAAGGGTGAATATTTTAATGACGCGATCATTTTTGAATAAAATTCCCTTCATTTTCATGTATTAGGAATATAGAAAACATATACCCTCTTTTTATTATTATTATTTGTTTAGATGGCCATTAATTGTCATTACTGTTAATGATATATCCATTGAATAGTGATCACAAATCTAATATAAATATAAGGTTTAAAAAAATCCATTTGACACAAAAAAGGTGAGGATAGCCTCATCCAGTAGACTCGAGCCATACGAAGCTCATTTGACGGATCTTGAAAAGGGGTTAATGTCAATTTCCTTCACTCTTGACCAAGACCAAGTTGAGCGTCAACATGTTAATCTTGAATGGAATTTCAATTGGGAGAAGTTCTACTTAATGGAGATTACCACATGAGTGATGTTATTTGAGCCATCCCAAGTGTCTTTCACCATCAAACACCTTACCCTTTTGTTTTATGTTAGTGTTATAAGGGTTTATGTAGTAATGTATTAGTAACTAGTATTGTATTCCATTTCTATAAATTAAAGTCGTATTCCATCAATTCTTTTTTGAGAATAGTCCTTCTTAAAAAATTGATGAATTTGATAAAATGATTTTTTGGGTAAAAATTGTTCTTTTGACAAATATATACATTATTATATTAAAATATAGTTTTAATTAATAATATTTTAAAAAATATATTATAAATGATGATTATATTAGTTCTTTATCTGTAAATTATTAATAAATATGTTTGATAATAGTTATATTTTTATACAATAAAACAAAATGTGTTTTTATTAAAAAATTTATTTTAAGGAATTATTTAATTTTTATAAAATTGATATTTTAATAAAATATTACTATCAATTTAATTTTATTAATAATAAATGAGTAATTAACTTTTACGAAGTCAAGTTTAATTTTTATGAAGGTTTAAAAACTAGGTTTATCAAAACCCGTCAATTTTCAATAAAATCCATTTGTCATTTTAAAAGTGAAAATTAAAATATATAAAAAAATTTAGATAAAATGAATATTTTTTTTGAAATCAATATGTTGAAATTTTCCAATAGTTAATTTTTCATAATTTTCTGAGACAATCAAATTTTAACGTAAAAATGAAATAATACGTAAATATAGAATGTGTTTTATTACATTATAATGACTGAATAGTGATGTAACATATACCATTAAATGGATATTATACAAATTATATGTTTTAACTTTAAAATTGTGTTATTTTAGAATTATATGACATATTTTATAATTCCATAGTGAATCCTCCACAATGTATAATATATTTTATGATTTTAAATTCATTACCTTGAGGGTATGGCTCGCCTCTACATAAGAAATGCTAACATTTTAATGTCTTCGGACCTTGTAAATAATAAATAATTTTTTCCACTCTCCTTTACCCGAAAATATCGGCAAAAACCATAGTTTGGTTAGTTGATTTGAATATTTTTGTGTGTAGTTTCAAAAACCTAATTAATAAATAATTACCCATCCTTTCAAATATAAAACCTCTCAATAACCAATTACTCTTCACACAAAATCCTTTATTCTAGTCCTCTCTCTTCTATACACCACCTATAGTACTTTAGAGGGGGCCCAATGCTAAAAATAAGCCTCTCCAAAGCCTTTGGGATCACACATTCTAGTAAAGGATCCTCACATTCCATCATTTCCCATTTTTTCCATGATTCCATATACTATTATACCCTTTTAGCTTTCAATTATAAATGGTGTTTTATGTTTTTAACCACCCCCATACTACCCTCATTATGTTTGAATGATGATATAACCCTTTTATACTCATTAATCCCTCCCATGTACACCTGCTACCATGCCGAAATTCTGTAAGGGATCTCTCTCTTCTCATTTCTAGTGAAGAACTTCACTTATATTATGCCTTTATAATTGCATTTCACATGTTGGGATGTTATCATATATAGTCCCCTTACTACCCATTTCGTGTCTAAATTATTAGATACCTCGTTCTCTCTCATCAACCCATTTTATAAGTCCCCATGTGATGTTGTTAGGCTGCTGAAATTACACCTTCATTTTCCAACAAAAAACATCATGTTGTGAATACCATGACCATTAATTTATCAAGGGTATTCAACTTTATGAACATATAATTATTTATTATATAATTTCTTATATGTATTCCACATTCCATTATCATAGAATAAATTATGATTTTTAATGAATCCATGTTATATGATCTATGTGGCACACTTAAGCATGAGATTGAAATGTTCATGAAGGGTGTGCCCTGATAATGCACAAATGAATTGGGTAATGTTTAGTATCGTGATACATCATGTTAGGATAGAGGTTTACCTGATACCATTAATGAAATTTTTTCAATCATGTTGGGTCAGGGGTTTACCTGATTCATTTATGATTATGATGGATTCTTTTTAGTTGTTATGACATTTCCATGTTATAATAATAATGTCATATCATTCCTTTATGTTCATGTTTCTCTTATACTCAACTGATATTCTTATTACCTAACATGTATTTTATTATTCAATCTATTCCTTATTTACTCCCTTACTGGTCTTTATATCACCCCATTTTCTTATGTGTTTCCTCAGGTTATCCCATTAAATATTAAGTACGAAAAAATGTTATGGTCATGTAAATGAGGTTTTCAATAAAGATGATATATTTTATGTCTTATGTTTTCATGTAATATTAATAATCCCCAAAGACACCAGAACCCTTGATCATATGGGTTGTATTAAGTGAAATTTTATATAATAAATCATGTGTAAATTTGTAATAAAGATCAGGGTTATATAATGATGTAATCCATGTATCACTCTTTAGGATGTACACATCTGACCCCTCACATGTACTCAATATAGAAGTGGTACCATTAGAAAATGATCATTCCTATGAGTAGAAACCGTTGATGATTTTAGATTATAGAGATAAAGTTCTATGAAATAATGTAATCTTCCTTGTCAAAGTACTATAGAGAAACCTCATGTTTCAAAAATAATTGTGGGAACTAGAGGAAGTTATAAGATAGAATTACCCTAATCTATTTTAATGGGGGTGACATAAAAATCTCAAAGGTGAACTTTCTCAATGGGGGAAGATTTTTACGATCTGTACTGTTATAAATGAAATTTAACTTTCTGATTTAATTAAATTATTTATTATGTAATATTTTTATGGAAAATAGATGAACATCAATGGTTATATCATTGGATTTAAAACACTATTAAAAATGTTATTTTTGTTAATGTAGATGTTAAATAGTGTCCACATGATTAATATAAATATAGGGATTTAATAAATCCAACAGACAGAGAAAAAACCATTTATGGCCTTATATATTAGGATTGTACCCTATTAAGCTCATTTATTAGTGCTTTTGAGGGAGATAACATCACTATGATTTTCCCTTGACCATCCCCTAGATGAGATACAACAAGTTAAGAATAAGTGAAACTGTTTATGAGAGAATTTCAAACTCATCAAGATCACGACCCCAACTATGTTCCTAAATGACCCAATGAAAATCTCTCCATCACATACCTTACACTTAGGTCATACTCCTATGTAATAAATGGGTATGTATCATGTCCTTAATAATATGAATTTGTACATTGTATATAATTAGGAATCTATTTTCATTTCTCTATTACATTGTAAATGATTTTGATTTGGGTTCAATTAAACACAAATTTTACATTCGGGTAATATTTAAATTCAATTAAATGAATTATTTTGAAGAATTAATGGATTTTTTAAATAAATTATATTTTAATACTATGTTATTATAAATTTTTTTTATTAATTAAAGATTATAATATAATTTTTAGGAAGTGAAATATACTTTTTATATGGGATCAAATAATATTATTGGAAAAAGAACCCCTCATTTTTCAATTAATGTCGAATCTTATATTAACGTTAGAAATGAACATATTTATAAAATTATTTACATAAATTGAATATTAGTTTTTTAAAACAAATAAATGCTTCAAAATTTCCAAATCCAAACACAAAGGGGGAGAAATATTTTTTTCTTTGAGGAAGATTTTCTCCAGAGACTAGTTTATGGATACATGTTTTCTGACTAAGAATCTCTAGATAAAAAACTATCGAGAAAGATGAATTTAGTGCTCATAAAATTCATTAATATTAGAATAATAGGTTTGAAGATAATGTTTCATCATAGTTAGTATTGTTTATAATGACATATCAGAATGATAAGGAGAATAAATTCATATCATAATAAGAATAAGAAGATAGTTAAATCATAATGAGAAGAAGAAGAAAGTCATATCATAATAAGAAGATAAAGAAATTCATATTTTAATGAGTGAAGGAATATAGTTATATCGTAATGCGTAGATGAAGAAATCCAGAACATAATTAGAAGTGTAAGACTGTTGGATCAAAATGATCATAGGAAGAAAGTTATATCACAATGAGCATATGAAAATTTTCAAATCTGATTGAAGATGGATAATTTAATTGGACTGAATATAAGGAAGTTACATCATAATAAAGAAAAGTTAGTATATTTAGGAATACTATTTTCAAATAAATCCTGATAAGGTTTGTAGTAGATAATTTTGATGTTTAAATGTGAGTGATTTTTAGAGATTTGAAATTTTGGTAAGTGGGAAAATATTCTTCTATATCTCGCATTTTCTATTACGGATTTTCCTATAAGTATAAGTATAGTACATTCTTACTTTGTAACTTTTCATGAGTACAAAAAAGGAGGATTTCTATGTAATTCTTGTAAATATTGTTTTCCAAATTGAGACCTTAGATGAATTATGGACACATGAATTGTTTTTACTGGACAGAGAATATCAGATTTAGGAAGATATTACTGGTCATTTCAGAAGAGTTTGTTAAGTGAAGTTTGATAAATTGAGAATCATATTATGTCGATCAAACTGAGTAAATCGGGTAATGTTCATAGAACCGAAGGAAACCATGATCAGGGACATCATATTGAATAACTTTTGTGGAATGGATGGAAAAAACTCTTTATAAATTATTTTGGATCAATTATTTATAAGAAAACTTTTTAAACTGAAGGGAGTATGTATATTCATTCCAATCAGGAGATATTATGTGTCTGATAGGAGTTAACATAAGTTTTATTCACTTATTCTTAATAGTGAATACCTATAAACAAGAGAGAGTGTCTATTGAAAGGATGTAGGTTCTCACACTGAGGCCAAACCTTGAGAATATCACGTGGTTTACTTTATTTCCAACTTTTACATGCATGAGTATTTAATAAAAGGTGATAAGGATAAAAAATTTAACATATGTAATGGGTTATGTAAATAAATGTATTTCATATTAATAAATGGAACAACAGATTCACCCAGCCGACCCCCTCTTAGTTTTTATTAAATCATTTGTAAAATTTGAGACCATAAGAAATATTATTAAAAATAACTATGTTGATCTAATATAAACATAAACATATAAAATGAATAAAAATTAAATAATGTTTTAGAGAGCATGATAAATTCCATTAATAATTAAAAAGGAAGAAAAATATATAGATTATATATTAAATGTAAAATAAATGTTTAAACATTTATTTCAAATGTATCTATTGGGTTTTATAGTCATTTCATTATAATTATAACTAACTAAAAGCATTTAAATCAAATTACAAACCCTTTTAAATAACTAAAAAAATTAATAGACCTAAAATCATTTTTGTAAGATCCATGAACACCCAGAATATATTAGGTCATTGTTTAGAACCTCTTTTATGCTTCAAAATCTTTTCATTTAATTTATTAGGTATTTTAGAAAATACTTAGTGTGAAAGGTAGTTAACAAACAATTTAAATCTATATGTTTTAAGAGAAAATCCTTTCACATTTATTGAAAACTATGTGAAAACAATGCTTTTATCCCTAAGTATTCCATCAATATAATTTTAACTACTATTAGAAGTATAAAAAATGAATATAGTTACCACTAACTCAATGTTTAAAATTATAAATACAAATCATATTGGAATCCAATTTCAAATCAAAGTTAAATGCATCAAAGCATCAAATATAGGATGAATGAGAAATTATGGAGATATTGCACACCATAGGTGCAAGGCCAATTGGAAAATTGGACAGTTATTATACCCTAGGTTTCATAAAAAATAGTACATAGTGATGGAATAAGAGAATTATTATTAAATGTTTTAATGATATTAGAGGATATAGTAAATCTTAAAATGTAGAAATCATTCATGAATTCACATGAAAAAATTCATGAATTTTTTGAGGAGAGGAGAGGTTCATGTTCATAAGGGGAGCCACTTGGCTACCACATGTCAAGGGGATAGGTGTTAGAGGAGGGTTCATCATTGTTTTAAATAATCTGATGTGTTATAATTGTTCTTCTCAATTTTTATTAAGCTGGACACATCACATTGTTTGTTCGTATGGTTAGATAAATCATAGGCTGACCATATGAGCCACCCTAGAGAGCCTGAAGTGTGGCAGTTAAGTAGGCCACATGGTCAATCTAATCATGTGTCATGTATTTTGTTAAATATACTAAAAATTATATCCATTTGGAATTGTTTTCACATAGTTAATATTAAATGTACACTAATTTTGGGACAAGCAGTATATGGAAAAAATATTAATACATTATAAGGATTCAAACAAGAATGATAGAGAAATAATTGAGACCCAAAAATAAATAAAATAACATATGAAAAAATTAAGTTTTGAGTGACATGGAATTATGAATTGTTCGATTAAATTTTATTTAAAATATAGAATAAAGAGATATAAATTAAAAGTGACTACTTATCTCAATAGTTAAAGAAAAATACAATTATTATTTGTACGATAACGATGACTAATAAAAGATCCAAATATTTTCTACAAAATTTAATTAGAACCTATAATTAACATGTAAAATAATGTTCAGGACAAAAAAATTACATGAACATGTACTCCTCACACACAATGAAAAAAATATAAATGTAAATAAATATCATGGTAGTTTATAAATATAATAGAAAGTTAATATTTTAATTATAAAAAATAACTAAAAAATGTGATTATCATGAACCAATACTTTTATGATTTGTAGATTTAATTATTTACAAAAAATAAACCATAAAAATAATTTTATGAAACCCCAAAATTCTAAATAAGGTAATTGTTCTAAAATAAACATTGAAAATACGAGAGCAAGATAGGATAATGTAAAAAAGTGAAAGTTAATAATAAACTATTCAAATTAAAGATTTCAAACATGAGTCCTGTGTTTTCATAATTTTTTATAGTAAAAAATTATATGTATTAATCACCAACATTATAATAAAAATAATTGTGACAAGGGATAAACATAAAGTAACCCTAATCCAAGATTTAAAGGTATAGAATAAAACACTATCATCATGGAAACAAAAACTATCTCTAGAGAAAATCTTAGACATAATAAAATAATAATCCATTTAATCACTACCAAATGAAATTCAAAAAAATAAAATCGGGTTTTACTCTACCCTAATAGATAGATAGATGAAATTTCCTCAAATTAGGGTGTGATCTTCACTTAAGTCCACTATCCATAATTGAGTCATAACTACTGTAATAATAATATCTATATTTCACTGTTTCTACTCATGGTTTATTTTGAAATATATATTTTGGTGAGTCATGTAATTTAATAAATATTAGAGTGTAATCAAAACAACTAAAAATTAAATATATACCATGCCTAAAACCCCTTTATAGAAGTATATATTCTTTATCATTAATATCAAGGTGATTATCACTTCATCTATTAAAGAAAATCACATCCACTTTACACAATATCAATGACAGATTATTCATTACATAAATGACTCAAATATGATCACTTAAAAGGTAAAATCATATCATGAGAACTTTTTTGTAAAGTGTCAATCGGGCCATATAATATCATTAGAGAAACTAAGTCATAGAATCCTCATTGAAAACCAAATCACATAAAAATCATCAAATAATCTGAAGGATTTAAAAACTCACAATGTTAACCATAAAACAACAAATAAAACCCATTATTTGAAATTTAAAAAATCATTAATTCCATTTTAGAATAAAAAAATCATTCAAAATATGTAATTACATTGAATATATATATATATATGAATATAAGTAAATATTATTTGTGAATTGTTATATGAAACGTGTTTGGAAACTATAAATATGATAAATATCATTTCCAGTGAGATAATAACCATAAGAGAAACCAAATTCATTCAAGGAGTATCTATGATTTGAAAATTTTCAATCTTAATGAATTCAAATCATGTATTAATAATATACATTTAATTATGGATTTATTTTTAATACTCTATGAGATGACTAACCTACTTCTATGTGTCACTTTGGATGAAGATTTGTTAATCCACTGTGTAATGATATGAAAACCCTTATATAGCCTTAATGAATCATAAAATAATAAAAACACTAAGTAAATTTGTGAAAAATAAAATACTATGTCTATATGACCATCACAGTGAAAGAATAAAAGAGGATAAGAAAGAAAGAGAAGAAGATGTGGTTTAGAGAACTCATCCCAGAATAACTAACCCTAAAATTTCGATAAAACAATATAATAGCCAAAGGAGAAGGATTTAGAGGATGGATAATATCATAGGATAAATGGGATTCAAATGGAAAGAAAAAAATACACCCGAGGGTTATATTCAAATGAGGGGGTAAAGGATAAAATCACATTTATATGTTCCATGGTAGTCAACACAGTGTGGACCCATGTTTTAAGAAATTTTGCGATAAGAACTGGATAGAGTTGTGTATCCTTGATGGTTAGGATACAAGTTTACTATTATCTATAATCAATTCTTGTGTTAAACATTACAGAACACCCCCATATGCAAGCATCATCACACAATTTTATCATAGTGTCTGCCAAAATGTCGGTTAACTATATACACATGAAATCATTAAAGGGGTAACGTTTCATGGTTTATCCTAATATGTATCATTATTCACAATGTTCAACTAAATAGTGTAATAATAGTGAAACTTTTTTAACTCCTAAAATTTAAAAGTTTCTAACCAGGACACCACTTAACTCCAATATAATCAATAATTAATCAAAATTGAAAAAAATGATATTGGGGTGTAACAATTAATGTTTTTTAAATTCAATAATAATATATAATTATCCTTAATTTTAGAATTATTTGTTATTATTTTCTATTAAATGATAATCAATTTTACCCATACTGGGTATTTTGACCACGATTCACTTGAATTCATGAAAATGTATTATATTTTTATGATTTTTGAAAGAATGTAAAAATTGAACATCAAAATGAAATTTTTAGAGAAATAATAATAAAAAATAAAACATGAAGAAATTCATGCCATGAGATTTAATAATCATATTTTATAAATAGAGTAGAACATACTACGATATCCACTGAGTATATATGTTAACATCTAGTCTAAGACTATATGTCTTGTGTATGGTAGTAGATACATCATGTACCACATACCCTACTAATTATTGATGATAAATAGTCAAATATATTTGATCAAACATTTTAAAACTAATGAATGTAACTCTAAAAGATATAAATATTTTATAATTTTGTTCACACCGTTTATTTATAAAACATTTTAAATTAATATATTAGGTAATAAATCTAAAAGGGCTTTACTAAAGAAACTATTGAATTGTTATTCCTTTATACCTGGTTTGTTTAGAGTGTAATTTTAATTTATGGTATTCAATTTTCATTTCTTTCCAAATTAATTCAAAATAATTTTTACTGATGGTATAGAATGCATATATGTTATTCTACTTTGTGACACAGATGGCCATCATATTCTAATTTTTCTTGTGTTGGGGTTATAGAATTGTGATGAATTTTAACACATGAATTGTATTCCACTCTTGTATTTTTAAATAATTTTATTTATTATAATAACTATAAAAACCCTTTGTTTAGAATCAGTTCGACCGACATTATTTAATCATTATTAGACCAAACTTTTTCTTATTATAAAATTTCAGGTCCATTATAGTGTCATGTTTTTAATTTGTGGGGGAAAATACAAAACCAATTAAGAAATATTATTATTATTCGACCAATAATTAATTAATCAAAGATTTATTATATGATTATTTGACTGGAATGGTCATATGTATACTTGACTTTTCATGTCAACAAATATGATTTTAACTCAACTAATAATGATATATATATATTCCATGTAATTTACATTTTCTCAACTATAAAACCCCAATATATGTTTATTAAATGAATATAATATTTACTAAACACGTTTAAAATAATAAATAATAAAAAATATATAAATATAACAAATAAAAACATTACTTACAAGAGACCTAAAATACCATCTCACAATAGGTCCAACCACTTTCATAAAAATAATAATTTCATGGATTATTATGATAAATATAAGTTAAAATTTAGAGCAACATGTGATGTGTGGATAGATTGAGAATAATTCTAAAATAAATTTTGGATTCGTTTTTGAAAAGATAATATTCATAAGTGTTAGTTTTTAGTAAATCTATGTAATTTTAGAATTATTCTTTATTTATCATATTTTATATTTCTATTGTATACTTTTTTTTATTTACCTCTTTAATGCTATAGGGGATATGTTAACCATTCAAGCCGAAACAAATTTATAAAATTAATTAATCTAATAAAAAATAGAGAGAAATATATATTACATATCTCATATAATCTCGGATAGTGCAATGAGAGTTATTAAACATCTAATATTGGAAAATAATTATTATATCAATCCCAGGAGGATGCAACTAATTAAAATCAATATAAAATTTTGGGGACTATAGTGTGAAAATCCAAATCAACACAACTAATTTTTACTTTAACTTTATTATAGTTTCAAGAAAAATTATTTATGAAAGATTTTGTATTTATATTTTTATTTCCATTTTTTCTAGGATATCAATAAATGTTTTGAATAAAAATACAACCCCTCGCATATACCTATACTTGGGATATGTGTGAAAATAAGTGTTTTCTAATATAATTTCCTCATTTGATAAATTTTAATACATATAGTTAAATATATATTATTCCAAAAAAATTGAATCAATGAATGAAGAATTTTTTAGGTATAACGAATATATTAAAAAATTACATTATAGAAATATTATTTGGTGACAATTAAAACATTCTATAAGGGATTAGAAAAATATAATTGTTCTATATTAAATATAATAGAAGATGGAAGAACCATGTGAATGTTTCCATGGTATATATATGTTTTTATGATATGTTTTATTTTAATAGTTTCCAAGATAACTATAAAATGGATAATCAAAGCATATACATCCATTTTGTTGATTTTATAATAATATTATCGTATCCATTTTATTTTACTTCCGTAAATTTTTTTAATCAAAGATAAAAATCACATAGAGATCAGAACTATCGAGTAAAAAACCTATAATGAGTATGAGGAAACACATATAACAATTTATTAACCCTATAGAAACTGAAACATTGATTTTAAATTCCTTTTCTAAAATGAACTATATGGTTAATCTGAAAACCCATATATTCAATGTTTGTAATATAACTCATTATTTATTG
The DNA here is from genome assembly GCA_963277665.1 of Viscum album. Lineage (NCBI taxonomy): Eukaryota > Viridiplantae > Streptophyta > Magnoliopsida > Santalales > Viscaceae > Viscum > Viscum album. The sequence goes on along the minus strand of OY728143.1, from coordinate 1,825,672,161 downwards.
GGAAAATTAGACAATAAACCTAAATCCCTATGATATAATAATGGCCACAAAAAAATAGAAATGATCTATAATTTCAAGGTGGATATCAATAGTAAGAAGGTATTTTATAATAGAATTAAGGTGAATAGTTCTTCCAATTTTATAATCCTTAATAATAATAAAAATTTCAGGACCCTTGAAAATTACTAGATGAAATTGGATAAAATTTCATTAATAAATCAAAGGAATGGTTTCAAAACTAATATTTCTTCGTAGAAATATTCATAACTCAAATTTTAAAATTGTAAAACATGACGGGAAACTGAATTTTAGGTTTGATTAAAAAATTTATTAATCCCATATACATAGCTGAATAAAAACAAATATTTTTTATTTCTAGTTTCTACATAGTTGATTAATGGATTATGAATTATAAGTATGAGAAAATATAAGATCAAAAAATATGAATAATAATAATAAATTAATATTAAATATAATAGTATAGAAGAAATACTAATAGGATAGATCATCACTATTGGAAACATACCATATAAACACAGTTTATAACTTCTGTTATAAACTATAAAATCATGGTTATATCATATATCCATGGTTTTATGAATTTTGAGTGCTTAAGTTGTAATTATTGGGGTATATCCAGGATTTCTCTTTAAACTATATTTATATTCAATGAGGTATTCATAATAACAAATATTTTCCTTAAACAATGGGTATCTACCAATACCCATATTTCCAGTATCATTATTGTAGCTTGTCCCAGAGCCAGGCTATACAAATGGTTCATTGAACTATTAGTATAACTACATGTCCCGAATAATCATTGGTATACAATCCATACCCACCGCACAAATAATTCCAAATCATATACACAAGATACAAACCATATTAAATTTTCAATGACATACATATATTGTATATTTGTCGTTCAATCAACTAGTTGTGATATTTTTAATACTATTCAATTCATTATAACATACATATACATCCACAAATTCAATCATTTCAAGTCATTAAACACTATCCATATATATCTTTAATTATAACTTAAAAATGGAGGGGATAAATATCTTCATCATCTCCAACATCCTCATTCTCATCACCATCACCAATATCATCATCACCACTGTCACTAACAACATTATCTAAAACACCAACAACATTATCTAAAACACCAACAACATTATCACCACCATAATAACCACTAGAATTATCATCACCTCAACCACCACTAGGACCCTGATTGGAAACACTTGGTGCATCTAATATTGAGTGCATTGTTTCCATTCATGAATTGAAAAAATAAGTATCCTATTATGGAAGTGATGTACATATAACCAACATTTCTTTCAGTAATTGTTTGGTGACACATTTACCTCTTTCACACTCCAACATAGATATTTTTTGCCATATCTACCTCTAAACTAGTGCTTTCATCCTAGTGTTCTAAAAGGTTTGATATGTACCTGGTGAGGGCCAATACCAAGTGGGGACAATGTTTTTACCAGGTCAACATCAGAATATCCCATGTTCTATTCAACTAATAACTTTCTCAAATGGAAAATTGGCATGAAGTTTTCATCTTCTTTCTCATCAATGGTGTCTAGGAAACACTGTTGAAAATATAAATAAGATATTTAATTTATAATGACATATAATAATTTGATATATAAATATAAATAATTACAATCTATTATTTTGTCTGTGAAGTTACATCACTTGTTTCAAATTCCCTCTTACTCATGAAAAATATGTTTTCTTAGGGCACATGGCCTTCCATACCAAATGACACTTACTGAAAAAGTCATTGACTACTAAAATAATATATTATTTAATAATATGAAATTTATAAACCAAGCATTAATTAAAATTTATCTATTGAAGAAAATCATTAAATGAAGAATCATTTAAAAATAAATTTATTTAGAATATTAATACCAGTTTCATAACATAGTCAATACATAAAAATTATAATCCTTAAAATGTGTATGATATAGATTCTGATTGTATGTTCATTTTGGTCCAATTCCTTTTTTGTTACGTTATTTGGTTATTTTTTCACTTTTTAATTTTAATCTTTTTGTCATTATGTTTGTTTTTTGGTTTGGTTGTTTGGTAATTTGGTCATTTGGTCAATCAGATAGACAGTTTTTTTATATTTTTTTGGGTTTAACCATTTGATTCATTTTGGGTGGGGTTACTTAATTAATTAATGAGTTATGATATTTGGTTCATTTTTGGGTCAGATATTTTATAATATTTTTTCATTTGGTCATTTGGATAAATCATTTGGTTCATTTTGATGTTAGGTATTTTCTTATTTTGGATAGGCCATTTGCATCATTTTTGGGTTAAGTGACTTTCGAGTTATAAAATTTATTTTATGAAATGAAACATTTATTTTTTCACATTGGATTAGGTGATTTTGGGGTTAGTTATTTGGGTCATCTTTAGGTTATGAAATATTTGAGATATTTCATTTGGTTAAATATGGGTAACTTTTCTTGGTCCATTTCAGGGTTATGTTATTTTTTCTAGTTCATTAGGTCTTTTGTTCATTTTTTAGTTTGAGCAATTGGTTAACATGGGTATAGGTTATTTGTTTTATTTTTAGTTATGTCATATTATTCAATTTGGATTTTTTATTTTTAGGTTACTTTAATTTGTTCATTTTTTGGAATTCTAGTTTTTTATGTTTGGTTATTTGGTTTATTTTGTGTTAGGACATTTGGTTTATTTTTGGGTTACATCATTTTGTTCTTTTTTGTCATTAGGTCACTATATATTTTGAATTATTTATTTTGATCACTTGTTCACTCTTTGGTTAGGTTAATTGCTTTTTTGGGGCTAGATTATTTAAATTTGTCTAGAAAGGTTAAGTAATTAATTTTTTATTAGGTAATCTTATTCATCTTGAGTTTTATAAATTTTTTAATTTCAGGTTTGGTCATTTGGTTCATCTTTGTGTTATGTTATATTTTAGTTAGGCTATTTTGTTTATTTTGGGTTGTGTCATATGTTTCATTTCAAGGTTATGTAATTTTTTGATACTTCATTTGGTTATTTGTTAATTTTTTGGTTAGAGAAATTGTTTTACTAGGGTTTATGTTATTTGGGTCATTTTACATTATGTATTTTTAGGATTATTTATGTTATTCATTGTTAGGTTATATATTTTTTATAAAAGGTTATTTGGATTATTTTGGGTGAGATAATTGGGTTTATTTTTTGTGTTTTGTCTTTTATGTGCTGTGTTAGTTGGTTCAATTTGGTAGTTTGGTCATCATTTTGTTTTGGATTAGGATATTTGAACAATATTTCAATATTTTCGTTTTTTTAATTTGTTCATTTTCATTTAGGTTATTTATTTTTATTTGGGTTAGTTTACTTAATTCATTCATAGTTAGGGAATTTTCTTCATCTTGGTATATATAAATTAGTAAATTTTTGGTTATGTCATTTGGTTCATCCTGGTGTTATGTCATATTTGAGTTAGGTCATTTGGATTAGTTTGGGTTCATATTAGTTCAATTTTGGGTTAGGTATCTTTTGTTGTGTTCATTTTTTTATTTGTTCATTATTTTGGTTAGAACAATTGGATTACATGATTCAAGGTTATTTGGTTTATATTGGGTTATGTCATTTTGATCATTTTGGTTTTTGTGTTTTTAGGTTATTTATTCTTTTAAATTTTGGGATTTGTATTTTTTTGTTAGATATAATTCCCCCTTTACTATAATCTAATAGGACATGGGATTTTGGAACCTATTTACAAATATACATACCATCTCTATAAATATAAACAAATTACACATCTTGTATCTAATGCATACTAAAATTATCAATCCCTGTTATACTTTGAAAGAGCTTCACGAAAGAAACAATACGAAATTAAAAAATAGAAACCAAGGATTTATGTACGTGGATATAACATATTTTTTGTGGAATGTATCAAACATTGTACAAACACATGACTAAATACCATCTTAGTTTAGGGCCTTTGGAAACATGGAACTAAAACATATAATCTTGTGAAAGATCATCAATCATTCCCATAAAGATCTTCCCCATTAGAATCCCTGTCTAAAACTATTCTTTATAACCTAGGGAAGATAAAACATAAGAAAAAGGGTGAGATAAGTTTCTTAGTAAGGGTAAAAAAAGAGATATGAATCATAACATAAATATAAGGGAATAAGAAAATGAAAATAACATTTGAAAAACTCTTCCATGCATATCAAGGATCATAATCTTTAGTCATATAATAAATTATAGAGATTAAAAATAAATGAATCATAAAAGGAAGATATTATCATAACATAAGGATTCAGTGAAAACACAGAAGCATAGACGATAATATTAATATTAGTCCAGGCTTATTTCCCAGACCATATATGTGTGTTCAACAAAACAATATACCCCTATTCGGGTCATGTATTACTAAACCAAGATTTTTTTCATTCTATTTTGTAATTACTAAACCGAGATCAATCTTTTCCTCTTCCTATATTATTGAAACATGATTACTACCATTCAATTTCTGTATTACTAAACCATGATTACTCTTATTGAAATCTAGTATAGTTGAACCAAGATTACCCCTATTCGGGTCATGTATTACTGAACCAATATTACTCTCATTCCTGACTTTTTTTACTAAAACAATATTACTCTAGTTCCAACCATGTATTACAGAACCAATGTTACCCTCATTACTGTTATAACTATCTCATCGGATATAAATCTTTACCTGATTCATTTTAGAGAGATATAGGTCCCCCTAATATCATAATAAAAACCATATATATGTTTTCAACAAAAAAACATTCATCAAATTAGAACACATTAAATGAAATGGGTTTCAAAAAAATCATGCCATCATAACATAACTCTTTGAAAAGAAATGGATTTCATAAATATTAATCCATAATAAACATAACCATTCATAGGAATAATAGGGATAACATCATTAAAAAATAAAAAATAAATAACATAAGTAACATCAAAGGATGTAAATGTAGAATAATCTTGAGATATCACATAACAATAATACTTATAGAAAATATATTTAATAATTTGAAAATGTTTTATTTTCATAAAATGACATGAAGTATTAAAATAAAAAATTATCATTGAAAATAACCTTATAAGATTTTAAAGGAAGGCTTAAGAAAGTAATGTGTTATTAAAGAATAAAAATCCATTCATGTTTTATAAGCTAAAATAAAAATTCTCCTCGTACTTTTTCCCAAAAAGTCACACAGTACCATGCTATAAATATAAAAAAAGATACCTTTCATACCATTTATTAAAAATTCATAGATGGGTGAAAATTAATTTAAAAAATTTCAATAGTAAAAATATTCATGAAAAAAACGTGTCAAAATGGACATGGATGGTAAATGTTACCCAATAAATACTTACATATAAACAATCATGGAAAATAGTGAGATTGTGAAACTAAACCTTTTTATTGGTATGATTTTATTTTTATGTATCTTATACTTTTGTATAATGGGTTAAATAATGTTATTAACATTTTATTGAACCATATTCATATTTATTATATCATATATGATTATATTATCACAGGTTTATTAATAACATTTCATTATTACTCTCCTTTTGGGTGTCAAATGCTACCTTTTATTATGGTTTTTTTCGTATAAGTCCCAGTTATTGCATATTGAATATATTTATCTAAATTAGAGAATGATAATAATATCATATATATCATATTATTATTTATATAAATTTATATAATTGTTCTTTAATAGTGATCATGGATAATGAATTTCATCTCATTGAAGAGACGGGAGGTCGTATGTACGCACGAGTGATTGTATAATTCCTATAATGGTATAAAATTGCATGTGGCATAAATTTTTACAGAATAAATATTATTTTATAATAATTATATATATTAATTATTTATGTTATAATACTCATCTTAGTAATGTGGTGATGAAAAATAGATTACACCACGGCGTGTAGACGGTAGGTCATACATACACACTCTTTCGGATTATGTTTTGTGTTCGATGGATAAAAGGTGGAATATGTAATAAAATATAAAAATATAGGTGATAATTGAGTTATTAATTTAGAATGTAAACTACATATGAAGTGGATTTATAAGATAAAATATTCTTAAGATAGTCGGTAAAAATTATTACCTCTTCCTAAGCAAGTCTCCTTTAGATCTCTTCCTAAGGACACTAGAGTTGGGAGGAGGTAATATTTTTTCTAGTTTTAATGACAAATTTTGTGTAAAGAAGTTTGGGAGGAGGTTCTCTTTTATAATTGGAGTGAGGGGAACATTTGTAATTTCAAAATATATTAATTTATAATAAACCCAATATCATTGCTAATACGAAAAAAATTGAAAGTATTAGAAAATGAGCAGATATAATGATGTAATCTCATCATCAAATATATTTTATACATGTTTTGGTATTAATTTAAACAATGTCATTTATATTAACCCTCAGCTAACATATTTTAATTTTAATTGAGGCAAAAAAATTTCAATATTAAAAGTGTGTTATTTTTATTTATATGAACTAAATTATAACATAAATGAAAAATTTATAAAATTTAGGACCTTATAATAATTATATTGTATTATTTTAAAGAAATATGATTTTTAAATAATTTAATAACACAATATTTTCACAAAATACCAATAGTCTCAATTTTAACACTCTTCATATCATGGATTTTTAAAAATGTCAATGTAACAATTTAATTCAAAATAAATATTTTATTATATCCCCTAGGAGGAAAGGTAATATATAAAACTAGTTGGATACATTAATTAACTAAATTTTATTTATTTTAAATTTAACTAAATTTAATTATTTATTAGTTAACTAATTACTATATTATTTTTGTAAAATCCCATAAGGTAATTTCTTGTTCCCAAAAACATAAAAAAATCTTGATGAATATGAAACATTTTTATTTCCAATTACAAGTTATTTTCAAATAACACTACTAAATAATCATATATTAAATTGGTATACTAATTAAAAACTTATACTGTGAATAGCATGACTTCTATTTTAAATAAAATATTGATAGGATATTTTTCATATATATGTGGATCCAAATGGTCATTAATTAAACCATTGGATGACCATGGATTGTTTATAAACAACACAAAAATATTTATACTTGTTTTTTTTAATTTAATAGTTCTAAATTTTTTAATTTAAATAATTTTATTAATTTTAATTCTGGTTGTACAAGACCTACATCATCTTTTCATAAGTATTTATGGTAATTATTTATTTTCTAAAAACCAAATATTAAATAGATAAATAAAAACATTCTAGATTTCAAATTTTAATTTATATTTGAATTTTTCTTCTTTATAACTATATATTAAAAATGGTCAGCTTATTTAAATCTGAGTACGGTTTCATTATGTTTTATTTAAATAAAATATAATAAAAATCTTACTCTCATCCAAGTGGATTTGAACGCATATAATTTTATCCCAAGGATAATTTTGTGTGAAACTCCCTAATCTAAGTAAAATATAAAAAAATATGGTATTTTTACAATATCAATAATATTTATAATATTAGTTTTTACACTTAATTACCAAATTTACCTTCTACCATGTAAATAAAAAAAATTTATTTACTATTAATAATGTCCAAAAATTAAAAAAAAACATATTTAAATAATTTAGACCCACTGATTCCAAATATGGAATCCATTTTTCAAAATTTCAAACACATGAATTGTAGTAATTAATTTAATATTAATCTCATTGAAGGGGTGACAAATAGGTTATTAAAGTTAAAACATGAACTAGATTGAAACATTTATATATATAATTCAATGTAAAATAAATACAAATGACCTGAATTTGATTAAATTGTAAAAAAAATTATTTATACTTTAAAACCCATAAAAAATAAAATTTATTACTAAGAAATATTTTGATGAATAAATTTGTTTTCAATTCAAAATTAGAATTTTTTACTATTCATGAAAACATGAAACTAATAAAAAAATAACGAAATTTAAACTAAAGTAAATTTTTATATACCTGTTTCAATGAAAATACTTCTTTTGTCAAATTTATTATATAAAACTGTCAAAATTTGATTTTAAAATGGGTTTTCCATTATAAATGGATAAAATGACCCTTTTAAAAACTATAGAGTTTTATATTTATAATTGAGTTTATTAAAGTCTTTTGAATATAAACTCTATTGTATAAATATCAAAATAATTTTATTGAATATGTATCATACATATTTCATTTATATCATACACTGATTGTAATTAATTTAATTTGTTGAGGAAAAACAACATGGGAGAATAAAAATAAAACTATTTCTCTTATAATAAATTGGTATATATTTCTATTTATAATTAATTAGTTACTGATGAATTCATATTATAAGCCTTATATTTTTATAATTTAGTTAATACTATTCATAACTACTCATTTAATATCTAGGTTGTATCTTATTATAATATTTTAATAATATACTATTGATTAGAAAAACTAGTTCATGCTTGTATTTCATGCTGTAAAAAGAACTCAGCGGTGTGTATAACACAATCCAACCATTGTGTTACAAATACAAAAATTAATCAAAGTGACACGTGTTGTGAAATATCAACCCGTTTTTGTGTATAGTGAAAGTCAAACATAGTGTTTTTTATATGGAAACCCATCTTCAGTGTTTAGTGAAATGAAAAATATCGAAAAGGCAAAATTAATCCAAAAAATATATTTCACAAAATCTGGACATATTAAATTCAACCCACCATAAAATTAATTTATCCCTTGAAATTAATTGGGTTATACATTATTCAATAATTGAATGTTTCTTTCTTAAAAACCCACATCATATAAATGAATTTTAAAATATCATTACAAAAAGTAAAATTTGAAAACAATATAGTTTTCCATAGTAACTAATAATTAGGTTTCCACAAAGTAAAACATAGTTGGAAAGTGAAAATAAGTAAATGAAATAACAATATAAAAATCATGTTTAGATGGATATTGAAAGAGAACATGGTTAGAAAAATGTTAATTATCACAAATCCATAACTATATAATTTTTTAAGGGACCATTTGTTTCATCAAAAAAAAGCTACAAGGATAAATCTTTTTTGGTTTATATATCCCTTTGCCAGAGTTGAATAGTTTTCATGAGAATATATAATTATCTAATTTTAGAACAATATCATTCTTTGTTGTTCCTTGGTTAATTTACACTTCATCACTTTTTCTAATAAATAAAGGATAATTTTTCTTTCCTAACGTGTTATAAGATCATTAGATCTATAAATATAATAATAAGTCATTCCCTGAGCCTTCATTATAAAAAAAGGTTTATAGAACCTATCGAAAATGAATAAATCCACCTATAGTGAGATAATAATTTAATCTCACATATATTATTCTAAATTTAAATCACACATTCCATAAATTAATAATCATATAATCATTCTAAAATATTAAAAAAACTATAGAAAGAAGTAGTATAAATTGGCTTATTACATTTCTCCTATTTATTTTAAGGTACCTCTATGTTAACACCATCCACTCATGTGAATAACATAATAATATATTTTTTTGAAATATTTTAATAACCGTAATTACAATATAACCACATTGAATACATACTTGTTTCCTAATTCAATTTTTTTTGGATATATTCCTTAATTCAAAAATGTTTTAAATATCATCCCTGATTGCATAAACCACTTTTCAACAAAATTCCAAAATTTATTATAGGTAAATTTGTAATGTCTAATTTACTTATTAAAATCCAAAATATCATTACCCAAAAACCATTATCTCAAAGTCACAGACATATTAAGGTTTAACTTTCCCTTAAAATTGTTATTTCTAAAAATATCACCATTTTAACTCAATCATTTTTCATGGACATTAGTACCATTCATCTTATGTTCTTAAATCCTAAATAAAAAACTATAGTGAACTAATACATAGATTTTACATTATACCATAATAATATGAAATCACTTATATAACATTATTCTTTAATTTGTTATATAAATACTAAATAATTTCACAACATCATTGTCATACTCAACATTTTCAAAAGTGATCATATGAGATTTAGCATTGTTTATACTTAAGAGGTTGTTGATGTTGAATATGAACTTTATCCATTGGATTTTGGTATTAGTTGGAACAATTCCCATTTTCATTGCACTGTAAACATTCATTTATGGGAGGTAGAATCTATAGATATTTTTTCACAATATATTGGTTGTAAAATTCATTTTGACCTTATTTCCAACACTTAATACATATATTAATCCCCTTAAGGTAATTTTATCCATGTTTATTTCAACACATTAAGGATAAAGTATATCTATTATACATATTCACCTAGTATTTAGTGATTATTTTTAATTATATCCTTATTTTCTTATAAAAATCATGAGATATATGGGAAACTTAAATATCCATTTTTGAAGGAAGAATATATGGAATTTAATTACTAAAAAATAAGGCCTTGAACTCTTCCCAATCTATGGAGTCAATTCTATCCTATTGCCTAGTATTATTGAAAATGTTCCACCATAGATTCTCTCCACCTTCCTTCTAATAAGTGACCAACATAACATTTTAATGTTATAGACAATAGAGAATGAAATGTATCATTTGAAAGGTACATATTTATTTTCTTGTAACTATTGGATTATTCATTCCACTAAAATAAGATGGATGTTTCCTTAAAAAGGATTCGATAAAATGTTGTTCCCTCCTTTCTTAATTTTTAATCCTAGTAGAATTGATGGATTGATAAGGTTGTGTGGTCATGGAAATAATATTCTTCATTCTATATACCATAAAATTCAGATTGTCAGGAGTAAAATCATTCCATTTACCATCTCAATAAATATTAATATAGCTCATCTGGTTTCCATCCATTAACAGAAACTAGAAGGCACAGTGTGAGAAACACTTATCATAGTGTAAAACCATATAATCAATTAAATTCACGGATTGAATTTCAAAATTATGACACCTTCTTATGAAACCATAGGCTTATCCTTTTTTAGATCCCTATACATATCCTTAGAACTATCCCTAAGTATCTCACTAAGTATTTCTCATCCTAGTTTCTAAATTCTAAACAAACCATTACTATGATACCAACTATAACAACCCATGCTTTATGTACATGGATATTACATCATTTTTTAAGGAACTATTCATACATTACAAAAATTCATGCCCAAATCCCGTATTAGTTAAGTTTCTTTTAAAACATGGAAAAGAACGTTATAATCTGGGGAAAGATTATCAATTAATCCCAATAATTTATTCCACATTATTACCCATAACCGAAACATTTTTTATTAACTATGTAATAGAGAACATAAGAAAAAGGGTGATTTTAGATTCTTAGTAAGGGTAAATAAAAATAGATATATCAATCACAGAATAAAAATAAGGGTATAAGAATATAACTGACATTTGAAAATTATTCCATGAATATCAATGATCATAATCTTTAGTCATAGAATAAATCATAGAAATTCAAAACAAATGAACCAATAAAAAACCATTTCCATAAAATATTGAATTTTAGAAACACATAAGAATATAAAATAATATCCATATTAGTTGAGGCACATTTCCAAGACCATACTACCAGAAATAGTACTTTACTGAACTGAGTTCATGCATCATTCTAGCCATGTATTAGTCAACCAAGATTACTAATGTTCATGCCTGGAATTACTGAACCAAGATTACTCTCATTCCAGTTCTATATTTTTGAACCACGATTACTCATGATCATGTACTGTATTACTAAACCACAATTTCTCTCGTTCTAACTCTATATTACTATACCAATATTACTCTTTTTGCAATTCAATATTTCGGAACAAAGATTACTCCTTTTCTAATTCTATTTTACAAAACCAATATTACTACCATTTCAGTCTTGTATTACTAACCAAATATTAATCCCATTCCAGTATTTTCTATCTTGTGAGATATAAATATTTAATAAATCTATCAGTAAGAGATATAGGTCCCAATGATCACATAATGAAAACCATACAAATGTGTTCTACGAAAACATAAATCATTCAACCTATCATAACCCATGGAATGAAATGGGTTTCATAAACATCATTCTCTCATAACATAACACATGGAAAAGAAATGGGATTCATAAATATCATTCCATCATAAACATAGTCCAATCATATGAATAATAGGGATAGAATAATTGAAAAATACACCCATTATAACATAAGTAACATAAATGTATATAAATGGAAAATAATCATGAGATATTAGTAGAAAATAATTCTTGAGGAAAAAATTATTTCTTCTTGGGTAAAGTTTTAATTTCATAAAATTCAAAACAATTTTAAATAAAAATTTTTTATTTTAAAAACAATTTTTAATCTTGTAAATGACCCTTCAAGGAATTAAGGAATCATGAATGAATAAAAGAAATTCATGTCATATAATTTGAAATAAAACATTATCCTTATACTTTTGGTGGAAAATTCATAAATTACCTCATTAAGAATATGAAAAAAAAATATTCCTTTCAAACTATTTAGTACGAATTCATAAAAGAGTAAAAATTAAATTAAACCATTAAATATATAAAATATCAAATAAAGTAATTTTAATAAATATGGACAAGGATGATCAATGTTATTTATTAAATACTTAGATACAAAGAATATCCTAATATAATGAGATTTTAAAATTAACCCTTACCATTGGTATGATTTCCTTCATAAATATCTAAAAATCATGTATAATGGGTTCAAGAGTGTTATTAATTTATTCCAAACCTGTATTTACATTTATTATACCATATATTATCATATTATCAAATGTTTGTTAATAATATTTCATTATTACTCTTCTTTAGGGTGTCAAATCCTTCTTTTTCTTATGCATGTTTTTTCGTAGAAGTCCCAGTTCGTTCATATATAAAATGGTTATTAAATTTTTAAAAAGATATTAAGTTAATTTATTTACTATTATTCACTATAAAAATTTATATAATAATTCATTAATTGTGATCATTGTGTATGAATAGCATCATGTTGTTGAGACGGTAGGTCATACGTATGCATGAACGATGATAACATTCCCTTAATGGATTGAATGTGGATGTTGTATATATTTTTTCAGAATGAATATTACATTATAATTATTATATATATTAATTATTTTCATTATTATACCCATCAAAATAAAGTGGTGATGGAATATAGATTACATAACGGCATGAAAATGGTTGGTCGTACGTATGCATGCATAGTGATTTTGTTCTTCATAGAGAAGATAAAAGGTGTAATATGGTTGTTCCATAATCATAACAGAATAAAATAATATTTTTCCTACTTTATATTTTACATTATAATTTAAAACACAAATAAAAAGAATGTAGTATAAGAAATACTCTTAAGAGAGTCCGTAAAAATGATTACCTCTTCCTCTGCGAGCATCCTATGGATCTACCCTTAAAGACAATAGGGATGGTATTTTGAGAATACTAGAACCTATCAGATATAGATAGGGAAGTTTATAAGGTAATTCGGTAGGTTTTGGTTTATATATTAGGCCAATGTTTTTGTGAATAATTGAGGTATATGTGCCTTTTTATAATTGAGGTGATGTGGACTTTTTGAATATCTAAAAATATTAATTTATAATAAACTAGATGTCGTTACAAATACAACCATACTGTAAACACTACTGGAAAAAGGGCATATAACCACAGTTCAAAACCGTGGGTATATCCCCCAAAATCGTGGGTATAGGATATACCCACGGTCTTGGGAACCATGGGCTGGAACAGCATCGGTATAGGGGTCTTGACCTATACCCATTGGTGTCACACACCAACACCACGTTGTACTGCGTGGTAGGGCACTTACACCATGGTGTTCAAACCATGGGGAATAAATTCGATTCAATTTAAAAAAACGGTAATCAACAAGGTTTGAACCCTACCCAATACACCTAACAGCGAGCCACTCTACCAACCAAGCTGCGATTTTTATATGTTATATATACATATATCAGCGGATATATATCAATATAAACTACGTTGGTATTCAAAAAATGCGGCCTCGGGGTTTCAAACCAGCGCCTCCAGCTACGCATCGCGCCAGCGGCCCACAACGGACCAACCGAGCTAACATTGATGGTTAACATATATCCATCAATTAACGTATTATATTAATTTAATACACTTAAAATACAAAAAACGAAGGACCTGGGATTCGAACCCGCTTCCCATGCTAGTCTTCATGGTCGCGCACCACCAAGTGACCAAATGGACAGCTAATTATTTCTAGTATTGATTCTAACATCAGCGTATATATATTAATTTAATCCTCTTAAATTCCAAAAACACAGACGGCGGGATGTGAATACTAACCTAACGGCCGCACCTCCACTATTTACCAACCGAGATATAGAAATTATTTGTTAATTAATTTATATTTATATAAATATATTAAAATAAACCGTGAAAAAATATCTCCCCGCCAATTTTTTTTCGTGTCCGGCCTAATTTTCATTCCGCGCCATATGCTATACCCACGGTTCTCCAGAACAGTGGGTATAGGGATTCAAAAAAACCCAAATACCCACGGTTTTGAATAATCATGGGTATAGGTTTTTAGAAAGTTCCATATACCCACTGTTCTCGAAAACTATGGGTATAGGGGTACCCTATACCCACAGTTTTTTAGAACCGTGGGTATAGGTTCACATACAATCCCTGTACCCGCGGTTTTTGAAAACCGTGGGTATAGGGGTACCCTATACCCACGGGTTTTTGCAAAACTGTGGGTAAAGACCTATTTTCCAATAGTGAATGTATTATAAAATAATATCATATAAGGTTGTAATTTGATAAACCAATATATTTTATACAAGTTTTTGTATTAATTAAACCATATCATTTTGATTGTCCATTAGTTAACATATTTTAATTTTAAATGAGGTAATAATGTTTTAAATATTGAAAGAGTGTAATTTTTATATATTTCGTGTATATTATCCCATAAAGAAACAATTTATTACATTTTGGACTTTATTATTGTTATTGTGTATTTTTAAAAATGTTTTACTATTTTAAATAGTATAATAAATTATTATTTTGATAAAATATTAATAGTGTCAATTTTGACACTATTCATTTCATGGATATTTAAAAATATCAATAGAACAATTTTTCTTTCAAAAAAATATTTTATTATATTCTCATTATTAAATAAAATATATAAAATTATTTTGTAACATTAATTAACTCAAATTATTTTGTTTTAATATTTTTAATATCCTTAATATGATTTATTTATTTATTAATTAATTACCAGGTCATTATTATTAAATCCATTCAAGTAATATTTTCCCTGAAAATAAAAAATAAATATCCATGAAGAATATAAGTTTATTATATTTAAAATGAATTTTATTTTATAAAAACTCTTTTGGAAAACCATATATTAAAATAGTTTAAAAATAAAAAACATATAGTGTGAAGAACCTAACTTCATTTTAAATAATATATTATAAGTGTCTCATTAATATCTATGTGGATCCAAAAGGTTATTATATGACCAATGGAAAAACATGTCCATGATATAAACAATAAAAAATATTTCTCCATATTTTTGAGTTATATAACAGCTCTTATAATTTTAATTAAAATTATTCTATTTTTTTCATTTTATTATACCAACCCTTTATCAGCATTGAATAAGCCTTTATAGTAGTTATTTAATTTAATAAAAATTCAAAATTAAATTCCCTGATGAATTTATACATTTTAGATATCAAATTACTATTTATAGTCGAATTTATCTTTTTTATAACCCTTTATTGAAAATGGTTGAGTTATTAAAATATAAGTATAAAATCATTATATTTTCTTTAAATAAAGTTATTAAATGTCTTACTCTCATATAAGTAGCATCAAAAGGGTATAATTTTATCCCAAGGATGAATTTAGTTAAAATATTCTCAACTAATTAATATATAACAATTTTTTGGCTAATTTTATAATTTTTAGAATATTCAATTTTCAATTAATTAAGCGATTTACTTTTTATCGTGTAAATAAAAATTTTAAATATACTATTCATAATTCTAAAAAATAATAGAAACCTAATTACATGATTTGGAATCACTGATTCAAAATATTGAATTTATTTTTAGCACTAAAAATTATTTTTATAATAAAATTTATTTTAAATTAAAATTTAATATTTTGTAATATTCATCAAAACAAGGAACTTATAAAAAATATAAAAAAACAAAGTAAATTTTTATATATTGATTAAAAAAATAATCATTTTTTAAATAATATATATATAATTGTCAAAATGGGATTTAAAATAGGTTTTCATTAAAAAGTGTTAAAATTACCCTTTTGAAAAATATATGGTTTTATGCATAAAGTTGAGTTTGTTCTTATCTTATGCAAATAAAATATATTAGATAAAGTTTTATAAAACTTGTTGAATATATTATATATATATTTCATTAATATCAATCACTAATTGTAAATTATTTAATTTATTAAGACAACACAACTTGGGATTACATAAATAAAATCATTTCCTTTATAATCAATTTGTGTATTGGTTCATTATAATTAATTGGTAACCAATGAATTCATATTATAAACCATATCTATTTATAATTTATTTAATACTATTCATAACCACTAATTTAATTTCTAGGTTATAACTTTTTATAATTTTTTAATAATATACCATTGTTTGAAAAAAAAACTCTGTCTTGAGTGTAAAGTTAGCTATCAAAAGAACTCGGTATTTTGAATAACACAATCCAAGAATGGTGTTGCATATACCATGTGATAATAAAAGTGTTGTGTGTTAAAATGTCTCAACTTGTTTTTTCTAATAATTATAGCCAAACTGTGTGTATTTCAATTAACGAAAGTTATATTCAAAATTGTTTGAAATGAAAAATATCAAAAAGCGAAACCAATTTCAAACAATATATTTCACAAAATATAAGAGTATTACAAATAACCCCAAATTTTTTTCATATATATATTATGCATCAAAATAAAATTAATTTAAAATAAAATTTACAGCAACTCTCCCAAATTACATTAAAAAAAGCAATCATTTCAATATACCCACCCATTTTAAATGTTAATTCTCATTTAGAGAATAATTTATAAAAACAAATTTCATTCTTTATAGTTACTATTTAGAGGTATTCAACCAAGGATAATAACTTTTCCACATTTTAAAAAAAATCATAAAAAATTTCACATTATTTTAAAGGAGTATTTCTATCCTTATACTGAAATAATTAATGATAAGAATACTTTAATTTCAACATGTAATTATAACTAAAGGTGGAATTTAAATCATTCTATATTAATGTGGAATTTTGGAACATCGGTCTTAGTACTATGTTAGTTTTTTGGGGACTATTTTTTGAATTTTAATGATTTTTAAAACATTTTTACTACTATTTATTTTTTTATACTTCTTTAAAATCAAAATAAAATTAAATGACCACTTTATTGACAATATAAATAATGTTTTTATTAATATTAAAATTAATGTACTTGGTTCCCCACATTCTCATGAATTATAATGCAGCCAAAGTCTACAAATACATCATATCACTTTTGTTATTTTACATTTTTTCTGAAATATCTTTAAAAATATTCAGTTCAATTAATAAGAATTAAATGTTCAATGAAAACCATTAAAGATCAAGAATACATTAAAATTTGTAATCTTCCAATATTTGATCATTTCTTGATATTAGGTTGTTGTAAAATAAGAGAATACTCACATATCCTTTATTTTAGAATTGATTACACTCTCCCAACCAATATATAACTTTTGCTAATATGATCACCACAAGTTCCCAAGATCCATAAATTGTGTAACCATAGAAACTTCAACATTTGGAATGTGAAAATGATTCTGCAAAAAGCATTTAAATCGATATATATACAATAATAAAAAATATATTAACTTAAAATATATTCTTACCCATATATCTTCCTCTGATTTTTCCTTTATCTCATTGTCAATATTCCTCTATGAGACTAGTTTAACTAGAATGATATTGTTTTACATGGATAATGTTTCCATAAAACTTCTAAACTGCCCAAAATTTTTACCTATCATTTTATTGTCTTCATTGTAATCCCACATTATTTTTTTTAACAATTCTTGGCATCATGCATGTGGGTGCTCCCAAAACACCTCTTAGAATACCCCATTAAATGGGTTAAAAGTAAAAAAATAATTAAATCATAGTAAAACATGAAAACATTATGTCATATAATTTGAAAAACTAATAGAAACCAGATGAAAGATTCTCATTAGCTCTGATGGATCCATCTTTTGTCCGATTATGGTGGCCTCTAAAAGATTTGATGGTTCTAATGCATTAACCAAGTCATTTTCATGAACTAGCATGGAACCTGAAGGAACATAATCATTAGATCCTTGAAGGATTGCACTAAATAGTGGTGTTGTATACATAGAAGGATAAACATGTAAGGGGTTAAGATACATAATAGTATATAGATATTGTATAAGTGGGAACATCCTTAGAGGTGACATAGACATGGTATGAGAGGAAGAGGCTAAATAAGTTGATGATGGAGGCTTGGGTGGTAACATCCATCAATTCTCAAGTGGAGGATGAAAATGTGTGATAAATGTGGGGTCCACTGGTGGGTCAGGGAGTGAATGGTTATGATATGTGCTTCGTGTATCTCTAGGACCACCCACACTTGTTCCCATACTAGTTAGATGAGAATAATTCAACTCTAATTCTAATGAATGTCCCTAAAAATTGATAAATAATAAGAACAGGACATTAAATGTAATCTAGAAGAAAATTATTGCAATAATTATACTCACTAAGGAATCCAGAGGAGGCATCCTTTGCTTCTGAGTCCATAGAGCATTATAAAATAATTTATTCCTTCAAACATCTTAAATATCTTTCATAATTTATATAATAATGAAATATAAATCTCATAGAAACTATTTTAAAAAATTATTCATAAAAATTATAACTCTATGTATTCCTAAACAATGTCATATCATGTTTTAAAGAATATAATTTAAAACATATAACAATTTAAAAAAATAGAATTTTTAAACCCAGTTTTATGAATTGAAATAAATCTTATTAAATGAAATTAAAATAAAAATACTAAAATAGATATATGATTCCTAAATGATACTAAATTAAATTAGTTATTGTAGTGCTGACCTAAAAAACCCATGTTAACATAAACTGAATGAACTATGAACATATAAGGTTTCTAATACATTCTACCCACAACTAATTCAAGATCAACATTAGTTTTCATGATGGTCAACACCAATAGGGGTTTCAATGGTTCCAATTTCAACTACCCCATCATGAAAAATATTTCATGTGATTACATCAATAATGACACTGTAATTAGGTCAGAAGTAATATGTCACATAAAACACTTGCTTTTTCATTAGTGCCACAAATATGTAGCTTATCATTAGTTAGAGAGAAATTAATGTAAATAACTCTGATTCTGCAATCATCAACAAATATACAATTTTAGAACATTGAATCAAAACAATAATATTTCATCACAGTGACTCGACCAGGAGAGAAAAAATAAGATAATAATATTTTATCAAAATGTTTATAACAGGCCTCCTCTTTGATTCACTATATCAATATTCCATTCTTGTATTTAACATAATTACATCATGTTGTTTTCTAATTTCACCCATCATTCTATTCTGGAAAACTTACACCCATTGATTATTAATGATTTCCATTCTTGAACCCATGAATTGGGAATAAAATCAATACTCAAAATTCATAAGCCACAGATTCAATAGTTAATATAAATACCTAAAATATATATGAATAATACAATTAAATTAATATAAATATTTTCTTTTAATTAAATATACTTTCATACCTTTTATATCAACCATGCAGGAAACAGTTTCCTATGTGTAGCCTCTCTACTTCTCAAAGAAAAATATCGATAAAATGTATATATAATTTGGTTATCTTTCATATAAATAATGATAATCAATGTTTAAGGTGTATGTGAATGACATAGAATGAGATAAAAAATATTCAAATTACTTAATAAATTCATTAAAAAAAACTACAGTTAAGTGGGACTGTGTGTTGTTCCATATCCAAATCCTAAGTCTCAAGGTAGCAAATGTGTATAAACTAGTAATTCATATTATGTTTGGAAGAGATGTAAATTTTGGCTCAATTTTCCTATACTTCTCATATTTATTTAACATTGGTTGGTTATATCTTGTTCTCACATGTGGTAAATTCATAGAACAAAAATTCATACATTATTGATCCAGATTATTTTTCATCTCACATAAAATTAGTCGGTTATGTCTTGTTTCAGGATAATTCTTGTTTTGGAAAAAATTTAATTGTGAACATATTTTATTCAGTAAAATGTATCCAATGAAAAGAAACATGTCCCTAGAGAAGTGTTTTAGTTCAAATATGAATAGTTAAATGAAATATTCTTGTGAAAATGATGGAGTAAATTATTTTCCATCTCACATAAAATTGGTGGAACCCCTTGCTACATTTTTATCAAGAAAGGCTTAGATAAACATTTCAAAAAAAATTTATAAATAAATATGGCACAAATGAATCACCATCACTCATACATTATTTGATATTAAATGTTGGATTACTATTGGAATCAATTAATGAAGATGGATGTGATAATCATGAGTCTTTAGGGATTTCAGTTTTATTTCCCTTCTATTGACCCCATTTATAGATGTTGTTAGAATATCCATCAATAACCTTGATATTCTCTAATACTTCATGAAATTGATTCTTCTCTATAGGTGTTGATACATAAGAAATAAAAGGATCATTCTATTTTTTTTCTCTGATAAACATTGGATATAGTTCTAGTTTAATAACACAATATAACAAGTCTCAGTGAGAATATAGGCCTTATTTGGTCTTCCCCTTGATATTGAATATATTTTATTATAACAATTAACATATATTTTTATAAATGTTTATTACATTTGAATAGTGTGTAATAATTTTTTGGACCAATATAACTAACAAATAAATATATTTATACTTTTCTAATTGTATGTGGATTTAGTGTCAAACATTTTCACGTTTTAGATTTCATTTAACATTTCACTAATTAAAAACAAAAAACATTCAATTAACTAAGAACATTAGATCATAAAATACATTGAGGTGGATGTTCAATTTCGATAGTATTTTAAAACCATTGATGATTCATACTATATTGATAATACATCGGAAAGAGTCCTTGATACCTTGTTCAATTGAAACTATGATGATATTTATGTATTCTCAGTAGAGTATTATTCATAAAAGGGACAAGATAGTTTTCTGTTCATGATCTAACCATACATTATTCTGTAGATAGAGAAATAATTTTTAGTTCATTGAATGTCAACACATATCTAAAATATTTTTTAAAGAAGCACTAAATTTGGGTACACCCATATCCCAATGATTCTCCAAATATCTTCTAAAAGGATTCATGTACACATCTATATAATTTACAGTATTTTATGTTTTAGATATTAGTATACTAAACAAAGTTAAAGGATTTTGCATACCATTCCATGGTGGAATATTAAAATTTTGAATAAAAATTTCAATTTTTTGCCCACAATAACCACATGACCAAATAGATTAAATCTATCACATGACTGACCGAAAATGATATTATACACCTCAACTGAAAAATCAAGATGTTTTGAATGAAATACTCTCCATGCTAATCCATATACAATATAAAAAACTCATCATAATATTTAATTATATCAGCATAAATCTATCTCATATTGGTCTAGATTTCTACAGAAATGAATTGATTTTGAATCCTTGTAATTAATGGAATGTTTTACAAGACATTATGTGGAACACGAGACGGTGTTCCATCTTCATTTTACTTCCATATATATGTACAAAATTCATTAATGATATTAATTATGGTTCTTTCTTACAAAAATAAATTTCAATCTATAGGAAAATAATGAATTTTATTAGGATAAAAATCAATGTTATCAATTAACTTCCATTATTTATAATGATTTTAGGGGATATTTACATAATCATGAAGAAATTCCTTATAAAAATAAAAATGCTCAAGTAAGGATTAGAAATTATATACGTGGAATTTCCATGATATGACCACATTAAAAATTAAAACTGTTTCATTTTAGTATATTCTTGATATACATGAGTTTTGACATCATCAATTAATATTTTCACTCTCTCAAAATTATCATATTCACTCATTTCCTCATGTTTATTGATATCATCATATTCTTTCACATACATACTATCTATCTCATGATTATTCACAAATGTAAACCAATCAAATATTAAATTCTTCAAACCACATATTTGGTATTATTTCTAAATAGTATAAAGTTATCTCATCTCATCATTTTGATACCAATCATAGTACTCTATTGAAAATCCATTGTTTTTAATATGGCCGGAAACTTCATCTGGACATAACTATGGACTTCCAACAAAACTAAAACTAGGAAACTTTATGTGACCTCCATCTGAAGCATTTTAAATGCAAAATCTAAAAAAACATCCAATGTATTTTGAAACACGGTTTAAATACAATCGGTATGATATATATAGATTATATCCACACTATTACAAGGAAAATTTATATTCAAATCAAGAATGTAAACCATAACAAAAATGTTTGGTATGTCCAATTATAATCCAACATTCTTGAAAAGTATACTTGTAATGAGGAAAAAATAATATGAGGAATAACATATATTTTATGAAATAACTACAAATAAAAAACCTTGTTGGGTCTTATAGACATTTAAACATTCACATTAATGGTGGAAAATTTGAATAACTTTGAGACACTGCAATATGCTTCCAAATATTTTATCTATGAAGGCTAGATAAAAAATATCCAAATAAAATAAAGATAGTAAATTCATGAGATACATAACCATCATTCCAAATGATCACAATACTTATAGCATACCACAATAAATTCTGGAGACCAAAACTAGAATCAAATGAGACAAAGGATTGACATAAAGAATATGGGAGTGAAATAAATTCATTATAATATATACTAATTCAACATTAAGATCTAGAATATGGTAGGTATATTTTCCTATTTGGATAATTTGACCTATAATTTATTTTTAATAGATATCCTAGAAAACCACAATTGTTACTAACCTCTGAAATTGTTAAGAAATAATCATTAGAATTACCATACTAACTACATTATAAAAACACAAATTATATCATTCATTATTTAATAGTGAAAATTGAAAGTTATATCTTCCACTATTTCGATTCCCCTAGATTATGATCTTCACTAACTAGGGAACTTTTACTTTCCCTAAAGGAGATAGAGTTTCCACCCTTCTTGGATTGTGACCAAACGATATTGATTCATTAATTCCATATGGGATAAATCAGTTTAGAAGTTAAAAGCAAAAACCCAAAATCACTAAAAATTAAATTAAGTAGAATAGGACCTTTAATGTACACGTATGATCCCATGATGAAAATGATATATAATACTTAATTCACCAATTCAACCACTAAAATAATTCAATAAAACATTAACTACTATAAAATTAAAACAATAAAGCTTAATGTGGAATTAATATAATTACAGAAAGAAATAAAGAAAGGTATGAGATATATAATTCCAGGTTTCATTGGATAGTGTTTTTAAAAAGATAATGAATTCTTATTTTCACTAGAATTATGTATAAAGCACCCCCTATCTAAGTGATTTACTCTCCCACATAAAGTACCATTTCTAATGTTCGCATACATGAGTTAATTAGTGAGATTGTAATGCGTTTTTTAAATATAAAGGCTATCATAACCAATGCTTATAGTGAAAGTATTATTCTAGTAACTGCAATATAGAACACTCCCATAATAAAAACTCAACAATAATTTTGATAAAATAAAACATATATAATCCATGATAAAGAATAAATATGGGGGATCTAATCAAAATAGCATAAATAATTAGTCATTTAATTATTCAATACATAATTTTATTGTTAATTATAAACAAAACATCAAGGTAATCCATCCTTTATATAAAAACATCATACTAATTCATCCCCCAAGTAATGAATTACATAATAATTAAATTCTAATTAATATTTTTAATTATCATATTTATAAAAAGTAATATTAATAGCTCTAGAATTGTATTTTCTTACAAAAAAATATTTTTATTCTAATTAGGAAATCGTCCTTAATCTTTTATTTAATTTATTAACAAGTAGGATGATAATTATTTGAGCACACATATTTTATTTTAACTTTTAACATGTATCACGTGGTCAATATATATTAAATTCCCGCAATATATTCATATAGATTTTGTATTCATTTTCTTGTTTCATGGATAATTGCTACATAAACATAAACCATGGCAAGAACTGTTCATCTCTATCCTTGCTTCATGCAACATCTATCTAATTCATCAGATAAAAAATAAAAAAATATAATTCAAATATTTATTTTCATGAAATCCATTTTTTGGGGTGTAGTGGGAACCATCCTGAATAAAAAGACTCAGAAATTTCCAACAAAACTATAAACCAAATCGAAATCATGACATAAAATATACTAATACTCAAATAGCCACCCACATTACCACTCTATTATGAAGTAATAAAAACAATATCTAGAATTATAGAAAAAAATAGGGAAACCAGAAAAATTCCCAGAACCTCATTAAATTGTAATAACATATGGGAGAAACAGACTATTTCAAAAAAAATTTAAAATAAATGAAATGGTTTAATTCTTAGAAAGAATGAAAACTCACGAAGTCTACAATGTAAAAAAAATGATCAAAGTATAACTAAATCCATATTTAACTAGTTTATGAACATGAATTTATGAGATTGATAACATGATTACATAAGTAAAAATTAAAACCATACTCATAATGAAAATTAAAAAGACTCAGAACACACTAATATGATTTTGAAGAAGATATGAATAAAAAAATATGGAATAAGTGGATATCCTTGGAGTATATAGAAAAATATCACTTGCTTGTGTGATATTAATTATGGTAGTGTTGTGGGTGAATAGAGGTAGGTAGGGAGCCTATGGATTGGTGCAAATTATATACCAAACATGTTTTAAAAAAATTGTTATAACCTTGATCTAATATTTTTATACAAATGGTTCATTCAAACCATTGTTATAGAGGAATCTGGTTTTCCCCGACATTCTATTAGTAAATAAAATGGTACCTTCTATGATAGGATCGAATCCCATAAAGATATATGGTATTGGAAGTAGGATGAGGAGAACCATTACCACCACAACTTATTCCACTACATGAAAGATGGAGAAAACTGTCTAAAAACAACCAATGGAAGCCTTAGTATATAAATTGTTATTATATATAATAAAATTTTATATGAATTATGTGATTTATTAGTGGGGTTAAATTAATTATATAAAATATTATATATGAAAATATAGATGGGGGAAATTTAAACAACTAACATAATATTAAATTTGTGGAAAACCAATTAACAACAATACCATTTGGATTTTAGGGAGATGTATTCCATTATTTTTTTTGTTTTAGCTTTCAATATAACATCATGATCAAATATATCAGGTATGACTCATTAAATATTATTAATTTAGGAAAACAATTCTTAGTGATCAATAAATAAATTATAAATATTATAGAGGGAGTAAGCATTGTAATTTTACATTATCAGATAAAAATAATTAAAGTAAAACCATTGATAGGATAAAATCAAATCTTTGTTGAAGAATAATAATTAAAAAATTATATAGAAGGTTCAACTTTGGAATTTTTAGGTCCCCAATTACATGAAAAACTAATATTACTTAGGGAAAATTGTGTATGTAGTTTCTTAAAGAAGATATGATTCAAATAATAGACTAACAAACCTCGGTCTAATGAAGACATAATCATGTGGATCCAAATAATGTTTGATAATTAGTATCTAAAAGATACCCTCCCATTGAAAAAGTAAAATATTCAATACCATTATCATTATAAATTGTTAAGTTAGAAAAATGGTATTAAATAATCACTTTTAAAGAGTAAAACTATCATATTTTAGTGTACTTTAGATTTGTATAATGCGTATAAATAAATAATTAAACACAATACAAAAAATATTTTTACTTATATGATAAAATTTTTTCTAATTCCATATAATATTTGTATTTATATACATGTGTGTCTATTTTTTTGAATGTTAATGTTTTATTATATAAATTAATGTTAGGTAAAATATACAAACACACACACATTAATAAAAATTAGAATTATAGTAATTAAAATACAAAATGAATAAATTTTTTATTGATGTACAATTAAATTAAAGAAAATGGGTTATTATTATTATTATTTCAAATCACCCAATTAACACTTTTTGTACATGGATAATTATTTTTCTTTTACTTTTTAACTATATATCATTCAATTTATATAGTGATAATAAATTAATAAAATAAAAATAAATAATCAGGTAATTTATATTTCGGGTTAACCTATATATTTCAATGAGTTCGACCAGTCATTGGTTAAGTCACTCTATTAAATTTAGTGTTTGAAAATATATCATTTCATTTGTATAGAAATTATCCAAGGTTCACCATTTTCATTTTTTATAATAATAAGATTATTAATTTTCATGCATAAAACTATTATAGAAGTTGGATCACTCAGTGTTCACTCCTATGATCTCTCATTCTATTAGTGTCTCTAAATCCCTCAAGGTCACACACATGAAACAATGAACTGATTCATGGAAAAAATGGTTCTTGTGAAGTGATATTCATTCCAAATACAATTTCTAAATGTGAAGAATTATTAACTATGTTATTTCTACTTTTATGGGGGTCTAATTAAATGTTGTATGTTTCTTATTTTCATAGATATTTTAAAATAGAGACTCTAATTATGATGGGAATTAAAATTGTATAAAGTCTTGTCTTTTTTGTCACAAATAAAAAGAAATTTATCTACATCAAGAAGATCCTTCTATAAAAAATATTATGGGGTTATCCTGTGGAGGTGAGTCTTATTGGTAATACGGGTAAGTTGGTTTCTAACTAAAGATGGGCTCAAACTAAGTATAAGTGGAGCATGAAACCAATGAATTATTTAGGGAGGTTTAGTCATTGGTTATAGTAGGATATTAATGGTTATTTCTTTCTATGATAATTATGGACTATAGAAATCAATTATAGAATAAAACCAACACATTCTTATGGGAATCATGTTGTCCAAACATTAAAATATTTTATCCTATAATGTGTAAATTGACTCCTCTATGGTGAAAAAATTATTGTTAGGCCTCCCTAGATAATATTGGGCCCTTAGATATTATATTATAGTGTGCATTGGGTTATTCAATAAGAATATTGATACTCTTTACATATTGAACAAGGGTAACATTATGACCAATATTCTTACTTCTGAATGTACATAGGATGAGACACTCAATATCCTTTATAGTAATGGATCTCATTACCTAGAAATAATGAGTATTATTTATGGGGGTGAACATGGAAATCATTTTTTAGACGTTGTTGAGTTTTTTACATGGTGGATTCACCGCATTTAATAAAAAAAATTAATTGTGAGTGAGAGAGATTTGCATGATTCAAACGATACAAATCATAGAAATGAACAAACCATGGTCTGTGTCCCTTTTATGGAATTTGATCAAATTATATCTATTATTTCTTTAAAAATATTATTTATTAAATGTAACTTTAAATATTCATTATGTAATATATATATAAATGTTATAATTATGATGATAAAATAATAATTAATATATATATGATAGCAAAATCCTAAAAATATTCATATACATATTATGTATATGGTTTTAATGAAAAACTTTATGACGTGTAGTAATTTATTTTAATCCCTGGTATTATTCATTCCAAAATAAAATACACCATATTTCTATACCCCCTTTATCCCCTACAAATTATCAAGTATATTTCCACATTTTTTATCCTGAAAAATATATCACAATTGAACTCTAGGACTAGTTAATTACACCATTTATCCTTATTTATGTAACATAAAATCATTTTGGTGATTGTGACTATATTTTAAAATTTTATCCAAATCCTTCAATATGGTTAAAACACCATATTACAAGTTGGGTAGTTTTTGATATATGGTAATTCAAATAGGCATGTATTTATCCCCTTGTACATTTCAAGTAAATGTCATGCTATGAATATTTGGAAAAAAATTCATATACTTTCATGTATATGTTTTTTAGGTATAATATTCCTAATAATTACATAGAAATTAAAATAAATTAAAAATAAAAAAATTAAATATATATACATTGAATGTACTCGTTTTCATACGGTGTTTATTTAAAAAAAATTAAAAATTAAATTTGATAATATTTTTATGTATTGGGGTTCATTTGAATATTTTTTAAATATTTTTTTATTGATTTTATGTGTAATTATTTTTTTATTTATATATATTTCTAAACAAAATACATTTTCTATGGGATTGAAGTGCCCATAAGAATCAACATCAAACTAGCCTACACCATAAAGGCTAAAAAAATATAGGGGTGTGAGATAGTTTTTTCAAAAAAAGTAATGGAGGAGCCTCTGACACATACTATCATGATAGTCATAGTTTTATAATTACAAAAAAATTTGAATCCATCATTTTTTGAGTCTGAAAATACCCCCACCAATGAAGCTTGGCTCAGTTTTCAAATCCCATCTAAGGATATCTCCTCTATACCCCATCAAACAAATTGAGGAATGTAGCACAACTTGTAATGGCCCAAACCCTCTTGGACCATTACGTTGCCAAAATAACGCTCCACCAAAATAGTGGCACTGTGACAATGGAACTGGTCATGGTGGAACCGTGATAGTGGCACCATAAGGGTGAAACCATGACAGTGGCATTGTGTCATCACCCAACCCTGCTTTTTCTTTTTCCAGTCCCGCTCCCGCAACTTTTTTTTGACATAAATTAATTCTTTTACCTTTTTTAAAGCCCATAATTAATTCCTAAAAATCCCGAGGAACCTCCCCTATGGGGGACATTAAATAACAACTTAATATTGACACGTGTAACCGCCCAAACCACACAGGAAACCAAGATCCGACTTTCCAGGCATTCAAAATTTCATATCCCATAACAGTAGGATCCCCTCCTTATATCTCCCGCTAGAGTTTCTTCTTTTCTCTTCTCAGCTGGATTTCTTCTTCTTCCTGGTGGGCCTGGAATTTCTCTCTTCCCGTGGTTTGTGGTGTGCCTCTACCAGAGCATTCTGAACCTCTTCGACTCCACATAATTCCTCCCCTTCAAGCCGTGCATCCCCTGTTCTTGGCCCGTGGAGAAAAACTTCAATCCTTGATCAACCAATTATGGATTTTTCCTTCGTATCTCCCTTATATGTATCATGTGGGGTGGGTACGCTGCTGTTCCTGTGGGGGTGGGTGAAACCAAACTGTAATAAAGAAAAATAATAGAGTTTAAAGAATGAAGGGAAGGGGTGTGAAGGATGTGTTGTTGTTTAGTTTTTCTTCTCTTTCTTAAAGATTATATTGTGAACTATTGGACTATGCTCACTGAAAATCATTGTTGTTGGTGGAATTTCTTTGTGCATAAATGAACCCTTGCCTTATGTGATGATTAAATGACTGTAACATGGAAATTGGTTAATCATGTAAACTCGGTGGAATAAATGGATACCTTGTGAACATAACGCCATGTGTGGGCACCCCGGTTAACCAACAGAAAGAAGAAAATAATGAATGATGTTCTTAAACATGGAAGTATCCATGCTCTGTTTGGTAGTAGGTGTGTTATTCTGTTTGATTACCGATGGGGTGATGTGGGTGAAGATGGGATCCTCTTGGTTGTGAGTCTGAAATTGTGTGGTTGCTCTGCTTATGACATGAACATGGGTGGAATCCTATATTGTTGAGAAATCGTTGGTTCCTAGTTTTTGGATGTGGGGCTATGTCTTCATTTTTTCCTTGATTCCAGCACTTCGAGGGATCTCAGTGATCCCTTTTGTGATTTTTTCTTTGGTTCCACTGCTTTGAGGGATCTCACTAATCCCCTTTTGTTGTTGTAACTTTACAAAGAACCAGGTGTGAGTGCTTAAGTTGATGTTGGTTGTTTCTCTTTTCCTATTTCTTTTGGTTACGCATTCTAGTTTCCATGTAGTGTAGGATTCATTTAAATGGGTCTGTTTGAACATGAAACAAGAATTATTTAAATAGGGAATTGGTTTTGGAAATGAGTTGTGACTTGGTCATGAGTGATGTGCTATTCTTTTACGAATGAACAGTTTTGAGGGTGTTTGTGGATAGGTTTTGGAACCCTAGGTTGGGATGAGTGATTGTTACCTATACATATATCTGTAGTTTTTATGTTTCTTCTTCTCTCCCCATACATGTTGAGAACTTAGTGTCGAACACCTCCATTTCATGGGGGAGGGTGTTTTTTCCAACACTCCTATGAGAGGCTGGTTATTTGCTCCTTTCTGGCCCTTTTTTGGAACTCCCAAAACTCTTCGGGCAGTCTGCGATGGCATGATGTCCATTATTATCCCAAGAATCTCCGAGCATGGTAGTGTGGTGGTTGGGCCTGGTGTTTGCGGGAAGGTTGTTTCCCAAGTGTCTTCGGGGTGAGGCCCATGAGTCTTTGGGCATCACAGTAGCTTTCTGGCCCAGGTGTTGAAGGGCATGGCAGTGGTTGTTCTGGCCTAGGTGTTTGTGGGCCTGGTTATGTGTGGTTGTTGTGGCCCAGGTGTCTGCGGGCGGGGTGTGGTAGTGAGACTGCGGTGAGAATTGCAGGATTTTTTCGATGTGTAGGATGTCTCCAATAACTAGTGAGAAAGTGGAACGAGGTACCTAAACATCGATGTGATATTACTATACAATACTTGACTTGGGTTATTTGAAGAGTGTGCCTTGGTGAGCCTTGTGTGGATAGTTTTTCTTGCCAGGTGCTTTGGTTGTCTATTTTCTCATAGGGAATTATAATTCCTCCCCACTTGTGCATGAGAGTCTTTGGTTTTCCCTAATGAGTATACTTATATTCTCACCTTACGTATATAAACTGCTTTCAGGTTTCCAGGAGGACTTCAGGGATCGTCCGGGACTGTACTAGCTCGGAAAATGGGGCAGTTGTTCTTATCGTTTTCTTTTTTTTGGTACTTTACCTTTGGAGTTCTTATGGCTTGTATCTTTTACATTTGAACATGCATATGGGAATGGTGTACTTTCAGCATTACCATTACATTCAGCTTTGGTGTTGTTTGAGTTACTATCTTATCTCCTGATCCTATAAAAATAGAAAGGGTAATGCCTTTCATCTTGTGTGGGATTCTATACCCTTGGTGCTAGTCGCCACTCCGTGACCTATATAATGCGGGTCTTGAGGGTCATTATCTCTCCTTCAACTTAAAGAAGGAACAGTCCGAACACCTGCTGTCCCTTCTCTATTTTTTGGTGAAGGCATGTCATGAAAGAATGGTATCAGAGGCAGTGTTGAGAGATGGGATGGAGTCTGGATTTAGGAACAGTGAGGATTGTATGGGGTGGTAGGGATACAGTGTTGGGTGACCTTTGTGTGTGAATTTATGGGAGTGAAGACCGGCTATGACACGTGATTTTAGGGCTGTTGAGTCAATAAGGTTTTCCTTATGACTTTTCCATTCCTTCTTGTTTTGAAAATCACAAACACCTTATCTTTAAGGAAAATCGCTTTTGTAAGGAAAATTGCTTTTATAAGGAAAAATGTTTTCTTAAGGAAAAACGCTTTTATAAGAAAAATTTATCCTTATCATATTTTCATTAATATTTTTCTTAAGTATGAAATTCGGATTCACTTTCTCGGAATCATTAAAACTGATAAAAAGCATTCTGTTTTAGGGTTCGGATTCTGGACAAGAACTATAAGGAAGTTTCACTCCGAATTCCGGTTATGAATTCTGACTAAGTTCTATTCCAGATTCAGGATACGAATTCTGAAGAAGAATTCCCATTACGAATTCTAATGAAGAATTCTCATTACGAATTCTCATTACGAATTCTGAAGAAGAATTCTCATTACGAATTCTAATGAAGAAATCTCATTCCGAATTCTCATTACGAATTCTGATGACGATTTCTCATTACGATTTCTGATGAAGAATTCCTATTCCGAATTCCTATTCCGAATTCTCATTCCGAATTCACTCATTAAACAGAATCTGGATATCATTGTTTTATACACTCTGAATTTGTTCACTCCGAACTTTCACTCCGAAATTTCTATTCCGAACCTTTATGTTAGGTTTTAAAACGATGTCGTACTTTCTGTTACACTTACTTTGTTATAAAACGATGTCGTCCATTTTGTTATAAACTAACCGTTGTCTAAGTGACACGTGTACAGGTCCCTCCGAACTTTAAGGGAAATATGACCGTTGGAGAAGGAGCCGACCTCACCTATAAATAGGAGCTCATTTGAAAAAGCTCAAGACGAACGGATGGATGAACATTTGAACTTTGTGCATACATGCTGTTGAAGTGATTTCTAGAGAGAGAGTCTCTTATTAACTCTCAAAGCTTCGTGCGACTCCGAATGTTGGTGATTACATTCGAGGGCTTCCGGGGATAGGAAGACAGAGGTGCCGACTACCTTAAAGATCGAGGGCTTTCTTGCTGAGAAAGACAGAGGTGCCGACTACCTTAAAGATCGAGGGCTTTCTTGTCGAGAAAGACAGAGGTTGCCAACTACCTTGAAGTTGAGGGCTTGCAGGGATAGCAAGACAGATACACCGATCTTCGTATCGAGGGCTTACCCTGGTGTGGGTAAGACAGACTTGCTTGAAAGTATAAATCAAGGGACCTTTATCCAAGGTTGTTGGATACCCTTCTCTTTGGGTTAAAAGACTATCATCTTGTTACTAGTAGTTCTTCTACTTGTACTCGTTTTATTCCGCTGCATTTTGTATCTTAAGGAAAGTATAATTTTCTTATACTTCCCTACTTACTTTGATTAGTTTAGATTCTATACGCTTTAAGGTAGAATCTCATATTGTAACTTTTGTTAAGTTTCAATTTCCGGAACCATATTTCCGGAACCTTCTTTTGGAATTTCTTTCCAAGTTTAGTTCGGTGTTAGAGGTGTTGTGAATCAACTTAGTTTAACTTTGTTAAACTTAGTTCTTTCCTTTTCTTAAGGAAACTCTAGTTATTCATAACTAACTTTAAAGGTTCCAAAGGAATTTTTAAAGTATACAATTCACCCCCCCTCTTGTATATTGAGCATCTCATATTATTTTTCGATCCTACAATTGGTATCAGAGGTTGGAAACCTCTTACTCTATACCATTCTTACATTTGGTATCAGAGCCAAGGTTACTGAAATACTTGTACTCACGTTCAAGTTTTTCTTGCTCACTTTTCAATTCCGAACTTTTTCATTCCGGATTATCCATTCCGAACTTTTCCTATTCCGAACTTTTTAATTCCGAATTTTTGTTATTAACAAGTTTGTCTCCAAGTTATTTTCAAGTATGGCAGGAATGAATGTTGGTTCGATAGACAATTTGAATCCTACAAGGCCACCAATATTTGATGGTAATGATTATGAATACTGGAGAGATCGTATGAAGACGTTTGTTATCAATACTGGAGTAGATAACTTTGTCATGCTTACTGGTGATTACAAAATTCCTGACAAGGAAGTCAGAACCTTTACTAACCAGGAGAAGCAAGAATATCAACTCAACTACAAGGTACGCAACACTTTATTATGTTCAATGACCAGAAATATATATAGCCAAATTTCTTCTTGTGAAGCAGCTAATTGTATATGGAAGAAGTTAGAGGTTACTCATTTTGGGACTTCTAAAGTGATTGAGACTAGGAGAGCTATGCTTAGAGCTGAATATCATGGCTTTAATTTTCCTTATGGAGAACCTATCTGTAAAGTACAACAAAGATTTATGACAATCGTCAATAGTCTACAGTCTATGGGAGAGAAAGGTTTAGATGATGAAGCTCTTGTGGACAAGATAATTGACATTATGCCCAATGAGTGGGAATCCAAGAGAACAGCTATAGATGAGAACAGGAAGGTTACTCAAATAACTCTTGATGAATTATTTGGAACTCTTCTACAACATGAGACCAGAATGAAGAGAGATGCTGACAACATCAAGAAGAAGAATGGAAATGGTACTGTTGCTTTTACTACAACTTCGAATCAGATGAAAGCTAAGACTCCTGAGAGAGTAACCAGATCCAAATCGAAGAAAGTCATTTTCCAATCCGAATCTAGTGAAAGTGAAGTTTCAGAAAATGAATTAGCCAATCTTGCTCGAAGGATGAACAAGATAGCTGGACAAAGAAACTTTCAATCCAAGTATAAGAAGAAGGATAGGAAAGATAAGAAAGATGGAGAAGTTACTTGTTATGAATGTAAGAGAGCAGGACATATTAGACCAGATTGCCCTATGCTCAGAAAGAAAGAAAGAAAGGAAAGGCATTCAGACAGGAACAGGAAGACATATTACAAAGCTAAAGCTAAGAAAGTTTTGAAAGCTAATGACACCTGGAGTGCCAGTGGTGGTGACTCTTCAGATGAATCTTCTGAATATGAATCTTCAGGACAGAAGAATCTTGGTCTTATAGCCAGATTACCTATTGATAATCATTGTCTTATGGCTAAGGTACGAAATGCTGAATCTTTGACCAATGTTTCTTTAAATCCTAATGATAGTAAGTATTATAACTCTTCTGATGAAGAATCATCTTCTGATGAGGAAAATACTTTACCTACTTTTGAAGAAGTCTCTAGATTTGCTGAACTTCTTGAGATTGAGAATTTCAAACTCAACAAGAAACTTGATAAGGCAAATTCTAGGAATTCTATTCTTACAAAAGAGATATCAGATCTTTCTAAAGATCTTGATAAGAAAAATGCTGATTTTGAAAGTATTTCAAAAAATCTTGAGGAAGTAAGTTCTGAGAAGAATAAACTTTCTAAAGAGTTAGAAAAAGTAATTTCTAATAAAAATGTTTTCGAGCCTAACTCTAGTTCCAAAACTAATGATTTTGAAGATAAAACCTTGGTTGTAAAACTCAAGTCCGAAATTTTTTCCTTAAAGAAGTGCTTATCAAACTTTACCCATGGTAAGGAAAATTTTGATAAGATGTATTCTCAAATACGACCTTTAAGAAATAAATCCGGATTTGGTTATACCCATGCAAAACCTGTTTTCAGCAACAATTATTTTGTTCCTCATAGTGCCCCATTTTGTACTAAGTGTCAATGTGGTGGTCACTGGGCAAGAAATTGTTCCTTAAACAAAATCCAATCCTTAGGTTTTCATAAAGCTTATTTTTCCAAGAAAATGTGGGTACCTAAGATTTTATTGTCTAGAAATCTCGGATCCAAGCAAGTTTGGATTCCGAAAGTCTAACTTTGTTCTTAATTTCAGGAAAATAAAGAAAGTTCCAGCAACAATGTTTGGTACATGGATAGTGGATGTTCCCGGCACATGACTGGTAACAAAAGCTTCTTTGAAAAAATTATCAAGACGAAAGGAGGAAAGGTAACTTTCGGAGACAATGCTAAGGGAGAGATTGTTGGTATTGGTAATATTGTTCTTTTAGGTAAAACTTTGATTTCAAATGTTCTTTTTGTTAAAGGTATTAAGCACAACCTCATTAGCATAAGTCAGTTATGTGATGAAGGTTACCTTGTGAATTTTAGGAATGATAAATGCCTAGTTCACAATTCCAAGGAAGAATTTATTCTCTCAGCCAACAGGCAAGAGAATGTTTACACCTTAAACTTAGAAGACCTAAGAAGCCAAGATTTACCTTGCCTAAGTGCAATGGAAGATCATTCTTGGTTATGGCATAGAAGACTAGGACACTGTAATCTTAGAAACCTATGTAAACTCTCTAAGAAGAAACTAGTTAAGGATCTACCGGAGCTTAGATTTGATTCTTCTAAAGTTTGTGATCCTTGTCAATATGGCAAGCAACATAAATCTAGTTTTAAGTCAATCGGTGATGTCTCAACAACCGATGCATTACAGTTGGTGCACATGGATCTTTTTGGTCCTACACAAACTGGAAGCATTGGAGGCAAATACTATGTGTTTGTTCTAGTTGATGATTACACTAGATTTACTTGGGTCTATTTTCTAGCAAGGAAATCTGAAGCTTTTTCTTATTTCAAAAGTTTTAGAGCTCAAGTTAAAAATGAGAAAAACCTTCCATTGAAAACTATTCATAGTGATCATGGAGGAGAATTTCAAAATTCTGATTTTGAAACTTTTTGTAGTAAGAAAGGTATTACTCACAACTTTTCAGCACCTAGAACTCCTCAACAGAATGGTGTAGTTGAAAGAAGAAATCGAATTCTTCAAGAAATAACTAGAACCATGTTGAGTGAATATTCTATTGCTAGACATTTCTGGGCTGAAGCTGTAAGTACTGCTTGTTATACTATAAATCGAGTTTTGATTAGACCTTTTCTTAATAAAACTCCTTATGAGTTATGGAATGGTAGAAAACCAAGGCTTTCCTACTTCAAGGTTTTTGGTTGCAAAGTATTCATTTTGAATACTAAAGATAACTTACATAAATTCGCACCAAAATCAGACGAAGGAATTTTCTTAGGATATTCCACAACCTCTAAGGCTTATAGAGTTTTTAATAAAAATACTTGTACTATTGAGGAAACAGTACATGTGAAATTTGATGAGTCAGATCCTTTTGTTTTTAAAACTTCCCAACTTAAATCTTCGGATGTGTTTTCAAAAACTGATTGTCAACCTTTGTTAGAAGAACCTTCTGATAAGGAAATTGTTCTAGAAGATACTTCTGAAACATTTACCCCAGAAGACTTTCTACCTTATGTTGATGAACAGGTTTTACAAAACTCAAATCAGATGTTTCTTAAGAATCATCCCAGTGATAGTATCATTGGTGATGTAAATCAACCTGTAAGGACTAGAAGTTCCTTAAGAAATGAAGTAGAACATCTAGCATTTCTTTCCCAACTAGAACCTAAAAGCACTGATGAAGCTTTAGGTGATGATGATTGGATCAAAGCAATGCAAGATGAGCTAAATGAATTCGAAAGGAATAAAGTCTGGACCTTGGTTGAAAGACCTAAGGAAACTTCTGTTATTGGAGTAAAATGGGTCTTCAGAAACAAATGTGATGAAAATGGAGTCATTGTTAGAAATAAAGCTAGACTTGTTGCTAAAGGCTATAATCAGCAAGAAGGAATAGACTATGAAGAAACCTATGCTCCAGTAGCTAGACTTGAATCTATCCGTATTCTACTTGCCTTTGCAGCATTCTTTAATTTCAAACTATTTCAAATGGATGTGAAATGTGCTTTTCTTAACGGTTATGTTCAAGAGGAAGTTTTTGTTGAACAACCTCCTGGCTTTGAAGATACAAAACATCCTGATCATGTTTTTAGACTTACCAAAGCTTTGTATGGCCTTAAACAAGCCCCACGAGCATGGTATGATAGACTCACTGGATTTTTGCTTCAAAATAACTATGTTAAGGGAAATGCAGATCCAACCCTTTTTATAAAGAAAGATAAGAAAAATGTTTTGATTGTTCAAATTTATGTTGATGACATTATATTTGGTTCAACTCAGCAATCTTTGACTGATTCTTTTGCTAGTCTAATGAAATCTGAGTTTGAAATGAGTATGATGGGTGAGTTAACATTTTTCCTTGGTTTTCAAATTTCTCAAAAACCAGAAGGAACCTACATATCTCAACATAAGTATATTAAAGATCTTCTTAAAAAGTATGGTTATGACAACACGAAGAGTATAAGTACTCCTATTGGTACCTCAAACTCTTTAGATCTTGATGAAGCTGGGAAACCAGTAGATCAAACATCTTTTAGAGGTATGATTGGAAGTCTACTTTACTTAACTGCTAGTCGACCAGACTTAATGTTTTCAGTATGCTTATGTGCAAGATATCAATCCAATCCTAAGGAATCTCACTTAAAGGCAGTTAAAAGAATTTTTCGCTACCTTAAGGGAACCATGGATCTAGGATTATTTTATACTTCTGGAAATGATTTTGTTCTAAAAAGCTTTTCTGATGCTGACTTTGGTGGTTGTAGAATGGATAGAAAAAGTACATCCGGAACTTGTCATTTCTTAGGAGATTCATTAGTTTCTTGGTCATGCAAGAAGCAACATTCTGTTGCACTCTCCACTGCTGAAGCTGAATATGTAGCAGCTGGAAGTTGTTGTGCACAAGTGTTGTGGATGCAACACACACTTACAGACTATGGCTTGAGTTTTACTAAAACTCAAATTTTGTGTGATAACACAAGTGCCATTGCTCTAAGTAAAAACCCTGCACATCACTCCCGTGCAAAACACATAGATATTAGGCATCACTTTCTTAGGGATCACACACTTAAAGGAGATATTATTCTTCAGTTTATCGGAACGCAAGATCAACTTGCTGATATTTTCACAAAATCTTTATCTTCTGATAGATTTGAATATATTAAA
Organism: Viscum album; assembly: GCA_963277665.1. NCBI lineage: Eukaryota > Viridiplantae > Streptophyta > Magnoliopsida > Santalales > Viscaceae > Viscum > Viscum album. The sequence goes on along the minus strand of OY728143.1, from coordinate 1,825,633,482 downwards.
CAGAAGTTAGGAATGATAACCGTAAGGTAATCTTCCTTAATTAACTTTCTGTTGGAAAAATCTTCTCACAGTAATAAACTCCTTTTCATAGGGGGAGTACATTTGTTTGTTTATTTAACAAAGTTTTTTCAAAATCTGTTTTCAAATTTTTCGGAACGAAATTTTCCGGAATGGAACTTCCGGAACTACAATTTTCCAGAATGGATATTTCCATACAAAATACTTCTGGAATAAAAGTATTCGTATTGAAAATTTCCGGAATGGAAAATTTTCGTACTGGTATTTTCATAATGGAAAAACTTTCGTATTGAATCTTCCATATCAAGTTTTTCGTATCAAGTTTTTCGTATTGAGTTTTTTTTTCTTCGTAGTCGTCTTTACATTACCCATTACGAATAACTTTCCTAAGCTAATCCGAAAGGTATGACTTCCTTACTGAAGTTTTCGTAATCATATTTTACTTGCTGGCATTTTCTTATAGTTTGTTTTCGGTTTTTTTTTTTTTTTTCTTGAATTCTGTTTTAATAAAACCTCAAAAAGATCGGATTCAATCTCTCAACCGTCAGATCTGATCTCAGATCATTCTAAACCGTTAGATCAACCGAGGAAGTTGAACCGTCATTCCAAAGCCTATATAAAGGGGACCCTATTTTCTCGTCCCACATCGATCTCAAGCTCTTGCGTGCTGAAGCTCTGTCTCTCTGATTTAAGGCTGTTCCGAACTACAGTTTTCCAGTTCCGAACTTCAGTCTTCTCAGTTCCGAACTTCTTAGAGACTTCTAATCCGAATGTCTGCAGAGTTAGCTTCTCAAGAGATGTCTTCAACAAAGCCCATTTCACAGTGGTTAGTCTACAGAGAGCGGTTAGTGCATCCGAATTTCTTCAGCAACTATGATTCTATTATATCAAAGAATATCAAGCTCAATGGCTGGGAAGATGTTGCGATATCAAAAACCGGCAACCAAGATGAAGTTTACCCAGACTTGCTTATTGAGTTTTATGAGTCGGTTGCTTTCTTCGTGGAAGACAATAGAGAAAAATTTTCCTTCAAATCGTATGGCAAGACTTATAAGCTATCTTACACCAAGGCTGCAAGCTTGGTAGGGTTGAATTATGAAGGGGAAGCTGAGTTTATTTCGCATGTTCTACCAGACTCCTTGGGTAGTTTCAACAAGGAGAAAGCCTTAGAAATTCTCGGACTGGATGATGATAAGGCTTCGAAAATTGCAACCCTATCTACAAACTTCCGGATTCTGGAGTTATGGGTGCAAGGGCTTATTGTACCGAGAAAAGGAGACAAGGACAGCTTGAAGAAGAGTGAGATATACATCTTAGATTTCTTGATAAATCAAAGGAAGTTCAATCTGATGAAGCATATCCTTCTTAATCTTGAGAATTTAAAGAAAGGGAATCTGAGAGCTCAGATAGTAATGTACCCGGCAATTTTGTCGAAGCTGATAGTTCGGTGCCTTGAGTCCTTCAAGGTTGCTTGCAGTTCTAAACCGAAAGTTTGCAAGATCATGTTGCTCAGTGATGCAACTCTTAAAAGGATGAATATAGCTTTTGACAAGAAGTCTGGCATGTTTATTGATCTTCCTCCTCAAGAAGAAGTGACTCCGAAAGTGGCTGATCCGGAATCGCCTAAGCCGGTAAGGAAGAGGAAGCTGAAAGAAGTGGTAGGTGAAGCTGAAGAACCTAAGTCTAAGGAAGTCCATTCCGCACCTCCTAAGCCTAAGAAGAAGAAGACATATACTGATGAGGTTGCAGCGAAGTGGAGAGCTGACAAGGAAAAGAGGAAGGAAGGAGATCCGCAGTTCGGATTGGATCCCGCAGAGGCTAAAGCTCTGAAAGAAAAGGCTGCTGATGAGCTCGAGAAGCAAGCTAAGGAAAAGAAGCTGAAGAAGAAGTTGTCAGAAGCTGAGGCTGTGCAAGCCTTGTTGAAGTTTAATGAAATGGTTTCAGCAACCATTCCCGTTCCGAGAACTTTTTCTTTGGACTCTCTACCTAAGACTCCAGGAAGAAATCTCGATGATCCGAAAGAGGCTGCTGCTAAGAATGCTGAGGAAGTAGAGCTAGTGGAAGAAGTGGAAGAAGCTGCTGAAGGAAGTGGTGAGACAGGAGATGTGCTCAAACAAGTAGATGAATACAAGGGAACTCCTTCGGAACACCTGTCGCTCCGAACTTCTGAAGCCGAATCTTCAAAACTAGTTACTCCAGTAATAGAAGGAAAGGAAGGAGAGGAAGAAGTTTCTTATCATGGAGAAGAAGAACATCTTTCACTTGATGCTGCTCAGAAAGAAAATATAGAAGTTGTTGATGAGGAAGATTTGGTTGTTCAAGTTTCTGACAGTGAGAAGAAATCTCCGGAACAGGTTTCTATTCCGAAAAAAGATAAGGGGAAACAAGTTATTGCTGATACCCCGAGTTCAGAAAAGAGTATGAGGAAGGAAGCTGGTAGTTCTTCAAAGAGGAAGTTGGAGCTTATTGAAGAAGAAAATTCTCCTAGCAAGATGTCAGATTCGGAATCATCTTCGTTGGGGCACGATTTTGTTGTTCAATCCTTGAAGAAGTTGGTGGGAACCATTCCGACTTTCTCCAGTATTGATTCTCGGTGCCAGATGCTCCAACATACGCTGAATCAGAAAACCGATTCCGTATCCATGGTAATGGATAAGTGTGTTGAGATAGAAGCCCAGTTCAAAAATTTCTTCATTGGTTACGAAGCCCATAAAAGATCTTGCAAAAGGATGACTAGCTGGTCGAAGAAGAATGTGGAAGAGATGAGGTTGCTGGATGAGTTTCAGGAGAATGTTAAGGATGCTTTTCAAACCGAGGATAAGAAGTTTCATGAGATGACTGCATCATTCGATGAGAAATTGGCAGAGGAAAAGAACATTCGGAGTCAGGAAGTAAGAGATCTGAATGGAAAGCTCAACTCTGTTAATCAAAGTTGGAAATTTGAAAGGGATCATCGGATCAATTTTCTAGAAAGGATAAAGTCTCAGGAAGAGAAAATGGAAGCTCAGGAAGAAAAGTTGAAGGCTCAGGAAGAAATCATTCAAGCTCAGTCAGCAAGAATAGTTGCCTTAGAAAAGCAAGCAGAGGAAGATCATAAGGACCTCAAAAAGATCAAGACTATTCTCAAGGGGCTTATGTCAAAGGAGAAAGATCCGAAATAATCAATCCGATCTTTTTGTTGTAATCTGTTTTTGTTGCTGACATTTCAAATTTAATGAGAATCGTGCTTGTTGTTCTGCTTTGTTGTTGTTACTAATCTTTCAGGTACTTTGTTATTTTTTTTCCATTCCCTCGAAATTCTTTTTGAAAATCACAAAGGGGGAGAAGGAAAAGATCCTTAAGAAAAAGAGGAAATCTAATAAGTGCTTATCAAAGGGGGAGAAAGAAAAATACCCAATGAGATAGAACTCTAATAAGAGTTTGTTTAAGGGGGAGTTTTTATCTTAAAGAAATATCACTCCGGAAATATGAATACGATCCTTAGAGATTCAAAGCCTAAGGGGGAGTTAGTCGTATTCATCTATATTCTTAAACCAAGGGAGATAAGCTTTATTGTGTTTCTTTCTTCCTAGAAATAGCTTTTTCGTAAGGATGTTTGTGCTTTCCAAAAAGGGGGAGATTGTTGAGTCAATAAGGTTTTCCTTATGACTTTTCCATTCCTTCTTGTTTTGAAAATCACAAACACCTTATCTTTAAGGAAAATCGCTTTTGTAAGGAAAATTGCTTTTATAAGGAAAAATGTTTTCTTAAGGAAAAACGCTTTTATAAGAAAAATTTATCCTTATCATATTTTCATTAATATTTTTCTTAAGTATGAAATTCGGATTCACTTTCTCGGATTCATTAAAACTGATAAAAAGCATTCTGTTTTAGGGTTCGGATTCTGGACAAGAACTATAAGGAAGTTTCACTCCGAATTCCGGTTATGAATTCTGACTAAGTTCTATTCCAGATTCAGGATACGAATTCTGAAGAAGAATTCCCATTACGAATTCTAATGAAGAATTCTCATTACGAATTCTCATTACGAATTCTGAAGAAGAATTCTCATTACGAATTCTAATGAAGAAATCTCATTCCGAATTCTCATTACGAATTCTGATGACGATTTCTCATTACGATTTCTGATGAAGAATTCCTATTCCGAATTCCTATTCCGAATTCTCATTCCGAATTCACTCATTAAACAGAATCTGGATATCATTGTTTTATACACTCTGAATTTGTTCACTCCGAACTTTCACTCCGAAATTTCTATTCCGAACCTTTATGTTAGGTTTTAAAACGATGTCGTACTTTCTGTTACACTTACTTTGTTATAAAACGATGTCGTCCATTTTGTTATAAACTAACCGTTGTCTAAGTGACACGTGTACAGGTCCCTCCAAACTTTAAGGGAAATATGACCGTTGGAGAAGGAGCCGACCTCACCTATAAATAGGAGCTCATTTGAAAAAGCTCAAGACGAACGGATGGATGAACATTTGAACTTTGTGCATACATGCTGTTGAAGTGATTTCTAGAGAGAGAGTCTCTTATTAACTCTCAAAGCTTCGTGCGACTCCGAATGTTGGTGATTACATTCGAGGGCTTCCGGGGATAGGAAGACAGAGGTGCCGACTACCTTAAAGATCGAGGGCTTTCTTGCTGAGAAAGACAGAGGTGCCGACTACCTTAAAGATCGAGGGCTTTCTTGTCGAGAAAGACAGAGGTTGCCAACTACCTTGAAGTTGAGGGCTTGCAGGGATAGCAAGACAGATACACCGATCTTCGTATCGAGGGCTTACCCTGGTGTGGGTAAGACAGACTTGCTTGAAAGTATAAATCAAGGGACCTTTATCCAAGGTTGTTGGATACCCTTCTCTTTGGGTTAAAAGACTATCATCTTGTTACTAGTAGTTCTTCTACTTGTACTCGTTTTATTCCGCTGCATTTTGTATCTTAAGGAAAGTATAATTTTCTTATACTTCCCTACTTACTTTGATTAGTTTAGATTCTATACGCTTTAAGGTAGAATCTCATATTGTAACTTTTGTTAAGTTTCAATTTCCGGAACCATATTTCCGGAACCTTCTTTTGGAATTTCTTTCCAAGTTTAGTTCGGTGTTAGAGGTGTTGTGAATCAACTTAGTTTAACTTTGTTAAACTTAGTTCTTTCCTTTTCTTAAGGAAACTCTAGTTATTCATAACTAACTTTAAAGGTTCCAAAGGAATTTTTAAAGTATACAATTCACCCCCCCTCTTGTATATTGAGCATCTCATATTATTTTTCGATCCTACAATTGGTATCAGAGGTTGGAAACCTCTTACTCTATACCATTCTTACAAGGGCCCCCCGTGATCCAATGCAAGGGATCTGGACCTACTGAATGACCAAGTGAGGCTACAATGATTTCATGGAAAAAACAATAGGAATGGTACATGAATCATAATGACTTGTGTTATTATGTTTCATGGGTATCTTGGGGATTCAAAATAAATAAATGAGTCTAATAAAATTTAAGAACAATATTCTACACTACTCGGGCTTAGGCATTCCTTGATTACATTGGAACTGTGGCACCTAGGAGGCGACCATGAGTAGTTCAGGTGATCCAGGCCCAGAAGGTTGACTTGGCTGATTGGCAGAGAACCGACCGAGAGGAGGATGATAATCAGTGGCAGAAGATTCTTCGAGCCTTTCTGCGAAAAACCCTCGGGAAGTACGAGGGTATCATATCAAACGTAGAGATGGGGAGATGGCTAGAGAAGCTGGTGATAGCCTTCAGCTTGATCTGGGATCTGATGTAGTATTGAGTTCTTTTGGCTCCAAGCTAGAAGCGTGGGGCAGCATGTCAGTGGTGGATGCTTTATCTTGGAGAGAAGAGGGTGACCGAGGTGACATGGTCAATCTTTGAGAAGGAGTTTCAGGAAAAATTCCTCTCTTCCATGATCAAGCCTAAGAAGAGGTAGGAGCTACTCTCCATCCAGCAGGGTAGTATGTCAGTGAGAGAGTTGGGGATCAAGTTCAAGGATCTCCTTCCCTTCTCTACAGACTTCTTTTCGGATGAGGAGTCTCGGGCGAGACGTTTAGAGGAGGCACTATGACCTTCTCTTCAGTACGATGTTACTCCCTTCACCCTACCCACGTACATAGAGGTGCATAAGAAGGCTGAAGTGGCGGAGAGGATGCACACTCTAGGAGGTGTGTCATGAGAGGGGATCCATTTGGGCTCGTCAAAGGGGAAGGCCATCAGCAGTAGGCCTCCAGCATCAGGACCCTCTAGGATTCGATTATTAGGGAGTAGGCCTCAGTTGTTAAAGTTCTGACCATCTGGCCCTCACCCTTTTATTTTGGGCTCAGGGCTGAGATGCTTCATCTTTGGAAGCCATGGGAACCTTTGGAATTAGTGCCCGGAGAGAGTACAATACGGTGGGGATGGGCAGGTCCAGCACCCACCTCAGCAGTAGCGGTTTCTAGCTAGCCCCTTTTAGCAGCAGCAACAGGGGCAGTGGGCTACCAATTTTCCAAAGGCAGGCGTTGCAGGAGGAGGCTGACCTCAGGGCGCTCCTCCGGGACCTCGACCCGGGCGTGGTCGGGGAGGTGGCCGACAGGCGAGAGGCATATGAGATGGGCGTGGGTAGTTTCACTCCATGGACGCAGCAGTTTCAGCAGATCCAGAGGTCATTTGAGGTATGATCAGCTTGTTTATTACCCTTTCATATGCCTTTTTCGATACAATTGCTTCAAACTCCTTTGTAGCACCCAGTCTAGCCCGTTCTCTGGGTTTAGACATTGAGAGACTTCAAATGCCCGTAGTGCTGAGCACACCAGACGAAGGTCAGACCAACTTGTTTTATGTTTCCCGGGGGGTGTAGACTGATGATAGGGCCACACCAGTCAGTCATGGATCTTCTACTATTGCAGATACATCCATATGATGTCATCCTAGGCATTGTCTAGTTATTCCTTGTATATGGAATCATTGACTACTTTTGTTGAAGGGTTGTGTTTTCATACTTGGGTGGCCGATGGGTGAAGTTCATCGTCGAGAAGAGTTTCCAGGAAAGCAGCAGACGAGGGGAACCCCTTCTCTCCTTGTTAGCTGAGCTATCAGGGGAGTCTATGGACACAGAGATCATGGAAGTCCCAGAGATCATCAGTGAGTTTATGGACATCTTCCCTGAGGAGGTGACGACTCTACCCCCTCGACGTGACATCGAGTTTGGGATAGACTTACAAACTGGTGCTCATCTGATTTCAATGGCTCCCTACCCGATGGCACCTTCGGAGCTATGGGAGTTGTGGATTCCGATTGACGATCTGAGGAAAAAGTGTTTTGTTCAGCCAAGTGCATCACAATGGGGTGCTTCTATCTTTTTCGTGAAGAATTCATATTGTGGTCTCAGGATGTGCATAGAATGCCGGAGGCTGAATCAGCTGATGGTCAAGAATCTCTACCCTCTCCCGAGGATAGACGATCTCTTTGACCTACTGAGGGGAGCAGGTTGGTTCTCGAAGATTGACCTACGGTTGGGATATCACCAGGTGAGGGTGAAGGTGGGTGACATCTCGACGACTGCCTTCAGATGCAGATATGGGAATATTGAGTTTGTAGTCATGTCGTTCGGCGTCACGAACACTCTGGCTGTGTTCATGGGGCTCATGAACTCCGTCTTCCAGAAGCATCTGGACCGGTTCATAGTCGTGTTTAGTGGAGACATCTTGATCTACTAAAGATCAGAGGAGGATAATGCTGAGCACTTCAGAATGGGTTTAGAGGTCCTCTAATGACACCATCATTATGGGAGGTTGTCCAAGTGCATGTTCTGGACATGAGAAGTGAAATTCCTTGGGCACATGGTGTCCGAGTAGGGGATAGCAGTGGACCCATCGAAGGTCAAGGTGGTTGTTTCTTGGGCATCACCCAAGAACATGGAGGAGGTTCGTAGTTTCCTCAGGCTAGAAGGTTACTACTAGAGATTTTTTCCCTGCTTCTCCCGAGTTCCAGAAACATTCACAACATTGACCAAGAAAGACCAGACATTCATGTGGGATGAGTAGTTTGAGGCAGCCTTCAGTTATCTGAAGGAGAAGTTGGTTAGTGCCCCAGTGCTACGGTTTCCAGAAGAAGGGGCGACATATGAGGTGTTTTTTGATGCTTCATAGAAAGGCCTCAGATGTGTGTTGATACATAGACAAGGGGTGATATCCAAAGGGTCTAGTCAGTTACATCCCCATGAGCATAACTATGCCACCAATGATCAGGAGCATGTGGCAGTTCTGTTTGCACAAAATTTGTGGTGGCACTACCTTGTTGGGGAGCGGTTTGTGGTCTTCACTGATCACAAGAGCTTAAAGTATGTCTTCTCCCAGTAGGACCTGAACCTACGGCAGTGAAGGTGGATGGAGTTCCTTTAGGACTATGACTTCGATATTTCCTAAAACTCAGGAAATTGGAATGTGGCGGTTGATGCCTTGAGTAGGAAGTCGCAGAACAATGTGGTTCGAGAGTCGGCAGATGCTTGGAAAACAATGGAGGAGTTGGATGCCCTACACATGGATGCAAGGATGGATGGTGGACGTGTTTGCCTGTATCAGATGATAGTGTAGTTTTCACTAATACAGTAGGTGGAGGAGTCTCAGTGGGGATACTCAAGAAGAGAAACGGTGTGTGACCAGGTTAACCAAGGTGATGCTCTGGAAGGGTGGATGGAGGATGGAATAAATCTAGTGCTTTTATGAGGAAAGCTGTTTGTTCCATAGGTGATGTGAGATAGAGTTCTTAGTGAGTTCTACAACTCACCCCTATTAGTGCACCGGGGATTTTCCAAGATGTATCAGGGTCTAACGAGACAGTTTTGATGGCCCCGGGTGAAACGGGAAGTAGCAGAGTTCGTAGCAAAGTACCTAGTGTGTCAGTAGGTGAACGCTGAACACCGTGTTCCATGCGTCTTGTTGAAACCTTTAGAAACTCCTAAGTGGAAGTGGGATGACATCTTGATGGATTTTGTCATGGGGATACCGAGGGTTCAAGGAGGCTACGATGTTATCTAGGTAGTGGTGGACCAGTTGACGAAATCGTCTCACATTATGGCGATCAAGGAGTCGGGGGAAGTTGATGCCTTATCACAAGAGATATGTGGATGAGGTGGTGTGGTTGCATAGAGTTCCTAGGTATATAGTCTTGGATAGGGATGCATAGTTTACATCATGAGTCTGGAGAGGATTGCAGAATGCTTTTGGCACCCAGCTACGTCTTAGCACTGCCTTCCTCCGCCAGACAGATGGACAGACAGTGCGCACCATCCAGACGTTGGAGGACCTTCTACGGGATTGTATTCTGGATTTTGGGGGATCGTGGGTGCAACACATACCTCTGGTATAGTTTGCCTACAATAATAGCAATCACTCTACCATTGGAATGGCTCTGTTCAAAGATTTGTACGGAAGGCCGTGTCACTCACCCCTGTGCTAGACTAAGATTGGGGAAACAAGTGTTCATGGCCTGGAGGTGGTGCAGAGCACGACAGAGAAGGTCCAGCTTATACGGTAAAGGACGATGGTAGAAAAGGACTGAAAAAATTCATATGTCGCTAATAAGAGGTGAACCTTGGATTTTAAGGTTGAAGACCACGTGTTATTGAAGGTTTCCCCTCGGCATGGGAAACAGAGTTTCGGTAGGGGGAGTAAGCTTTCACCCAAGTTCATCCGAACCTTCAAAGTGTTGCGGAGGGTCGGCGAGGTGGTTTATCAACTGGCATTGTCGCCACAGCTACAAAGGGAGAACGAAGTCTTCCATGTGTCCTAACACTGACAATATCTACACGACGATCCACACGTCCTAGACTGGGTAAAGCTAGATATCGAGGACGGTGAAACATTCATGGAGCGACCAGTGATGATCAAAGGTTCTGAATAGAAGGTTCTTCGTGGTTGAACCATTCCATTCGTTTGTGTGTTGTGGAGACACGATGGGCTTGAGGAAAGTACCTGGGAATAAGAGACGCATATGCATGCCTAGTACCCAGAGTTGTTTTGAGTTTTGTATTTTTCTATTTATACTTGTTTGTGATGGAACACATTACCTTGTTGGCTATAAAATGTGCGGTTTTCCTTATTCTCTGAATGTGTATGAAAAGTCCTGGCTATGGGGAGGGGAGGACCCGATCCCTAATCAATATGCATTAAGGTGGAAGCGATTAAACCCGTGTGGGAGAGTCAGTGCTACCCAAAGAGGATAGTATCTTGATATGGAGGAAGAGACTTCCCAACCCATATGACTGGGTAGTTTTACCCTTGTATATTGCCTGGTTTCCTATGGGAGAGGTGTTTTTACATGACGGGGAGGATCACTCCTGAGAGGTATCTTTCTAGGTGGTTGTTCGGACCCTCTCTTTTCTTCTGGATTGTTTTTGATTCTCAAGGGAGAGAATATTTTGAGAGGTATCTAATGTAATGGCCCAGACCCTCCTGGCCCATTACATTTCCAAAATAAGGCTCCACCAAAACGGTGGTGCCAGTCATGGTGGCACTGGTCACGATGGCACCCGTCACGGTGGCACCGGTCACGGTGGCACCGTGACGGGGACACCGTGACGGTGGCACTGTAAGGGTGACACAGTGACGGTGGCACCGTTAGGGTGACAACATGATGATGGCACTGTAAGGGTTACATGGTGATAGTGGCACCATGTCCTCACCCATCCCTCCATTTTAATTTTACTGTCTCGCTCCCGTTACATTTTTTTCCTAAATTAATTCTTTTATCATTTTTAAATCCCATAATTAATTCCTAAAAATCTCTAGGAACCTCCTGAATGGGGGATAATAAATAAAAACTTAATATCATCATTCGTAACCGCCCAACCCATGTGGGAAACCACGATCTGACTTTCCAGGCGTTAAAAATTCCATATCCCGTAATAGTAGGATCTCCTCTTTATATCTCCCAATAGAGTTTCTTTTTCTCTCTTCTCTGCTGGATTTCTTGTTCTTCCTGGTGTGCCTGGAGTTCCTCGCTTCCTGTGGCTTGTGGTGTGCCTCTGTTGGAGCTTTCTACAACTCTTGGAGTCCACATAATTCCCCCCTTTCAAGTCGTGCATCCCCTATTCTTGGGAAGTGGTGAAAAACATCGATCCTTGATCAACCAAATAGGGATTTTTCGTTCATCTCTCCCTTCTATGTATCATGTGGGGTCGGTATTCTACTGTTCCTATGGGAGTGGGTGAAACCAACCCTTAATAAAGATAACAAATGAACTTTAAAGAATGAAGGGAAGGGGTGTGAATGATGTGTTGTTGTTCTATTTTTCTTCTCTTTCTTGATGATTATGTTGTGAACTGTTGGACTATGCTCACTGAAAATCATTTTCATTGGTGGTCTTTACTTGCACAATAATTAACCCATTCCTTTGGTGATGATTAAATGACTGTAACGTGGAAATTGGTTAATCACATAAACTTGGTGGATTAAATGGATACCTAGTGAACATGAAGCCATGTGTGGTCACCCTGGATAACCAACAGAAAGAATAAAATAATGAATGATGGGATTAAACCTATAGGTTTCCTTGCTCTGTTTGGTAGTAAGTTTGTTATTCTGTTTGATTACCTATGGGGTGATTTGGGTGAGGATGGGATCCTCTTGGTTGTGAGTATGAAGTTGTGGGGTTTCTCTACTTGTGACACTAACTCGGGTGGGATCCTCTATTGTTGAGAAATCGTTGGTTCTTAGTTTTGGTGATGTGGGGTTGTGTATCGAGGGTTTCCTTGTTTCCAATACATCGAGGGATCTCACTGATCCCTTTTGTGTGGTTTTCTTTGGTTCCAGTACTTTGAGAGATCTCACTAATCCCCTTTGTTTGTTGTAACTTTACAAGAGAACCAGGTGTAAATGCTTAAGTTGATGTTGGTTGTTTCTATTTTCCTCTAGCTTGTGGTTACACCTGCTAGTTTTCTAGTTTTGTAGTATTCAATTAAATTGATCTGTTTGAACATGAAACAAGAATGAGTTAAATGGGTAATTGGTTTTGGGAATGAGTTGTGACTTCGTTGTGGGTGCTGTGCTATTCTTTTATGAATGAATAGTAATGAGGGTGTTTGTCCTTAGATTTTGGAACCCTAGGTTGGGATGAGTGGTTATTACTTATACATATATCTGTAGTTTTGATGTTCCTTAATCGTGCCCCACCCATGTTGATCACTTAGCGTCGAACTCCCCCATTTCATGGAGGGGGGTTTTTTTCCCAACACTCCTATGAGTGTCTGGTTATTAACTCCTTTCAGCTCCCTTTCCCGAATAGCCCAAGAATTTTCGGGCAGACTCTGATGGTATGAAGTCCATTATTAGCCCAAGAATCTTTAGGCAGGGTAGTGTTGTGGTTGGCTGAGGTCTTTGCGGGCAGGTTGTTTCTGAAGTGTCTTTGAGATGAGGCCAAGGTGTCTTCGGGTGTGACAGTAGCTTTCTGGCCAAGGTGTCTTCGGGGGTGGCAGCGGTTGTTCTGGCCAAGGTGTTTGCGGGCATGGTTACGTGTGGTTTTTGTGTCCCAGGTGTCTGCAGCCAGGATGGCGGTTGTGGCCTAGGTGATGGTGGTCGAGATGCGTGGTTGTGGCCCAGGTGTGTGCGGGCAGGGTGTGGCAGTAGGACTGCGGTGAGAATGGCGGGATTGGTTCGATGCATAGGATGTCTTCAATAACCATTGGGAAAGTGGTGCGGGGTACCCAAACATCGATGTGTATTACTATACATTACATGACTTGTGTTATTGGGGGAGTGTGCCTTGGTGAGCCTTGGGTGGATAGTTTTCCTTACTAGGTGTTTTGGTTGTCTCTTTTCTCACAGGGCATTAGAATGTCTCCCCACTTGTGCATGAGATTCTTTGGTTTTCTCTACTGAGTATACTTATATGCTCACCCTACGTATATAAAACTTATTTCAGGTTTCCAGGAGGACTTCAGGGATCGTGTGGGACCGTACTAGCTTGGACCTTGGGGCAGTTGTTGTTGTCGGTTTTTTTTATACTTTACCTTTGGAGTCCTCGTGGCTTGTATCTTTTACTTTTGAACATGCATATGAGAATGGTTTACTTTCAGAATTACCTTTTACTTTCAGCTTTGGTGTTGTTGGAGTTTATATCTTATCTCTTGATCTTATAAAATAAGAAGGCTAATGCCTTCCACCTTGTGTGTGATTCTATACCCTTGGTGTTGGTTTCCACTCTGGGACCTATCGAAGGTAGGTCTCAGGGGTCATTATCTCTCTTTCAACTTAAAGAAGGAAGGGTCTGGCAACCTAGTGTCCCTTCTCCCCTTTTTCGTGATGGAGGGTAGTGATATAACTACTACATAAAAGAAGAAGATTCAAAAATTTACATGTTCTCACAATTATAAGTTATGTATCATCTCCCTTACTCATATATTTTATATATTTGTTGGTTTTATATTCCCACCATTTTAAACATTTTAGTCCACCTATAATTTGAAATTATTTTTGGACAATAAGATCAAATATCGAAATATCATTATGAACTAATTATATAGTGTTTCAGAATTTGATTATAAAGTTATAAAAACTTATATATGTTATAATATATTTTTTATGATGAATAATGCAATTGAATAAAAGATTCACCACTAGGATTTGATGTGAATTTGAACACAAAAAACCAAATAGAGGCCAAAAAGAGAAATAATATGGGGGAGGCAGTTTGGAAATAACTTTTTTTAAATGGGTCATATCATGGGACGTAGACCATCAATTGGTCTGATGGATTTTCCCTTATGAAAATTCATTTATTGGCCATGTATCTAAAAAATTTCTTGTGAATATTTATTTTTGTGGATATTCATATATCATGATAAAATTGAAGGAAAAATATTTCATGGATAAATGCACTCAACCAATTTGTAATTGTTTTAATTTGGATCTACCTTGTGTAATATATTGATAAAAATAATCATCTATCACATTTTCAGAACATATTTTTTTATAGAGTCATGGGAGTGGACTTTTTCCATTTTATATTGTTTTCATCTCCTTCCATGAAGTGTTAAATTCTCTATTATAACCTCGGTGTAGGAACCTTGATATAAATCTTGATCTTTATCCTATAATAATTTTAGTTTTTATTTAATTTTTCATTTATATGTTTTATATATCATCCTATATTTTTATTTTTATTTTTTATATCATCTGCCAAAATAATTAAAGGATCTTCATTGGGGGAACCCATTCAAGTGATTATTCGCACCTCTATTATTTGTTTCATTCCTATTATTGAGAAAAGTGTTTGTATAAACCAAATAAATTGATAGATTTAAATTATAAATAATATTCATATTGAAAATACTACACACAATAAAATATATAAACACATAAAATTCTGGAAAACACATCTAGCACCACATTTATTCCATGTATATGTTTATGTTATGATGTTATAAGTAAGTTACTCGATCATTCGGGGTAGATAATGAATAACATTTCATTTTAGACTAAAGACTGGGAGTTATTATATTTTTTAGTCACTTGAAATACAAACTAAAAAATTTAAAAAACCGGGATTAGAATACATATCAATTTAAATCAAAGAAATGATCGATGAGAGTAAAGGTAATTAACTTGTGTGATTGCACATTCACTGAAACACATTAATACTTAAACTTTAATCTCATTGTTCGTTATCATAGCCTAAACCTAAACCCCTCATTACTTCAAATCCAACTATCATATAAATTATTAAATCCATATTTTGATATTTTATTGAACTAAGTCTCCCTCGAGACATGCACCATGGTTTAAACATTACATACAATGTTATATTTGAAATTAGATACTAATTTAATATGTATGACCTTATGAATAATTATTTTTATACTTTTAGAGGATCCCAAATAAAATTCCTTCTTTATTCTCTAACTCTATACTTCTTCCCATTTTTTTCTTTTCCAATCAGTTATCATTTTGTACTACTTCAATTTCTTATGTTTAGCTTTTTATTTCATATGTGTTTTTCACATTTATAATATATCATCTCTGTATATTTTTAATATAGTTTTTTCTTCTTCTTTATCACGTGTTTTAATATTTTTTAACTTTTTTTAATAAAAAAACCCAAAACCACTATTTCATAAAAATATAAAAAAAATCATGAAATTTAACTAGAAATTGAAAATACACATTAATCAATCATTATATATTCTTATGTAGTAAAATCAAGTAACAATGAGGATCCCAATGTGGTACATCTTGTATTCTAAAAAACATAATATTTTTTCAAATCAGATACTAAAAATGGTTTTATAATATCAATACTGAAAATGTTTTCCCACCCTTGATTTGAAGTACCAAAGTGTATATATTAAGTACCCCAAATAACCAGCCAACATTAAGGTGAGATCAAGCATCTTTCACATCCTCCAAAAATTACATGATATTCATAGTGAGGATATTTAAGAAAATTCCGAATGCATTTCATATAGTGTTCTCCCACATGAAGCCCCAGGGTTTGTCTAAGTACATGTTAAAATTTATAACCATCAAATTCTCTCAAGATGGAGAAGATTTAAAAATGATATACATTCTACCGACCATAATAAATGGATAAATATACCTTAAATAACTCTTTATAGAGATATTTTCCATTTACTTCTAATTAATATCCATTGAAAATTAATTTTTTTTGTATTAAGTATTCATAAGGAGACACTCTCCATGAAACTATGAGTTAATTTATATTTTTTTCTCTAATCTACCAGACCAAAAAATTAGTAATCTAGTTATAATCTAGTAATTTTATAAGTTACATATATCCAATGACCATTAAATGAAATATATTGTTTCTAGTTGTTCTCTAGTGGAAAACAACTAATTAAACTCATGAAATAATAGAGAATATAGATCAAATGAACAATAATGTATAACAAGTGCAATATGACACACTTAAAGAGTAAAAGAGGTAAACAAAATTCCCCTTGAACAATATATTCCTGATAAACATGATGAAATTCATACCTTATACTAAAAATTGTATCTAAATAAATATATTTCTCAATATAAAAATAGTTCTAGGAAATTGGGTTATTTTTTCTGTTAATAAATATTTCTTTGATCAATACCCCCAACGTTAGGATTGATCTCATTTATTTTCATCAGTATTTCTTGGGATCAAAATTTTAGAAAGATATATCTATCATTAAATAACACTTCATAACTAATTATAATCTATTGTTGAAAGAGAAAATATTTTACCTACAATTAGGAAACTCAAGCTATCCAAAATAAAAAGTACATCACCAAGACCAAGGTACACATCCTTATCCTCCTCTACCAAAAAATATACCTCTAATTACCTTAAAATTAGAACCATGATTTGTGTTTGTGGTAACTAAAATGGAATCCATAACCTCTAGTTATATAATAAAACACAATAAAAAATACTGGTCCTAAAAAATAAAGTGGGAAAACTATGGAACAATATTAATGAGATAAAGATTCAGGGTTTTGGAACACTATCATCATAAATTATTGTTGATAGCAAGTAAATAGGTAATTAATAATAAATTAAACTTCATAGTGGCAAATAATATTATACTTCTTATGATTATATTCAATAGTTATTTCCTCATCATGAAAATTCTTTCTCTTAATCTTTAAAAGATTTTATTGATGATAAAAAATGTATAAATATAATCATCTATTATTAAAAAAAAAATTCAATCCTTCTGTTTTTCCCTAGATACATTCACAATCCAAGAATACATTTGATAATGAAACTCAAAAAGAAATTATCAATACTTTCAAAAATGTTATATGTTAGCATTCCTCTCTTGGATATAGTAAAATAAATTAAACTATTTTTTAGGGTTATTTAAAAAATATTTTTACCCACTTTTGGTGACTTAAGGGGAATGAGATAATCGATTTTGGATGGAATGTATCAGCCTTGACACAACTGGTTATACTAATATAATCTAATGATCTAAATATATTAATTATACCTTTTACTGAATGGAAGAATTTTGTTTCTAATGAAATGTTTAATTGAGGGGTATCATTTTATGTATAGCCTTGATTTTTTCTATATATCATTGTAACTCAGAGAACATACACTAATAAGAACATTGAGGCATTCCAACAGATAATAACAAAACAAACTAGACTAATTGAAGAAGTACCTATTAAATTAATGAACATAATATTAATTATAGAATACAAAACACTCAAAATGAAACATACCCAAACCAAAGGAAATAAACCTCTCACATATGGAAATCTTTTTGTTATAATAAGAAATACAATCACCAACATTTATAATGGAATATTTTCTATTAATTTTTGATTAATATATGTATTATTTGATATTATTTATGTGAAAAATTGTCAATTTATAATAACTCCACTCTTACAATCTATTTAATGGTAATTATCCCCAATTACAGACAACATTATTTTTTTCGCCTACATTTAGATATTCACAAATCTTCTTCACTCACTGATTGATTTTATTTAAATTATTTGTTAAATTTTCATGTGGTATGGGAAACTATAATTTCAATATTTTAATTTAGTATTAGGATCATTTTGTGGTAACAATAACCATCTTTGATTCTAGAAATATAATTTCTATTGATTCACTTTCTAAAGAGATGAATTGTGGGAAGATAAATAGTTTCATTGAACTTACTCCACTAAAATCACCTCCCTCTATACTAAAAAATAAATGATGTAATTAAAACCACTTCAACATTATTTTAAACATACCTACCTTATGTGTATTAACTCATTTCCAATCATAATTTCTAACATACTCTCCCCAAAATATGAATGAAAACTTATTAAATTTTGAGATTGTGAAAATTGTGGATTGGATGGATATTGGATGATATTTCTAGGATTAAAATATCTTTTTTCATGCATCACATCATTTTCTAAAATTAGAAAACCCCTAAAATGAAATATCAATCCACAATAAATCCCACCCTCATTCAAGTGTTAAAAATATTGGGGATCAAATTACATACAACAGGTAAAATATATCCTATATATTGTAACAAATAGATTGGCATAGTGAATGTTTTTTCAAATAAAACTACAATAATAGTACTATAAATTGAATGAAATTAATTTTTTCCCACATTTATGAAAAATAGGTTTATATCCTTTTAGAAAAAATTTGAGTTACCCAATCAATGAAAAATGACTAATTTTCATTACCTTTGATTGATAAAGTGTTATAAATATTGGGTATTAAGACTCATTATTGTTTCCTTGCTGGTTATTCAATTTAGTTTCAAATCTATCTGGCCTATAAGGATCAAGAAAAAGTAAATTTTAGTCTTTAATTCAATAAATTTTCTTATAGGGGGATTCTATTCAGTCTTATTAATCCTTCTGGCACCATCCAACATTGTATTATAAGTATATAAGATTATGATATAAAGCATTCTATGGAGTCTTTCATTTATGATTTCAATGTTTATGGACTTAATTTGATAATTTTTTTATAACAACAAGATTGTTTATTCTACTTTTACATTAAAAATGTTATCATATTAAATTATAAGAAAAGTTAATTCATTGGAAAGAGGGAAATATTTTTAAGGAACCTTTCATAATAAATTCATAAATTTAATCTCTAGAAGAGAATATTCATTCATTATTTTGAGGATCTTATCTATTTTAGAGTTTTATATAATTATTCTATCACCCTTATATAAATAAATATAACATCATATGGTAGGAACTTCTAATTAGTATCCATTTTTTAAAGTAAAAAGAATAAAATATGTTAAAAGTTTCCTTTTCATGACATATCTTCACAATTTACATCCTAATCATTATCCATAGTCATCCTTAAAACCCTTGGAAAAACATTTTAAAATGTGGTATGAGAATAAAAAACATAGTAAGGGACATATAAAAATAAATACAAAAACATGATAGTCCATTAGTATTTATAATTTTTATTCAAAATAATTTATGGGCTTAAAATAAAAAGTTATTTACACAAAAAATCACCTTCTCTTCTCAAATAATATTATAAAGCAGTTTCTTTGAAATATTAATTCTAAAATAAAATACATAAATATAACATTCAAATCATGATAAACATTAGAATATTCTTTTAAAAAATTATAATTTTCATCCTTAATAAGTAGAAAATATTGTCATTTAAATTTATTCTCATTATCTTACCATATGTAATCACTAGGTGTTTTTTAAAAACCATATAAATAATAAATAAATAAATAATGTAGTTATCATAAGGAATAAATTTATATATGACTCTTAAAAATATAATGACCACTATAGGACACTTAAACAATATCTTTATTGCTAATATAGTCATTACCTAATGCATTGGAAAACTATAACGGACCCAATAATCCTTGATTTGTAATGTGACACCTTCCCATTATTTATACCTGAACTAACCATCCTCAGTTTATAATGGAACTACTTGTGTTTGTTTTATAATATAACCATGAATCTTTGGTTTTTAATTTAACCACCCATCATTATAAACAATTCCAAATAACCATAACGTAATCATAACATATCAAATAATTCATACTTATAAAAACATTGCTTACCCTTAAGAAAAACATTTATAGATATCAAATTATCCATTCCATTAAAAACACTTTGTGAAAATTCACAGAAAAAATGTAAAGAAGTATTATATTTTAATAAATTGTAAAATATTATATATTAATATAGTTAATAAAATGATGATTATGGTGGTAGGAAAATCCATTGACACTATATATACTAAAATAGAACATTATTTTTGTCATTCCAAAAAAGATTCTGCTTGAAAAAAATAATAAAAAATTAAAAGGAGACAAAACAATACTCTTTATAATTCGTCTATATTGATATAAATACATCCATAAATTATTTTTAAAAATAAGGACATTGGAGAAAAATATTTAGAGTATAAATCTGTAAAACATTTTAAATGAGGTTTTAAGTGAAAGTGTCCCATACCTCGATCCCGACTCATTATGTACATTCATTTTCATCCTGAATAACAAAATTTTGTTTATTATGTACTTTCGTAAGTAACATATTCATACTAATTATTAAATTTATTTTATTTAGTACCTTGTTATATACCTTTATTTATTAAATTAAGTTCATTCTAGAAGTTTTGATGATATTCAACTCATATTTTGAAAATGACTTCGGTTGGTTAACGATGGTCAAAGAGGTCAATATTAAATAGTATATATAACATTAAAAGTGGAAAATTTATCATTTTTATAATGAATTTATACTTTTAAAATCAACCATGAAATGTGGTATGAAAAACTGACTATGTCATAATCCTAGAGATGGTATGTTGTAAGTACGCATGAAAAACATATCTATTTTTCAATGATCATGGTGGAAATAAGGTATGTGTTATATTATCATTACATAATTCTGATTATATTAAAAATATAATATCCGTTCTATAAAAATACATATATATAGAAACCATATTTCATTGATATAAAAAACAATCATATATCATCATTGAGGTGGTAATCCACACGTACGCATGATTAACCCTATCAATTTCAAATGGAATATAATTGAAGAAAATAGAGGATATATTAAATTTACAAAATGTTAGCTATGTCATGAATAATATATATATATATATATACATAAAATTCATCATTGTAGTCATTATTGAGAGGCGGTGATGGAAAATAGATTATATCAGTTTGTGAGATGGTAGTCAATCATACTAAAGAACAACAGTTTCATTTCTCATTTCATAGATTATGAGAAGTGTATAGGTTTTAAAATTAACATAAAAAAATATAAATGTATGAAACATACTGTTTTTATTATTTTATTATTTTTGGAGATGATTTTTTGAATGTAGAAGAATAATTAAAATGTAACCATTTGGGTAAATATTATACCTCTTCTTCAGACAAATTCTTTTTTGCTAAACCATATACCATATAGTGTTGGTATTATGAAAAAACCAAGAACTATAGAACATTTAGATGGATGTTAACAGTTATTTCGGTTGGTATTTTCTGAACTGAAAGTTTATTGAATTATAAATAAAAGGTAATATGAGGTTCCCATTTGTACGTGAGGGGAGGAGAACTCGTTGAATTAGGTAAAATATTAAATAAATATAAGTTAATTTTCACAGAGGGAATAAAACACATATATATTTTGAATATAGAATAAATATAGGTTTAAATTATATCATCAAACAATATTTTTACACTTTTATATTAATTTATTACCACTATCTTTTTATTTTAACCCACTATTAACTTTTTTAATGATTACCATGATAACAATGTTTTTTAATCTTTAATGTTAAAGATAGTAACTATAAAATAAAAATTTCAACTAAAATTTAAAATGGTTTATAATTTCATCCTTATAAAAATAAATTTTCTAAATATCATAATTTAATAATTTTAAATCATGTAATAAATTATTTATTACTATAAAATAAAATTTTCTCAATTTTAGAAAATACCAAAAATATTAGTATAGAATATGTGACTAACTCTTGTATAATGGTTAAAAAATAATATGTATTAGAAAATAAGGAAAATTTGATTTTAATATAATCATAAAAAATAATTTATAAACATTTTGATATCATTTTAATCCTTAAATTTTGGATTAAAACCTTTGTTAATCTGTGTAAATAATAATCTATGTATTGACTTTGTCAATATTAAAGAGTAATAAATTTACTTTTGAGCTTAAAATTGACTAATAAATTGAAAAAGGATGAAATTATAGACCATTTATCAATATAATTTTTCTTTTTAATTAATTTTTTGAATTTTAAATATTTTAATAAAATTTAATTTAACATAAAATATGATTAATTTCAATTTTGACACTATTTATTTATTAACAATTTAAAAACAGCATGACAACAAAGTAATTAGAATATAATATTTCAAAAAAAAAATAAAATCTTATATTTATATTTATAATTAATGGAAACCAATAATTAATTCTAATTATATTGCTATTAATATTTATAAAATCATTTATTATATTATTCAATTAATTTAATAAATATTATATCGACATTACCTAATAATTTAAGATAATTATTTCATCACTAAAAGTTATAAATTATTTAACATGATAAGAAAATAACTTATATTTCTTAGATACTTTTAAAAATTTAACATGGCATCTATTTATCGCTATGTCAAAAATATAATGATAAAAAAACACAAATAATGGAATTTTGGACTTATATTAACATAAAATAATCTAAATTTCAAAATCAAATAATATGGTACCAACTTTCCATATTTTAGAAAATTGGATACAGTTGGATTAATTTAACTCTTAAAATTGGAATAAAGAAAATATTCGGGTTGTTTGTAGTATGTATCAAATTTTTTTTAACCTTATTTAACTAATTTACCTTTACTATGGTGAAAATTATTTACTATCACTACTATTAAAAATGAAAATAAATAAAAGAGTTGTATTTGAAAAAATGGCCTCATAATTAAAATTATTGAATAGATTTTTCAATATTAAAATTATATAATTGAATGAAATTTAATTAAAATTAAAATTAAAAACACAACAAAAAATAGTTTTTTCTAAAAAAATACCATTTAATTATAAAATTATTATTATTACAATTAAAGAATAAAATTAATTTGAAATACAATAATTGTAATATTTTAAATAAAATTAACTAAGGAAATTTTAAAACTACTCTAAAATATAATTTTACTTTGTAAATACTCTTACAAGTTTAGGCTTTCAATAAAGTTCATTATTTTTCACTATTCACTTAAAAGAAAAAACATTTCTGAAAAATAACAAAATTTCACAATAAGATAATCTTGTTATGATGATTTGAAAAATTATAAAAATTTTATCAAATTAAAATTCTAAAATTTACAAAAAAATAACGATAATATATTCCCATAAAAATAAATAAAAATGATTTTTGAAGGAAACACATTTTTGGGGACCAAAAGGACTTTACTACAAATTGAATATTAGTTTACTAATATGTTGTAAAGAAATTTATATTTAGGTGGTCCTTTATATATATTTCATTAATTAGATTGTTCTATTCATTCCTACCAATTTAGGGGCTCGGTTATAACTGTTGTATTTAAATAGTAATATTTTTTGGATTGTTTAGGATTGGTGTTGTGTATCGTATATATTGTCAAAAATTGTTTTATTTTTAAAATCATGGGGTGTTACATTCTTGCTCAATTTAAAAAATTACCCCTCATAATTTGAACATCATCTTGGTAATCTTGGGTTTTACATGTGAAAATATTTTTATTAAAATTACATGTTGTTAGAAGGGTTAATAAAACATCCTCTTGAAAAGAGAGAAATGTGAAGTATAAACTTCTTCTATAATAACACATATTTGGTTCAAAAATTATAATACATAGTGGTAAGTGAACTTATAGACCTGGAGAAAAAATTAAATGTCCAAATAAAAATAAACAGTTACTTATATCATCGTTCACAAGAAAGTGAATGATAATTAGAAAGATAATGACTATAAAACCGTAGACCAAAGAGGTATGTAAAAGACCATTAATTCACCATAAATGAAATGAAAGGGATTTCATTTTTTTATTAAAATTTTTCTATATTTTAGGAATTACTTTACTACAAAGACTAAGAACATAATAAAATAAACAAAAATGACATGTACAATTTCATACTAAAATCAATTTTCACGACAATCTCATCTTTTAATCTGATCAGTGAGTATTAAAGATGATTTTTTATGCCTGGAGCGCTAAAATGAACTTAAAACATATTCTATAATTCAAAAAATGCGATCAAGTAAATCCTATTATCATTGTACATTAACCAAAAACAATTTTTTTTGAAAAAGTTAATTATATAAATGATTAAACACTCATATGAAGAAATATAACATTAAACACAAAATCCTCAATAATAACCCCCAAAGTTTAACTTATTTCATTTTATACATATCAAACTATAAAAACATTCAATATATTTTCACTAAAATTGAAACCCAAAAATCAGAAGGATTCAATCACATATTATTATGAGACTAATTTATCATTTATCTCTAAGTAAATTCAATCATTCTAAAAGTCTCATTCAAAAAATGTTTATTTTGTGATCATATAATCTCTAAGATATGTTAGTCACTTCAATAAAAAATCTAAATCACTACAAAGAATCATTGAAATAGTAAATTATTATATAATATAATTTAATCATTATTCCTAAATTATAATCACATGATATTTTTTTGGCCTTAATCATATAACATTCCTCAATATTATAGTTATATATTTCCAAAATAATAATAATAACATAATCTTTGTTGGTTTAGAAAAATGATTCATTGAAGGATTGAGGATTCCATTTATTTGGTAAAGGGTTAAACAAATCCATATATTAGTTTGAAGAAAATTTTCAAAGGATGCAAATCCGAAAGAGAATTTGGGGTCCCACGTAGTAAAAATCCTTATGAAAACCGCCACTTCATATGTTGTTCTGTAAACAAACTTGATAGTATGACACAATGATGACTGAAAATGAAACAACATCATGTTCAGTATACGGTCATAATTTATTCCCCTAAAAATTACTATCCCCCATGAAAACATTATACTTTGTGGTCCTGGATGTTATTTTCTATCCCCATGAACAAAATCATTCATGGGATAAGAATTCTAAATTGCGATCCCGTAAAGAACTCCCCATGGACCACCATGGACTACCATCCATCTCAATATCTAGTTTTTTTATTAATCTATAAAATACAACTAATGGTAACTAATGAAACAAAATTAGGAAGGGAGTCAATATCTGAAACATGTATGAGAATTGAGAGAGTCATCAATTGCCAACATGTAAACCCACCATAGAAATTTAATGATGAAAATAATTTCATTCATTCCACTACAAACCCATGACCCCTTTTTTAACACCAGTTTATCAATCATAAGTAGATAGACACTTTTTTATCCACCACCCAGCATTGTTAAAATCTACGTGAAGTGATATCGGTCCTAGATAGCAAAACTCTACACATGAGGAACTTGATTTCTCCGGACAAAATGATATGCGAGTGGAACATCTCCCCATGTAGCACTTTTATATGTGGGTGGAACCTGGGTTTTCATAGAAATATTATATAAGGAATGAACCCTATCCACATAGTGACATGGTATGTGGAGGAAATATCATCCCACATATGAAGATTCTATGCAAAATGCGGCATCCTATAGAGGTCTTCTCTCCAACTCTCATTCCTTCCCTCCACCATACCATCGGGCCCCACAATTGTCCCTCAACGAACCAGTCTAATGATAGTATGAAAATACCTCTTCCCAACCCACCTGATATGTATGATCATATCATTGGGAACATAATTCTATCCTCTTCAGTATACATACCCATGTTTTGTAAAGTCTGGTTTGTAACATATTAGATAAGGGGGCGCCCATAATGTCTTTAAGTCAAAATTCCCATGGTAACAAAGGTCTTGACCTTGGAGGTGCTCATGTGGACCTCAACAAACAATTTCAGGAGTTGGAGAATCCCACATTTCTTTCCCATTGAGGTGTAGTGTCTTATCATCTTTTATTCTATAGAAACTAGTCAAGGGAATCCCTCTGGGAGTAAGCCCCAAGACATTATTGTGGGTGATGGTACACTTTCTCCTCCTCATATTGCCAAAGTATTTCAAGGAATCAATTTTAATATCCAGGTTACCAAAATAAATGGGGATATGGGCACTCTCAATGTCCTTTCTCTTTCACTTTGGGCCCCAACATCTGTCCGCCATCAAAAAAATGTGGATTGTGTGATATTCATATCTACTAATTCCTCTTGTTTCTGACACTAATTATGGATCAAATAGGATTATAGGATATTGTATTTAAGGACATCCACATGATCCCAGACCCCCAATGGGTCTCTTTTATGGTATAATCCCTAACTATATCCAAAAAACCCAAATGGTCTTCCTCTTTGGTGTAATACCCAAACCATTTCAAACAATGTGATATTTAATTCCCAACTAACTAAGCTATATAGGAAGCCCCCATGAGGCCCAAAAAAACACCCAAACTCACCTTTATGTTATCGAGGCTTCATTATTAGTTAGTTCATATCTTTCTCATATGTACATTTTTTCCAAGACCCTTTCATCACCATCCTTACTGGGTCATACCCGCAATAAGATCTTTCCCCTTCTTGGGTAACCACATATCTTCCAGATCCCTTGGGACAATTCAGCGTAAGTCCCACACCAAAAATTCACGTGTAAACTTCTTCCTAGGTGTCCTTACTATTTGAAATTAAACTTCATGGTTTTCCTCTCATCACATGTCCTTAAAAGATGGTGTATCCTATTATGTGGCACCTAACTATGTAGGTTCTGATTCCATTCATTAGGATATGTAAGAAGCCCATCTTATTAGTTCTAACATGACAACAGAAACAAATTTTTTCTCCCCGGATAAAAATAAACACTATAGACCCAATCTTTATGGTATGAGTTCAATTTCAAAATGAAAAATAGTACAGTAATCTATAATAAATGTAAAAAAGGTACCATTTATGGATATCATCATAAACATAAAGAACCCTCCATTGATGTAGAACCTCATATACCTACAGAAGATTCAGAAACCATGCATTCTAATAAATAATCATTAATTTTAGTGATCCATGTCATAGATAGGTATGAAAAAATGATTCATAATCAAGTATCATATCTATAAGAGAGTCTTATAATATGGAATAATTCTCTTAAAAGGTTGTGTTTAGCCTAAAAATTCATTATCTTGACTAATGTGAGTCTCTATGTGTTGTTGGGGTCATTTCTCAACAACCACCTCAATTTTGGAAAGTAGGTTCATGAAACATCTTCAATGAGAGAACCATTGTGTGTTTCTAGTTCCATGAATAACCTTTTAAATGTATTTTGAGAATAGTGATCCCAACATGGCTGATTATGAAATAATCAAACCCCTCACAATCATCAATTCTAGGGTTATTAATATATTCATCAAAAACAAAATGGTGAACCTAATGTTGAATATATTATCTATAAAATATCCTTGTATTGTTAAAAGTTATAGATATCATGGTTCTCATCATACCACTTAGTTCCTACCATTAAAACCCACACCATTATCATTGGAAACAAAAATTCTGAATTTGATGTGAATACTTAACAAAGGTGATGGTATCAACCACCCTTCAGGACCCTTCTCTCTCAAAATAGAAGAGGGATAAGAAAAATTACTAATGTTGCATGTGGTCATTTATATAGATGCTACTTGGAAAGGGTATTCTTTTTGGTTTTTTATTATATATTTCATGAACATTTAACCAAAACTATCTTTATTTAAATGATGCCTCACTATTTATAGAAGACTTTTTAATCAACCACAACAGAGGTAGGGTACTAAACTAATAAGAGGATGTCATCACCCATCCAACATATTCAACACTAGTTCAAATTCATTGGTTTAGGAGGAACACTAAATGTTTACTCTCCCAACCCTAGAGGTAGCTTTAAACACCCACGATATTTTTATGTCCCACCCGCCATCCACTCAATTATGGTTGATGGTTCCAAACCAGACATACATAATAGTTATCTGAAACTATTTGGGGATCATTTCCCTACAATGAAATAACAATTTCTTGCCTGAACCTAGGTAGGATGATGAAGCTCTCATGGGAAACTTCATTCCAGAAACACATGTGTTCCTCCCAAGGGACCCTGTCAGTAATCATCATCACCAATATTGTGAAGCCTGGAATCCTCACCCCTAAGAGTATACCACTGTGAAGGCCCTAGACAATGTCATGTGGACCCAGTTCCCCAAAGATAATATTAGAGTGTGATGATCATACAATTTGTAATAGGTCATCATACTTATTTAAGAAAAATAATCCCACCAATAAATTATGATGGAAAACTACAAGAAGACACAAATAACTTATCATTCATATCATGCCCTCCAATAAAATATGGAGTGACATTATGAGAAAATGCATATCCCTACTCATTGATATCAATCCCACTAGTCAGATACAGGATCCCAACATAAGTAGATGAAAATTCATGTGGATTCATTTCAATACATATAATAAAAGATGGTAGTAAACTTCAAGTTGATGAAAACACATGCTCAAGTATATCAAGCCTTGCATGAAAGTATGACATAAACTGTAGAAATAAGCTAGTATATCCTAGTTGTAAATTAGGGGTATATTTTTATATCTTCCCAAACATAGGAGGATTTTCAGTATTTACTAATTGGGAATAAAATATTAGAGGAAGAAAAAAATACTTTCTCTAATACTAGAATAACAATATATCCTCGTTCCAACCAAGGAAATCTCTCAACACTTCTTAGAAATGATGGAGTGTTAGTAATCAATCCTTAACCATATCGTACAAACTTACCGAAATACAGTCACATCAGTATAAATAGCTTTTTGTTGGGAATACTATCCCACCTCTTCAAATTGGGTGACTCATCCAAAAAACGGGATGGGCACCCAAGAGAAGAAATGATCTCTACTTCTGTCTAGGTGGGTGTTCAAAAATATTCTTTAATAAATTGATAACAAGATTGGGTAAAAATACTCATTCTAACCAGGGGTCATCGGTCTACTCTTTGGATAGGATATATCTTTTCCAAAATCATGGAATCTAACCATCATATTCTGAAATCACCATGGGATCTGCTTGAATAATAACCCATATATGAAGATAATCACTTATATAAAGAAGCATTGATCTCCCAAGAGGGAGTTTCGAAAAATAAATCATGCCAAAAAACTATAAAATTAATAGTAGACTCATAACCCTTTTCCTCGGGAGGTTTTAGTTTTTTAGGCCATCAAATATCTAATCATGGTGGTTCAAGATCCTTCTAATCCATTACTTAATTGGTAGTTGCAGTTGTGAATTTTTTTCCCTATAATTCTTTTACCATCTGCATTGGAGGTCCTCCGAAATGTATCAACCATAGTGGCTCTATTTGTGGGAACAAACTGATTGATCTTGAGAGCCTATTTCTTGTTGAGCATTATAGTTTTCCTCCTCGTGATTAGTGGATCAAATAGTAATAAGGTTATCCCTTTGATACCATCAACCCTAGAGGTCCTCTCCCAGTTATATGTTATATAAATTTACCTTATAGTCATATATTGACCAATAATCATAGTCCTTTGCATGATGGAATTCACTGTAAAGATATTACTTGTAGTGAGATTTAATTTTATCTAAAATACCATCCATGTTCTATCATCTTCCATGAATGTGATACCGATGGTATAAACTACATAAACATACCCTATAGTAATACATTGATCTATGATGGTAGTCCTTCCTATGATGACATTCACTACAAATTTCCTCCACATTGTGAAATTTCATTTTGACAAGAATGTCCTCCCATTGTCAAGTAAATTATGAGAAATTACCTATTTTCTATGTTTCATATAAATTAGGGTCATGCTATTATAGATACCCTACCAAATACAATCTACATTCAATCTCAAATAGAATTCGACTATAGGAAACAATCATCCCTTGAACCACCATCAGAGTATTTCCATGCCAATGAGAACCCCACTATCCCCATTTCTTTCAAAAAAATGATCAATATGTGATCATGTTTGGATGATAAAGTAAAGGAGTATCAATATGAAAAAAATACGTGTTTATCATGAGAATTAATTTTGTTAGGGATAATATACACATTATTTTTTGGCCCTCATTCACTTCTTAGTTCGACATTCCAAAGGCATTGTTCGAAGAATTCATATACAACATCCATCTGAATCTATGGAAAACTCTCATCTACCAGAAAGAAAATTTATTACCTTATAATGTGCATGAATACCATCTTAAGATGTTGGGAGAGCTTCATCATCAAATGGATATGGAATACCTTGCATCTTTACGGTGATCATGATCGGAGAAGTATCATAGAGATCTTCAATTGACATGAATCAATGCATTGAAAGAGTTACATTGTATATTTATAGAAGCCCTACATAGAGTACATATCCGAGTATGGGGGAACATAGATCATGGAACTTCACCCTAGACCCCATTTGTCCTAACCTGTCATAAATGAAATCTTATAATATCATTACTCAAAGGAGTATATTAATCAATACCCTTACTATGAAAAGATGGAATAATCAATATGAATCAGGTTTGAATAAGTCTCAAAAAGTGTTATTCCCACTGATCGAAACCCATAATAATCTTCTAAATCAATAAAATAAGAACATTATGTAGGATTCTCGCCTAAGGTAATACAATCAATGTGAACTGATTATTTCCATGAATGAAACCAGTACATTGTATAGATCTGACATTGCACCCAACCCATGCTCGAACAAGGATGTGAGAGATAAAGAGAGTTTTGGTTGTAGAATAATCTGAAATAGTATGGAATAATCTCCATTCCATAGGAGTGGGGGATGATTAAAAGACAATTACCCCTAATTAATTGAAATTTCAGCCTGAGGCTTAACAAAAAAAATAACAAGAGAAACCATAGTGCTTAGGGCTAGGGGCATTTTTTCCACAATATCCCCTTCATTGGAAATAAGTATTTTCCCATGTTGAGAGGATAAATAGAACAATGTTATACTATTTTTTCTCATCAAATTAACATATCTTCCATATGTGAAGTGTATGTTAAGGTTTCATTAAGGATCCTTCTAAGTCAGTCATCACCATGTAGCTCGAAGAGGATCCCAGAATAGAAGGGTGATGTCCAGTAAAGGGCGGAAATATACCTCATATAATTTTATATATTGTATGATGACTACAAAGCATTATTCATCGGTGAACCTCATTGTAGCGACCCAAAAATTTCATAAATTACTATTACATAATTTCAATGATAAACAACATAATATTATTACACATAGAGGATTAAAAGGTTTAGTGTCTATGGAAAACTAGGACCACACATAACAAATACATCGTCAATCAAAAACATTTATTTAATTTCTTCTTCACTACCTTGTTAGTGGCACTTGTCCTATCCTTAGTACATGTAGCCACCTTAGGATACACATCAAAAGGGGTGAGCTAAAATCCAAGTAAGAGGATAAATAAGAACAATATATCATGGGGTGAGCATAATCATAACATAGGCAAAGTATCATGAACATGAGAGGAGCATAAATAATAGACTTGAAATGTGGAAATGCATAAAAAAGAAACTTCATGTATTAGTGGTTAGCTACCACACATACTTGTGAACCAAGATAGCATCTTGTTCACACATCATTTCAAATTTACTCATGAGATAAATCACATTACCCAATGCATTGGAGCTCTATATAATTCCAGGCGTACCCGTCACATTTAAACATTCATATTGCGCTATATAATTTCAGGTGCACCCGTCACATCATAACATTATCATTTATCATTCATGAAAAAATGAACATATAAAATAAATGAACATAACTAAACCATGAAAAGTAATGGGTTTCATATCATAATAACACATTCATAAACTTTGGGTTCCCAAAATAAAGAGGGAACAACGTACTTGATACAAGATTCATCAACCTTGAATGAGAGGTAAAAGTTGAGTTCTTAAGAGAATAGTTCTGTCGAAAAACATTTGGATTGACATAAACTTCAGTATAATACATTTATATCCCAGAAAAGGAATGAAAAATATGAAAAAATGATCTTTAAGGAGTGACCATATCAAAAATGGAGTTAAAGAGGTAGAACCCGATGGATTAAAGTTGGGTTCGAGAATTTCCCCTTACCTTGTACCTGAATGCTTCTTTCTCTTTACTGTCCTGTATAATGACATTATATTCATTAATTAGAAATACATAACCATTTTTACATTAATAGGGTTCATTTGTGTTTCATTATGTCATATTATGTTCCTTTGGATGACTTATAGAGTTTAAAGACATTGTTCAGGGATGTTTGTTTTTATTGTTTTTATTGGGTGGTTCACATGTATTCATAAATTGATGTTTGGGTAGAACATGGGTAAACATCCAGAAATGATATTACATTATATTAGTGATATTATAGGAGCATGAATTATTTTATAATGAATTATATTAGATCCATGTGGGTGAATCATTAGATAAGAATTGAATTATGGTTATTTGGGTCAATTTGGGCGGTTTTTTGGATCATAACAAACTTGTTTTATCTTTTCACTTAGTAATATGGGCATAGGTTATTTACAGAACATAAAATAGAACATAATACATATACAATATTCTGGTTCAACCATAAATATGGTTTCATTACCAGATCCAAAGATAGAAATGGAAGAAGAGAGCATGTCGTTTTTGTAGGTGATAAATTAACACCTCATGAACAATGGTCTCTTTAATAAAATAAAAGAAAGAGGGAAAGGGTGTGGGGTGATATAATAGCCCATTAGAATCATGAAATTACATTATATGTATAATACTAGAGTTACAAAACAATTTGGATGAATATAGGTGGGGAGATATCAAGAAAGGAACTTGAACTTGAAAGGAAATTAAAGGAGAAGAGGGAGGGAAATTACCTCTAGAATCCTCCTCTTGAGAACCTCCTTGAGGGCCTAAGATTGTCCTTTTGATGAGACCCGCAGATCGTGGACGTGGGGGAGGGTCTAGGGAAGCAGTTTGGGCAGATTATAGAGAAGTCTTGGAGCATGAGAGGGGAGAGGGGTTTCCTTAATATAAAATTGATTAGTTTATTATTTCCCCACAAGACAAGGAATAGTGAGTCTTGAATGACCAAGAATAGTAATTGTATAGTGTAATCCAGAACCAAGTGTAATTACCTCAAAAGAACATCTTTGATGACTCAATTAATACATTATTTAGCATTTATTGTGAATTATCAGATTCTACTATTCATCAAAAATTCAAGTATCTCAGAAAAATCCAAAAACGTTACCACAACCATTTTTCGATGCGTAGAATCCAAAAATGAAGTCCATTTTTCGCAAATAATTTTTTAAATATTATTAATTTAATATTTAATTGAAATCCTAATTAACTTAAAAAATAGTTTTTAAGATTAAAACTGATTTTATAGTGTTTCCAAAAATTACGTAGGGTCTTATAAAATTATATAAAAACTATAATAAATTGATTCAATAATTTATTAATACATTATAGGGAAATAAATTTTCTTTTAAATTAATTAATTAATTATAATTAATTATTTATGACATAGAAAATACCAAAATGTTTACTAAGGTCAAATTGTCACTTTCTAAGATGTCTAAATTTTATTTTATTATTCATAGGTAATGTTACTCATATGTTAGATGATTTACTATTCATAAGGGTCATATTACTATTCATAAGGGTATGTTACTATTCCTAAGGTTATGTTACTATTCATCAAAAATTATTTTTGTTTCATTAGACTCCATAAATCATCTTCAACCCTACTGTGTATGTCGGATTTTCAAAATTAAAAACATAGGAGTGAAAAAATTATGTTTAAAGGTTACTTATCACTTAGTAGTTCATTATTTTGTGTTTTCATGTTATTTTATGACGTAGATATAAGAAGAGAATTTCCATTGATAAACTTTGGGTCATTACATTCTTCCCCCCTTAAGAAATTTCGCCCCCAAAATTTCACTTTACACAAATAGATGAGGGTACATTTCCTTCATTACCTCTTCTGGTTCCCAAGTTGCTTCCTCAAACATATGGTTCCTCCACAACACTTTGACAAGATGGGTTGTCTAGTTGCGTAGAACCTTATCACTTCGGTCCAGAATTTTTACTAGCTACTCCTCATATGAGATATCATCTACCAGCTGCACCACCTCTGAGTTTAGTAATTGTGAGGGGTCTGGTATGTACTTCGTCAGTAGTGATACATGAAACGCATCATTAACTTGATCCATATTTGGTGGAAGTGAAAGACGATATGCCACAGCTCCTATGCGGTCAAGGATCTCAAAGGGGCCAATATACCTAGGGTTTAGCTTCCCTTTCTTCCTAAATCGCATGACTCTCTTCCATAAAGATATTCGAAGGAAGACTTTATCTCCAACGTTGAACTCCAAGTCCCTTCAACGGTTGTTAGCAGAACTCTTTGGCTGACTTTGAGCAGCTTTGATATGTTTCTGGATAACTTTAACCTTCTCGGTCATCTCTTGAACAAGATCGGCCCCAAGTATCTTTTTTTCTCCAACTTCATCCCAACAGGTTGGAGTTCTACATTTCTTCCCATAAAGAGCTTCATACGGATCCATCTGAATACTCAAGTGGAAGCTAGTGTTGTATGAGAACTCAACCAATGGGAGATGCTGATCTCAACCACCATTGAATTCAAGAGGGCGGGCTCTTAGAATATCTTCAAGCATCTGAATAGTCTTTCCAGATTGGCCATCGGTTTGGGGGTGATAGGCCATGCTATAATTTAATTACGTACTCAAAGCATGTTGATGTATCCTCTAGAATTTAGATGTGAACCATGGATCACAGTCAGAGAAAATTCAGAGTGGAACACCATGCAGTCTCACCACTTCCTTCATATATATCCTTTCAAGCTGATCAAGCGAGAGATCTTTCCGAATAGCGATAAAATGGGCAGTCATGGTGAGTCAGTCAACCACAACCCATATCGTATTATTTCCCTTTGATGTCTTCGGGAGGCCTATGACAAAGTCTATAGTAACATTTTCCCATTTCCACATGGGTATAGGCAATGGTTGCATCATACCTTTGGACTTTTTTCGCACAACATTAACTTGGTAACATACCAAGCACCTTGATATATATTCTGCAATCTCATTCTTCATGTTATTCCACCAGAAGTGTTCTCGGAGATCATGATACATCTTGGTACTCCCATTATGGATAGATAAGGTTGGGCTATGTACATTATCCAATATATCCTTCTTTATCTCAAGTGATGAAGGTACACAAATCCGTGTTCCAGACCAAATTACACCATCATCGTCGATATAGAACTCTTTCAGCTTTCATTCCTTTACTACATTCACCCTCTTTTGTATCTCCACATCATCCCATTGTCCTTATTTAATCTTCTCTTGGATGTATGGTTGTGCAATCATTTGGGCAGGGTAGGATGTATCCCATACCCCTATGATTTCCAAATCCATACTTTGCATATCCAAGAAGATTGGGTCTTTCTCAATCTGCAGCATGGATAGAGTAGCAGGTTCTTTCTTGCTTAGAGCACCAGCTACCTTGTTTGCCTTTTCAGGATGATAGTGAATATAGAAATATTAATCCTTGATTAGCACTAACCATCTCCTTTAACGCATGATGAGCTCCTATTGTGTGAATATATACTTTTGGATCTTGTGGTTGGTGTATATGT
This sequence comes from Viscum album, assembly GCA_963277665.1. Classification (NCBI taxonomy): domain Eukaryota; kingdom Viridiplantae; phylum Streptophyta; class Magnoliopsida; order Santalales; family Viscaceae; genus Viscum; species Viscum album. The sequence continues at coordinate 1,825,598,113 of OY728143.1, read as the reverse complement.
CACACTTCTCACCATAAAGGTTGTGTCGCCAGATTTTCAAGGTAAAAATCATAGCTGCCAGCTCTAGATCATGTGTCGGGTAGTTCTGCTCATGGATCTTCAATTGTCGTGAGGTGTAGGCTATCACATTATCATTTTGCATGAGTACACAATCCATGCCATTCTTTGAATAATCACTGTATATCAAAAAACATTCTCCACTTTTCGGTACTCTGAGTACAAGTGCAGTGATCAGCCTTCTCTTTAGCTCTTTGAAGCTTTCCTCACATTCTACTGTTTAGACATACATTACCCCTTTCCTTCTTAACATAGTTAGTGGGATTGATAATAATTAGAAGTTTCTCACAAAACGTCGGTAGTACCCAGCTAATCTAAGAAAACTACGGATTTTTGTGACACTAGAGGGCCTAGGCCATTCCTCAATTGCCTTTGTCTTTGAAGGATCCACAGAAATTCCCTCACTTTTGATCTTATGTCCCAAGAACGTGACTTGATTCATCCAAAATTCACAGTTGCTGAACTTGGCATACAACTTCTCCTTTCTTAATGTCGCCAACACAAGTCTTAGATGTTCTTAATGTTCCTCCATGATCTTGGAGTAGTTGAGAATATCATCGATAAACACTACCACAAAATTTTCGAGGTAATGTCTAAAGACTCTATTCATCAAATCCATGATGATTGCAGGGGTATTAGTAAGTACAAAGGGTATGACCAAAAATTAATAGTTCACATACCTTGTTCGGAAGCCAGTCTTCTAAATATCTTCCCTCTTCACCTTTACTTGATGATATCCAGAATGAAGATCCACCATTCATAAGTATTGAGCTCCTCTTAATTGGTTGAACAAGTCATCAATCCTTGGGAGAGGATACTTGTTCTTTAGGGTGATCTTGTTGAGTTCCTGATAATCAATACACAGCCGCATGGTTCCATCCATCTTCTTCACAAAGAGCACTGGTGCACCCTGAGGTGATGCACAAGGGCGTATGAACCCTTTGTCCAGATGTTCTTGCAGCTGCTTCTTTAACTCCTCCAGTTCGATAGGATCCATCCTATAGGGTCACTTTGAGATAGGAGTAGCTCTGAGTATGAGTTCAATTGAGAACTCTAACTCCTAATCGGGGGGAATTTCGGGTAACTCTTTGGGAAATACATCATCGTATTCCATCACGATGGACATTTCCTCAAGGTTGGAACTTTCCTTCGACTCAACCATTTAGGTGAGGTATGATTCTTCATAGGGAATCAACACCCACACCATTGAAGGATTTTTCAAAGGATATTAATGATCTTCCTTGCATTTGTAAAGGAGAATGGGATGGTACGGAATATGAAAAGATATTTCCTTTTCCTGATAGTTGATATGTGCTCTATATAACGAGAGCCAATCCATTCCCATTATATTGTTGAATTCCACCATGGGAATAATTATGAGATTTTACGGAAGAAACATCCCACATACGCGAACAAGAGAAGATTCAAACACTTGGGTAGCAATGATTGCACCACTTAGTGTTTTTACAGATATCTCTACTTCAAGGTTTTGGGGCTTCTATTCTATTGTTCTAGAAAACATGCAAGATATAAAGGAATGCATAGAACCAGAATCAAATAAGACTTTTTTCATTCATGAGTGAATAGAAATTGTACCTTGTAATAATTCATTATCATGCTCCACCTCCACAGTAGTGATGGCATAAGCCTTCCCTTGATCCTTTGGCTTTGGTGGTTTCTAATTCTGATTACCCTCGAGAGCTCGAGGTTTAGTGCACTGGTTTGCATAGTGACCTATCTCCCTACAGTTGTATCATTGAACCACGAGTGGTTATCTCCTTTCATTGGCTACATTATACTTCCTTTTCATGTCTTTTCGACACTCTTGAGAATGGTGTCCTTCTTTCCCACACTTGAAGCATTTCTCCGTCCCTTTGAGGTAGCTCCCATGGTGCAACTTCCCACATTTTTGATATGTGGGTCATTGATTTTTCTTCCCACCATTATCATTATACCCACCAGCTAGAAACTCCATCTTTCTTTTCTTATCCCCGTAACCATGGAACTATTCTCTAAAATCCATCTCCACTTTGAGATCACACCGAACAACTTCTTCATAACTCCCAAAGTCTCTAATTGTAAGAGCCTTTCGAAGGTGTGGATTTAATCCACTAAAGAATCTATCAATTTTGCTATCATTGTTGATAAAAAAACCCGAAGCATACCTTGAGAGCCTTGTGAAATTTTCTTCATAGGTTGTGACAGATTCTTATTCATTTTTAATGAGCTCTATGAATTCTCTCTTCATCATTTTATGAAGATTTCGTGAGAAATAATTATTAAGAAACATTATATTAAAGTCTTCACATTCCATCTCTTAAAATTTTTCCCTTGGCTTGGTGTTCTTAATCAAAGACCACCATTGATCAGATTCTCCATCTAGAAGATAAAAGGCTAGAGTCACCTTCTCCTCCTAAAAACAGTGAAGAACAGAAAAGATTTTCTCCATGGAATTGACCCACTATTCCGCAACTAGTGGATCGGAATATCCACAAAACGTTGGTGGTTGTTGACACATAAAACATTCGATAGCCAGTTGATCCCTCTTTGGTGAAGGAAGATGTTCCCCATTATTATGGTTATTGTTCATAACCTGAGATAATTGGGTAATCATCGCCATGATGTTTTGAACTCCACCTCCCAAATCATTGGGGATGTCATTCAGGAAATCGTTGCATTGGCCCTCGCATGAGTTGTTGGCCTGATTTCCCCTGGTTCCCACCATTTTCTAAAATAGAAAAGGTTAGAACAAAACATAAGTAAACAAGTCATGAATAAATTATTTAGTTAAACAATTTATTCCAAAAACATAACATATGATATCCCTAGGTAAATATTCTTGTGTGCATTTTTGTACTTAGTCTCATGCAACAGGTTTTTCTTTAGGGTTCACTAATCCTAATTCCCAAATTAACTAAACCTTGCCTCTAATACCAACTATAGCGACCCAACATTTTCTTACATTACTATTACATAATTTCAAAGATAAAAAACATAATAGTATTACAATTAGAGGATCCAAAGTTTTAGTGTCTTGGGAAAACTAGGACCACACATAACAAATATGACATCAATCAAAAAAATTTATTTAATTTCTTCTTCAATAGCTTCTTAGTGGAACTTGTCCTCTCCCTAGTACATGTAGCCACCTGAGGATACACATTAAAATGGGTGAGCTAAAATCCCAGTAAGAGGATAGATAAGAACAATATATCATGGGGTGATCATAATCATAACATAGGCAAATGATCATGAACATGAGAGGAGCATAATTAATAGACTTGAAATGTGACAATGCATAAAAAAGAAACATCATGTATTAGTGGTTAACAACCACAAATACTTGTAAACCAAGATATCACCTTGTTCACACAAAATTTCACATTTAATAATGAGATTCATCACTTTAACCAATGTATTGGAGCGCTATATAATTCTGGGAGCACCCGTCACATTTAAATATTCATTTTGCGCTATATAATTCCAGGCGCACCCGTCACATCATAACATTATCGTTTATCATGCATGACACAATAAACATATAACATAAATGAACATAACTAACCCATGAAAAGGAATGGGTTTCATATCATAATAACACATTCATAAACTTTGTGTTCCCAAAAAAAAGAGGGAACAACATACTTGATACAAGAATCATCAACATTGAATGAGAGGTAGAAGTTGAGTTCTTAAGAGAAGAGTTCTTTCGGAAAACATTTGGATTGACATAAACTTCAGTATAAAACATGTATATCACTGAAAAGGAAATAAAAATAGGAACAAATGATCTTTAAGGAGTGTCCATATATAAAATGGAGTGAAAGAGGTAGAACTCGAAGGATGAATGTTGGGTTCCAGAATTTCCCCTTACCTTGTACACGAATGCTTTCTTCTCTTTAATGTCTTGTGTAATGACATTATATTAAGTAATTAGAAATCCAGAACCATGTGTATATTAATAGGGTTAATTATGGTTTCATTACATCATATTATGTTCCTTTGGATGACTTATAGAGTTTAAAGACATTGTTCAGGGATGTTTGTTTTTATGGTTTTTCTTTGGTGGATCACTTGTATTCATAAATTGATGTTTGGGTAGAACGTGGTTAAAAAACCAAAATTGATATTAAATTATATTAGTTATATTATAGGATCTTGAATTATTTTATAATTAATTATATTAGATCCATTTGGGTGAATCATTAGATAAGAAATAAATGATGGTTATGTGGGTCAATTTGGGCGGTTTTTGGATCATAACAAAATTGTTTTAACTTTTCACTTAGTAATATGGCCATAGGTTATTTCCAGAACATATAATAGAACATAATACATATAACATATTCTGGTTCGACCATAAAAATGGTTTCATGACCAGATCCGAAGGTAGAAATTGAAGAAGAGAGCTTGTCGTTTTTGAAGGTGATAAATTAACACCTCATGAACAACGCTCTCTTTAATAAAATAATAGGAAGAGGGAAAGGGTGTGGGGAGATATAATAACCCATTAGAATCATAAAATTACATTATATGTATAATAATACAGTTAAAAAACAATTTGGATGAATATAGTTGAGGAGATATCAATAAAGGAACTTGAACTTGAAAGGAAATTAAAGGAGAAGAGGGAGGGAAATTACCTCTAGAATCCTCATCTTGAGAACCTCCTTGAGGTCCTAAGATTGGTCTTTTGATGAGACCTACAGCTCTTGGACGTGGGGGAGGGGCTAGGTAAGGTGTTTTGGCAAAGTTTATAGGAGGTTTGGAACTTGAGAGGTGTGTGGAAAAGAGGGTGTGAAGGGTCGCTTTTATAGTGGAGGGGAGAGGGGTTTACTTAATATAAAATTGATTAGTTTATTATTTCACCACAAGACAAGGAATAGTGAGTCTTGAATGACCAAGAATAGTAATATTATAATGTAATACCGAACCAAGTGGGCTTACATCAGCAGAACATCATCGATGACTCAATTAATACATTATTTAGCATTTATTGTGAATTATCGGATTCTATTATTCATCAAAAATTCAAGTATCTCAGAAAAATCCCAAAAATTTACCCCAACCATTTATCGATGTGTAGAATAAAAAATTTTAGTCCATTTTTCAATAATAATTTTCTAAATATTATTAATTTGTTTCTTAATTAAAATAATCATTTACTTAAGAAAACAATTTTTAAGAGTAAAACTGATTTTATAGTTCTTCAAAAAGTTATGTAGGGTCTTATAAAATTATATAAAAACTATAATATATTGATTCAATAATTTATGAATACATTATATTTAAAGAAATATTCTTTTAAATTAACTAATTAATTATAATTAATTATTTTTAACTTCGAAAATACAAAAATGTTGTCTAAGGTCAAATTGTCTGATTCTAAGATGTCTAAATTTTATTTTATTATTCATAGGTATTGTTAATCTTATGTTGGATGATTTACTATTAATAAGGGTCATATTACTATTCATAAGGCTATTTTACTATTCCTAAGGCTACGTTACTATTGACCAAAAATTATTTGTGTTTCATTAGACTCCAAAAATCATCTTGAACACTACTATGTATGTCGTATTTTCAAAATTCCTAACATTGGAGTGACAAACTTATGTTTAAAAGTCACTTATCACTTATTAGTTCATTATTTTGTGTTGTTGTGTTATTTTATGACATAGATATAAGAAGGGAATTTCCATTGAAAAACTTTGGGTCATTATACTCATCGACTCCAATCCCGTTGAAAAAAATTAAAATTATAACGACATTGAGGAGGAAGGAGAGGACAGTCCTATCTGGAATACAATCCACACTGAGACAAAATAAGTTGGTGTGCATACCTGGAACTAAGGAATTACCCAGAATATGGTTTATCCCTAAACTAATCCCTTAGTTCCTCTGCAAAAAAAATCTACCCAAGAAAAAAGGTAAAGGCAAGGCCACATATAACCCACATCTTTCACAAAAAGAGGTTGAACCCCGTATAATCGAAGATAGATTCACTCAGAAGAAGGAATAAATGAAATAGATGAGGAGACTCAATACTGTATTTCTCCAATATTCCTTTTCTACCAAATATTCTCCACGAGTAGAGCCTCAACGTACACATCAAGTAGGTTAACCTCAACAAAAAGGATTCATCCCATAAACTAGAGTAGGACCGGAGAATCCACCCAACCTTGTGTAAGGACAATATATTTAAATTAACCTGATTGTAGATGGATATAAATATTTCCCTCCATTGGAGAAACAACAAGATCATATTCATGAAATCCTTCAAAATTTATCCTTGGTAGGATAGCCTTCGTAATAATGGAAAAACCATCACGTCAGGTTCTACCTATTGTTGTACCTATCCAATATCTGGCAAAACAAAATTGAAATCAAGGTATTATAGACACCATCTATTCAATGGTATCTCAACAGGATGTCGTGATGGGATGTGTTCCCCAATATATCTATAAAATAAACCTTACCCAAAATGGGTGACCGACATTCTACCCATTCCAAATTGTAGGATTTTTATGTTTTTGATATTCAGTGGCTCACGAGACCTAGAACAACCTTTAAAACAATTTTCATCCCATTATGATCCCATGATAGGAACTCCAATACAATATGAAGCATTGAAAATCGTATGCTTCATATAATCCTTTCCAGATCCAACTTCCAAATAGTACATCGATTTTCTATCTCTATCAATATTGGGATGGGAAGACCTCTGTCAGCAGTTTCTCATTTAGTTTTGCTCAATTCTAAATAATACAAAAACCCATGGCCTATCAAATTAAAAACAGTGAGAGAAGATGAGAGTATCATATTTCATTATTATGTGGAAATGGTTGACCAACTCTCTCAACTGACTTCTTCTCCATGAAAATATGTTCTCTCCTTTCATAGGTAACCTTCATGAAAATTAACAAACTATTCTCAACTCAGGGACATATAAATGTGGGTTTGAGTATTTCACATCCATTTCTTATAAGATAAATGATTCCCTACAATATACTATTTTCTAGGCTTTAATTACCCCAAAAATATTGCAGAAAGGATCAGAGAATGTGGAGGTGGTTTCTTTCACACTCAAATCAGCCTCTGTGCTGGAACCAACTCCAAAACACACACCATATTTTTCCAAAATACATGGGCATCAACTAAAAACCCACCAAAAAATGACTAGTGGGTAGGGCACAGGTGAAACCAATTGGAGGATATAATGAGACAATTTTATTCTATTCAAGAGGGTTATGTCCATAGCTACTTCATAACCTCTATGGATAATGGTTTACTCTATATGCTTGAGACTAAGAAGCCCGTACAGGCAGGTATCAATGATTAGATATATTATTTCCCATTATATTGTAGTTTCAAACACACCATTTAAGAATGTTTTATCTTAAAATACACATTTGAAAAAATGGTGTACTTTGGGCATGTGAAGTTGGGAAAGCCGCCAATATGAGTAGAATATTTTTTTACTACTGATCCTATGAATGGAAATGAGTGGAAAGATGTTGTTATAAAATGGAAAGATAATTTTTATGGTTGGATGAATCAAAAATAAAATCAACCAAACTCATTTTATTCTCCTAGAATAGTTAAAAAACCTAACTATTCCACCAACCGGTTTTACTACAACACAGTTGACACCATCATCACTACAAACATCAAAAATCCTTCCATTCAAAAAGAATCATAGAAGATGATCCCAAATCAAGTTGTATGTTAGATCTACCATATTCTAATTTTGGCCTTCAAATTTTATTATGAATCTACAAACCCATCAAATGGTACTTCCATAAATGATCATCCCGAAAAAATCCACACCGAATGATAAATTATTCATAGGTAAACTTAATTAATTTCAATCAATGGATCCCTTCTCTAATGATGATTATAAATATAAACCCAAATTATACACACATAGTTATGGACCCAGAAGAAGAGGCTACAAGGGATGAGGATTATGGGGAAGGTGTAGTTGTAAAAGGAACAAGACTTATAGCCACGTCCCTACTTGGACTATTAGTGGTCACGAAACTTGCGGAAGATCCCTTCAAAAAATCCAATTGTAAAAGAACAATATGCATTTTTATGAAAAAAATCCATGATGAATTGATCACTCTAGAATATCAATCATAGGGTCCATAGGTTTCGTATCACCCTCAATGTGTAGGTTGGCCTATTTAGCCTAACCTGCCAAGGATAGAGAACCTAAAACTCCTATTTTGATGTCTAATGCATCCGCATCAACTTTTCTAGCCCCTAGAATGCTTTTGAATGAACATAACCACACAAGGATGTCTATGAATTTAGACCGTAGGTATGAAATCTTTAAATATTAAGCCTTTGTATCAGGTAATTTATCAATCCTAGATTCCCTAAGCTAATCAAAATACCAAGGAAAGAACTCGTAGAATCCATGTTATGCCCCAAGGAGTTTGAGGCTGTGGTTTCAGATATAGAATCCAATATGATAAAAACTTATCCTACCTCACATTTCTTGGTTATATACTTAATAATTAATGATAAGGAAACTATTATAAAAGGACACATCAGTCCCTTGTACATGTTTGACAGGATAAATTATGTCACATTCCAAAAAGTCTTCATTTACAACCACTCTAGAGTTAATCTCATTCAAGTATGACGACATCGTCAACTATGAAATAGTGATTTTAACCTATCAACTTCCTCTATAACACTAGAGGGCTATGAAAAAGTTGAACAAAATTCATTTGTCCAAATCAAGCTCAATTCACAATTTGTAGACCTCATATCCAACATAGAATTTTTGGTTGTTTAGAATGATATGATCTTTACTTTCTTTCTATGAAGCCCTTGGTTGCATCAGTATGTATAATTTCAATTATAATGTATTAAATGCATAAAATTTTTCATCTATGGAAATATTAGGAAATCAAATGCTAATAATGTCCCATTTCAATCCCAAGAGCTACATTATATTGATGCAAGATTCTATCAGATGGAATAGAAGCAACCCATGGTTTTTGTTGTGGCTTAGATCATTGCCTATAACCATTCGGAAATGATCTTGTCCAACCCATTAAAAGAGTTCATCGATGATTTCATGTTACACATCATCTAGTCGAGCACATGAACCCAAATTCCAATGCATATTTAGCAGTCTACCTGATATCTGTTGTGACAAATGAATTTAGCAGTGTTGAAAATTTTATTGACTCTCTAGGTAATGCTAAAAGCGCAGATGAAAATGACTGCATTCCATCCCTATATTTCCAATATATCCATACCTCATCAATTGATTCAAAAGATTATATTTCATCACATCAAGAGGAAGAATCGGCTCATTTTCCATCCCTCACTCCATCCCCTCTACGATTCTCAGGAGAAACCACATTTTCTCCTAGGTCAAGGAAATTCATTTTAACTTATGAATTATAATTCTGAGATATCAATTACTATCCGAAATATAGATATCTTACCCCATTATATTTCCCCTATGGGACAAAAACATGAAATTGAAGTGTCTAAAGAGTAGGAGGAAGAACTTTAAGATGCCCCTCTAGAATTTGTGTAAGGAATCTCAATAACCATTGATGAACTCAAGGAAAACTATATAGGAAGAAAAGTTGACCCAAAACCCAATATGATCAGTAAAAACACTTCTACTAAATAATAATTGGTATATAAAACTTTTTTGGAAGAATCGTTGGACTATTTTCGTATGGAAATACATAAAAATTTTAGGCCTTGGCATTGAGGTGGTCACTCACCACTTGGGATTTCCAAAGGACCATCAGGGTTATAAATATGCTACTCAAAGTATGTTTTAGACACTTGCTACCGAAATTGAATATGATGATGAAAAAATCATAAGATCTGACATCATTCAAGGTGTCCTATTTTTAAAATGGTTGGAAAATATAATCCTCGTCAAGAAAAAAGAATGGGAAAATCAGAGTCTTCATTGTTTTAGAAATCTCAACCAGTACTACCCAAAGGATGATTTCCTAGTCCCAATCACAAAACAATTGATCGATGCAATAGGCAGATACCAGTCCCTCTCATGCATTGAATGATATTCAAAATACAAACAAATCTAAGTGGTCAGATGATACGAATAAGAAACTTACTTTAGATCCCCACTAAGAGTATATTTCTATTAGGTAATACCATTTATATTGAAGAATAGTGGCGCTACATATCAACATGACAATCATAGTATCATTAAACCCTTCATTGGGATGTTTTTCAAATTCTACATTTACGATGTGGTGGTTAAATATCAACAGAGCTATGATCACCTAGCTAATCTTGGATTGATATTTAATAAACTATGATAGGAAAACCAAAAAAATAAACCACTATAAATGTTAATTTGACATTACCATAGGGAAATTTCTCATCTTCATCATATTCCATCATGACATAAAATTATAGAAAGAGAAGACAAATTATATCCTTAATATTTCACTACCTCAAAACAATAAGGAGTTGAGGGAACTTTAATGAAACATAGCAAACATGAAAAACATTATATTCAACCCTATAGTAAAATTTCTTCCCTTCACCAGGATGATTAAAATGCAGTTACAAATCCATGGATTAATGATTTTTGGGAAGCATTTGACAGTCTCATGAAATATTTTATGATCCCGCTAGTGCTAATTCCTCATATAAATGAAGGCCTCTTATTTTTTTATGTTACATCCTTAAAGAGATCATTGGGTGACATCATTGTGTTAAAAATGTTTTCTAAAGAGACAAAAGTATCTACTACCTAAATTGAACCATGATTAATGATGAAACTCATTATTTTGATATCAATAAAGGCTATTTGAAACTAATATTTGTTGTCTAGAAATAGATACACAACCTGTAGCATTATGAGGTCCATTTTCTCATCATAGTAAACCATGGAAATAAACTCTTAGCCATCATATGTTGATAGGGTTTATATCATGGTGGATGGTCATCTTGTATCGTTTTAACATTTCATTTGTCCCTAATAAAGACTTCATTGGATACTGAATTTCACAATGTAGAGGTATTCTCTGCTCAAGAGGTCCCCCGGATAAGGGAGATGAGTTTTGATAGTGAACATAGAAGCCTGACAATAAATAGTATGGAATACTCGAAGAACAATAATGTGGGGAAGCGATTCATACTCATTTCTCTAGCAAAGGCAGTACATTCTTATTAATTTCTTTTTATTGGAAGGATGTACCAACAATGATGTAGAAAATAAGTTTCTCATTGCAGTGATAGAGTGGGAGCATTAGGTACAAGTAAAACTAATGAAGATAAAAATAAATATAGAATTTTTTATCAATCATATCATTGATGATCATCCCCAAAAAAACAACTAACCCTAAAAAACCACATCTAAGGACTAAGATAGGGATTCACTTGGGATTTGAAATTGACTCATGTCCCATGGTCACAAAATACACAAAATGATATATATACAAATATAACCAAGGTTATACTAAATCCAAATCAGGATGAATAAATCATTATAATTGAACACAACTAGATGGTATCACTTTTTCTAGGTCAACACAGAAGAGATCAATTAAGTTGGCCTAGTCCCAAAATTGTATGGTACTACCACCAGATGGATGACATCATTGAATTAATGTATTAAAAATATAGTACTCACAGTGGATAGAGTCGAGGAAGTGAAAATCTAGAGATGAGATGTTAACATTTTTCTAGATGATGTCATGACTCATCAAAAGGAACTCTATAAAAGGATCCTTGAGGGGGTCATTATTACATACATTTATGGAGAATATATTGTTTCTTCCATAAAACAAGTGTAAAACAGTACATGTGGTACCCACCAGTCAGGTTTCATTATTTTCCATCAAATCCGAAGGTATGTGTACTAGTATCTCAATATGGAATAAGATTGTACAAAATATTACAAAAAGTGTCATCCATACCTAGTTCACACCTACACCATTCACAAACCCCTGAAGTTTCTACTCACAACCAAATACTCCTAGACATTTTCCATGTGGCGAATGGTTATAATAGGACCATATCCTCCATCTACACTTGATTATTTCATGGACATTATTATTGAAATCGAATTATTCTCCCAATAGGCCTAAGCTATAACAGTCAAAGAAGCCAGGGAAAGGAATATTGCTAGCTTCATGAAATCTAACTTCGTCATCACATTCAGTGCCCATCATTCAACACTGACTTAAAAAGGAAACAAATTATGTTCTGATCAATTTGAATAGATATGTTATGATTATACCATAATGTATAACCACTCATATTACTACCATGTAGAAACTAACTGATAGATAGAGGACTTTTACAATACCCTTTTGAATATACACTATAATATGTTAGATGAGGATAAAATTATTGGCTGGAAATGATTCAGTATTCTTTGAGGGATTACTAGACCACAACCATAATTACCATACAAGGGAACCCATACTCATTATTATATGGGATATAGGTGGTCCTACCCATCAAAGATCAATTTATGTTTCTTTTCATATCCATCTGTGATCATTTATCCATATCTGAGAAGTCCTAGAAACGACTATATGAATTGGACTGACTGGATGAGAATAGATTTTATACCTTGTATTATTTGAAAGTCCACCAAAACTAGATTCCACGAGACTATCAAAAAAACCACATTTGATCTTTCCTCAAGGTAGATATGGTGTTAGTCCCCCAGAATCTGATGATACTTATAAATAATCCTATAAATCTAGAGCTAGTGTGGGAGGTACCATATGTCAGACATAAGGTCTACTACAATAAATCTTATTCCATAATCTCAATGGATGGAAATCATACCATGTCTCTTACCAATGCAAGGATATTCAAGAAATACTTCATGAAAAAAATAAACACATTTTCTCTACTGCATTACGTTAAAATGCATGGCTGGTCTTTTTCAAATGACCTTAAAATTTGACACATAATCCATGTTGCAAGATGATAAACTGTATGACACCAATTTCCTTGTTGTAAATGATAAAATACATAGAATTATCTTTTTAGATACATGATATTTAGTAGAAAAAATGTGCTCATTATACAAGACCTTAAAATGTAAAGGAATCATCATATCATTGATGATTCACCACACTCGACAAGGATCTTTGCAGAAGGAAGATGAAATTCACTAATCCCTATGTGAAAGACAAATCCAAATAGGGAATATCTCCATCAAAGAACTATGTATGAATTGATTCCTACCATTTCAAGACTAGTAGTGACACTTGGACTTAGAATATCATTCCAAGATGTAATGCAACTTTCCTTCCACATTAGGTGACCCACATCCTTGTCACAAGACTCTAAAATGAATAACAAATGTCCATGACACATGACATTAAAATGTATAGTTCCTTAAGAACTACATGTGTATTGATTATTATTTCAATGGGATATATAGGTAGTCTTAGATCTTATTTCCTACGACCAACGATTAAATAAAGAAAATTCACCCTCTCCTGCATATGAACAAAATCAATTTAGGGGACCCTAAAGTGGGTCCTTCCATTGATAGTTCCATTTCAAGTAAAAATTCCCCACTCTATAAATAAGCCAAATCTATGAAAGGAAGCATGTTCAGAACTACCTGTGTCTTGATTCCTAGAATCATAGGATATGTAGTAATGCCTATATAACCAATCTCGGGTCAAGCTGTAGCAAACAATATAACCTATTGGATAAATCAACCCTCCTCTACAAATGGATCAGACCAGCATGGATTGTTCCTATTTAGAACTATGTGTGGCATGATTTTTATCCACAAATATATATTGTGATTCCAGGATCCCAAGTCTCAATTACTTCCAGAAAAATCAATATAACCAACGGAATAAATTCCCTCGATATGTATGGATTAGACCTGTGTAGAGACTTCCCATTCAAGAAATGTGTGTCGCTTGATTCCAGTCCACAAAGGATATATAATGATGCCCAAATTTCCAATATCAGGTCCCAGGGAAATAATCAATAAAATGAAGGAAAATAAATCCTCCATATATATGGGTCAGGCCTTCATAGCGGTCCAATTATTGAACAACATATGGCTTGATTCTCACTCAAATGAGATATGTAGAACCACTTGGATATTAAATCCAGGTCTAGCCACCACAAAAAAAAAGATTTCCCTATCTGCCTTTTTTATCACCTTTCTATGGAAAAATAATTTGTTTCCACATAACATAAATAATATCTCATAAGGGATTCAATGTTTCGGTTATTTTATCTCAGAATGATCAAGGCATATAAATTCTCATTAGAGTTACTCTGGTCCTAGTTGTACGACATTAAAAGGAACAATAAATGTCTTTTATGCATGACATTAAACTTCATGGTACGTAAAGAACGATGTTTGGAATGATTCTCTCTTTAATGAGATATGTAGTGATTCATATACCTCAATTCCTAGTATAATCCACATGGAAATAAATTTACCTATATCTTATGTACAAACAATAAACTATGCATGAGAAAGTAAATTTTGGTTCCTTCATTCTAGGATCTGTAAATGAAATATAATTATTCTCTTTGACATATGAGTCAGATATATATAGGGAAATTCTCTCTACTTGGTTAACCACAGTCTAAATTCCTCATAAATATTTGACAAAATTCCTTCCACTTATAATACTCTGTGGCCTGTGCATTTTCATATCTCCAAAATAGTTTTTTTTCATCAGAAATGGAGGGTTAGTGTCATGAAGAATATTTTGTTTCACTATACACAATATTCGCCAATTGGTTCTGCATATGTCAAAAATAGAAAACATCTAAAAACCAAATCAATACTCATACCCATGAGAGGCCTCTTCTGTCTCTGTAATCCCTAAGATAATTTTCATCTCGTATCAATTCTCCTAATCCACAATCCCCCAGAATCATAGTTTTCAATTTCCTTCTCCCTCACATCTGAGTCATGTTAGAACATCCATTCCCAAGGATCATTTTATTACTCATTATTCATATGACATATGGTCCAAGCCATGTGATCTAAAAATAAAAGGCCACATTTCGTCCATACAATATGACATTAAACTACTTGTCTGATATCTTAGTTGCATGAAACTAAATTCCATGATGTCCAGAAACAACATATAGATTTTTACTACTATCAGAGGATATATAGTGACATCTGAATCCTAAAATATAGGTCTATCCACAACATAAAAATTACTCCCATTTTCAATTTAAAAGGGTAATACCTTCACTATAAATGTTTACATGAGAACTATGTGTGGACTGATTTTATCTTTAATGAGATATAGAGTGACACCCAGATCATATATCTTGGTAGTACAAACACAAAAAAATCCACCTCCTTCTTATATATGAGATATATTTTCAAAGGAATCTCTAACGCATTTCTCACCCTAATCACAATCCAATATTCAATGATAAATCACCCTTCCCCAAACCATAGTTCAATCAACGTGTGGAGAAACCATCCAATAACATTGTACGGATTTATTTTTGTTGAAACGAGATATGTAGTGATGCATAAGCCTAGTATCTTGGTCCTGGTAATAATTAAAAAAATAACCATTTTGAATATGGGGTAGACATGTGTTAGGAAAATGTTTCTTCCCTCTCGTGGGAAATTTCAGCTTGAAATACATCATTCATATTCAGAAACATTCCTTTCATAACACAAACACTACGATCGAAGAATTCTAAAACTCTACAAACCTAACTGACCATCGAAGATAGAGGGAATGTTTCTTGAGGAAAACTATTTAACTATGCACCATATTCCCTAGTTGGAACATCATAATGTTCCCACAAAAATGGCCTATCAACCAAATTCAAATTTGAAATTAGGAGAGATATCTTCTATCTCAATATGCCCCAATGATGTTTTACATCCCATATCACTCCCCAAATTTATAAACCCTTATATTAAATCTTACAACCTTTCCTCTTCATGCCTGAGATAATTTAATAATCTTGGATATTTTATCTTAAAAATGGAAGATAATTTATCAGAGGGACAAAGATGAGTGACACTAAATGGTATCCCTCAAACTCCCTTTCCAAAAGATGTTTAATTTTATTATTTGTATCTTAGATTCATGACATTAAACTTCACCATGATCCATATGTTCTTTATACAATACAAATTCATGTAGTAGTGGTTTTTCATTCATTTTTACTTCCAAAATATATTCCCTTGTCATTTTTAGATATCATTCCCTTGACAAGTCACCCTTCATGGTTTTTAGAAATCTAAACTTTTATGAATTACTAGGCTATTGAAAATGGAGGGTCAGTATCCTAAATACACCTTTTTTGACTATACATAATATTCTTTACTCGGCTCTTCATAAGTTTCCACCATAAAATACCTTCCAACCAAGGGAAAATTATTTTTAGGAGGGTAATTTTCTATCTTGGTATTCCATAAAGACATCATTCTATAAATATCCTTTCAAACATGATCTAGGATTACTCCAATTTTATTTTTCCTATATCAATCCCTAGATTTAAAAATAAAAATATTTTGGTATAGAAATCCACTATTCACATATGAAACATATTGGGACATTCTCATCCAAAAAAATCTACTCATATCATCACCCCATAATTCATGGTCAATGATGTTTGGAAGAAATAAAATTCACATATATTTGACTTGAAAGTCAATAAACTTCCTAGAAAAAGTGAGATATTAGCCTCCATTTTTAAAACCCTCAATGGGAACCCTTGATAAATGTTGATTCATAGCTTTCTAAACCAATTCTTTGAATGATTTAAAAAACATGAGAAATCAAAAAATTCACAAAACTTGATATGTAAAAACCCTAGAAAGGGATTCATAATAAAAAATCATGTTACACCAACTAAGAATTCATCATATAAGGGTTATCCAAAAATTAGTGTGGTAGTAGAAAAGGGGGAATTTCTGTTGGGTTCTCCATATAACCATAACAATAGCCAAAAATATGATCACGATGTCCGTCGAATCATGAAAAAATTAAAGAGTTTCATGATCATGTTAACATGACTAGAATAGGTAGTTATTGAAATGGATATTTAGTGATTAAACCATTCATGTTTCATGGTATATTTTTATTCAATGAATACTGAAAATTATGATCAATTAGTATTGTAGGATAAGATAAAGGATAAGAATTGGAGGGTGAGTAGGTTTTAATTTATTCATTAAATGTAAACGAGGAAAGAAAAAACACATCATAGTGTCTCTTCTTGAATTTTCATGATAAAAATTGGAAAAAAAAGAAAACAATAATATCTATAGTGAAACTTGGTATGCCCTATTCAGCTGATTGTCTAGAGTCTAATGTGATCCTTCAATGTCATGTTCAAGATTTTCTATTTGTCTCATTTCTGATTTAGATAGTGTGAACTTTGTTCTATTGAAAACCCTTATCCCTCTACATTTCTATTTAATGTATTTGATTCCAATAATTAAGGATGATAAATGTTACTTTAGCCTAGAAATGGGAGCCTCACATTCTTGTAGCTCTATACTCCATCTAACCATCTAATCATAAAGTTGTACGTCTTCATCCACCATGTGATGTGGCACAATATAATTAGACTTTTTAGATTCTTTCTGATGATTAGATTAATTAAATTGTACAAGTTCACATTCATGACTAGGAATGCCTTCTTGAGTAATAAAAATTTAATGAATAATGACATGAAATAGTCAGTTGATAAACCCGCTTTCACCCAAGTCAAAGAAAAATTCATGGAAACTGTCGAACGTTTCAGAAATATTCTCTAATAGAGTCTCTATCAAAAGTATGTAAATTTGGTGCTCCAAAATTTTTCTACATCCAACTGTTTAATAG
Organism: Viscum album; assembly: GCA_963277665.1. NCBI lineage: Eukaryota > Viridiplantae > Streptophyta > Magnoliopsida > Santalales > Viscaceae > Viscum > Viscum album. The sequence goes on along the minus strand of OY728143.1, from coordinate 1,825,580,222 downwards.
AAGAACTGGTATACATGCCCTATTCACCCACTACTATTGGTATATATTTCGGGATTACATTTATGGTAGAAATGCTCGTTCTAAAATGTGATAGGAATGTTATAAATTCCTCCATATATATCAGTAGTTAAATATATTGAACAGATATGAGAGACATGTAACCAATTTGTGGAGTTTTCAATGTTGTTCTATAGGGATCGATTTCGGTAGGGCTACTAGTAGTACAAGATGAAAATGTAAAATCTTTACTGATTTCAAAAAATATGGAAAATAAGAATGAATATCCCCTGAAACATGTGGAATGATGAGATGCAAGACTCTTTCTCTTTAAAACTGGTGAAGGAATCATGTTATGAAAAGAACTATGAGTATCCAATGTTTTATGGAACCGTCAAACTAGCCTCCCAGCACCCCATCAGGATAGTACTCAACCCACATTTGGGAAAATTCCCATGATAAGTAAATTAGAACTCTCATTGGAGGAAAATGGATTTTACTTATAGAATCCTCACATGTCATCATAAACCATAACTGATGAATAATGACTAGGTGTGATTCCTTTTTAATCTGGGTAAGGGGGAGAGATGAATCCTATAGTAGGCATCCAATTTTTTTTGAAAACCATTATGGAAGAAAAGGCTCACAAAGGGTTTCCCAATCCACCTGAGAATTCAGAACCCCATTTCACAGTGAAAAAAAGGTGGATAACTCATCTAAATAACCTCTACCATTATATATCACTACTACTTGGGGTTTCAAGTAAGGATTGAAGTAAAAATGGGATAATAATTCAAAAACTCAACAATATCATTAATACTCAGGGATGTTGGGTTAACTATGAAAATGTTGAATAGTGTAGGGTGAAATCAAGACAGAGGATTTTTGGGGTGTACTAATTTGTTTAGCATCGATAGTGTTTGGCCACCATGCACTTCAAGAATTAAAATGGTCTGCTACAAGGATTTGAGGATCACCCATCTGGTATTTTCCCCAAATATTCAATGATACAAGAAATGGTGGGTATGACTAAGATGATAGGTTTTCTCTATCATAATGTGTCCTCCATAATCACAGTGCAGACTTAGAAACACTTATAAACATCATTAGATGTAATGTGCCATCCTCTCTTAAACATAGTGAAAAATAATACAAGTTAAAAGTCTAAATATATGTCTAGCCAGATCTTATATCCCCACACAGTATGTTTGTCTACCTCAAGTGTGTCATTGTATGAACCCTAGATAACCCAAGACTACTGTGTAGGATGAGTATTGGTACAAAGAACATTCGGCCTTGGACTGCTATCTTTAAATCCCAGATTTATCCAATCTCTAAAAGGAATGAGATAATGAGTATTAATATGAATACCCATTTATTTCTCTATAACAATCATTAAATCACTAACTAATGGAAAGCCATGTTTGGTATCATTCTAGGTAATTGATGTGGGAAGGAACTGATTATACATATTACTGAGATTTGGTATTCCCCCTAATTGTTATTTAACCCATAAGGTCACCTCGACTTGGATAATTGTGAGATGAAATGTGTAGGTTCTCAAAGAATGACTAATTATTTCATCTATCATCCTTTTCAGTGAATAAATAGAAAACTGAGAAACACCCCTCCATGGTACATTCTGAATACCGCTAATTGTTTCATAAATTTCATTAAATTTCACTTCACCAAAAATGTGAAATCCCATTCATCTAAAAAATCCCTCTACACCACAAGTCCCAATTGAAGATCCACCAACTTTTTGGATTTCCTCTTATGAGGTTGAAAATGAAAGAATAATCTTTAATGGGGGATTACAGGGATATTTCATGGTGTTCTTGATTTTTTTGAGTTAATAAAGAACCATTTATAATATAATCCTCCCCTTGTCACAACCCATAAAAATCTACCAAATAGTAGATACGTTCACATGCGAATGATCCCGAGACACATCGAACCCATCCAATGGATGATTTTGGTTATCCAGTGGAAGGATAGCATCATCTGGAAGACCAAAGTTCTATAATGGTAATTTATTGGATGATAGGTAATTTAGAATCCTTCTTGGAAAAAAGACTCTTCAAGAATACTAGTCCTGACCCGAACTAATCTAATATCAAACCAAAAATACCCCAATCCCATCTCTACAGGCTAAGGGTTAGAGACAAGCACCAATGGGACACTAAACACATGAAGGCCGTTACCTAAAAAACATACAAACACACACACACAACTAACTCATTTACAAAGTGCAATGGGGATGAAATTATGAATTCAACAATGATATAAATATACCAAAGATTCATGAACCACTAAACATAGTGTAGTACGGTAGTGTATATTTAAATGAAATAGGGAAAAAATACGCACCCAAATTTGAAATATGTCCCAAACTGAAAAAACTAGAAAAGGAAAAATAGATGAGAGAGCCTAACTCCTATATCCCATTCTATGACCATAATATGCAGTCCAATCAAATTGTATCCATAGCCTATTCTACATTCACGATCAACCCTTCCTCTATATATAAAAGACACAACTTTTTGTTGGAAAATCCCATGTATGGGGTGAGTATATACACACCTAGTAAAACTCCATAAATAGATGAAGGGGTAGTAGCAAGTGATACAACTTAAGGGGGATGTAGTGTATCAAACAAGGTACAATAAGAGAGTACAACTCAACCCTACAAGAGAGTGAAAGTAAGATCATCCAAACACAAGGATCTCTAAATGGTTAGAAGATGAACATCTCTTCGAGTATTTTTTAACTAGAGCAGGGGATTGGTCTCATCCATCAATGAGAATCTAAACACTAACAGCACGTGGCAAACCCCAAACATCTTCACCTCTCCTGAAAAGAGATTGATTATACACGAGTATTTGGTATTGAATGAGGATATATATATATACATATATTTACTCAGTTATAGAATCCCAAATGATAGTGTAAGGGGATCTACATCTGACAGATCATCCCAAGAAGAAGAGTAACCAATAGTTCCCAAGTAAGTCCAGCTACAATGCCCAATATCCCACACATATTACCTGAATATGAAAGTCAAAGGGTCTCAATCACCACACTATGATATTATCTTCTTAGGCAGCATTAAATCTCCCACATAATTTAGAGTCACATAACAAGAACACATTTTGGTGGACAAAGTGTGTAACTTCCTTGTGAATCCAAATCTACGCCAATCCATGTCTTCTCACTCTGCTGCACAATTGGGCCACAAACACTATGTAGAGGATGTGTGTCCTAGTGCGTTAGTGGGGTTCTACTCTGATAGTAATCATAGAGGACATGTGCCCATGCCGATGGGGGGGGGGGGGGTCCACACTACTGTCACGGGGATCCATACATTGGTAAAATAGAGAGTTCCACCTTATTTGTTGACGACCCATGCCCTATCTGATAGGGGGTCCCACATGTATGGTAGTGGAACTGATCCCATTCCGAAAGGGTGAGGGGGATCCACTCTAAAGGTAGGAAACATGCAGCTTAGTATCACAAGGGGGGTTCACTCTAGGTCATTGGTGACCCACAAACTACTTGTTAGGGTGGTTCCACTGTGATGTAATTGTATTGGACCCGTACCCATGCTAATGGGGGTTCCACTCCAGAATAAGTCTCTAGCGATCATTCTTGGCCACTGTCGATGTCGACCGTCATCCTAGATAGGTTCCATTCCCAAAAAATTCCACAAAATATCTATAAATCCACTTTTGAGCGAACCATCACGTTCTATGCATAAAATAACTTGGGATAGGCTACTCGTGGGAAAAAATTTGAGTTCAAACAATGGCAGTATGAGAGGAAGAAGATTTATAATGAGGTACAATACACTTAACAGCCCCACACAATGTGTCACCCTACCTAATATCTTGTACATGTACCTAGACATACTATGGTAATAAAAATTTTACATTAACCCCTAGGTGTGCTAGTGTACACCCATAATACGTGGCATATCTGGCCAAAAGGCTGGCGACTGCACAATGCTCGTTGTTGGTCCAATAGATGAAACGTTGTTTCACTGACATGCTCCCCAAATATCCCTAGATGACTAAACTAACCACACTTTTTTGATCCTTATATAAAGGTGCATAGGATTAACTATTCATTCACCCAAATCAAAAACCCAGTGATGAAATTTCATTTCATCGCATTGCGCACAGATCTTGCCTCCTAGGGCCCACGTATCAATCCAGAAATAAATTATATGGATCACTATATTGCGATCCTTATGTTAAACCAAATGGGATCAAATATTCTTTTTTCCAAAATGGAAACCTAATGATAAGTTAAAATTTCACTACAACACCCCTGTATCGGCCATCGTGGGTCCCACAGCTTGATTTCTATTTAAACATACAATATTTTCCTTGAAACTACAACCTCAATATATGGGTCACAAATCCAATAACAACATTTCATTTGGACTCCCCATGTGATAGTTATTAGTTGTCAAAGATTTAATAATATTATTAAATCTATTGCTTCCGAAGTGATTCTTATGCCCAGATCATGGGTCGGGGAAAAATTATCTGAAATACTCTTAAAATGACAAAATCATAAAAGGGGTCATGCCACCATAGGCACCCCATGAATCAGACTCCCCATGTGTGAGTTATAGGGATTTAAATTTGTTAATAATAATTATTATTATTATTATTACTAGTAATATTACTATATTTTTATTTTTATTTTAACACTTTTTTATCCCATACCCTCTTTCTTCCCCATGCAACCAGCCAACCCCCAGAGAAACCCAAGATGCACCACATCCATAGCCACCACAGCTGCCTCTACTCAACACCTACTACGTCGCCTATAAAGGCCTTCCTGGCTACCTCACCCTAACAATTTTTCTGCCTCTAACCGCTACTTGAAGCCACCAACCATCGCACGCCCTGGCCTACCTCTACTGTCCCAGTTTCATGCCACCATGCCATTCACCTGATCTGTCATGCCGCTACAGTCACCTGCTTGGTGAATGAACCAGCCAATGCTGGACACTCTAGTGTCATATCATCCAAAAGTGGCTTTCTCGGACAAACATTAAATGCTACCACACCGGCCTATCTCCATCCCTCAGTTCATTCTCGATTTTTCTATATAACCAAACTATGCATGGATCATATTCACTAATCCCAAATATGAATCCAAAATGATTATTTGTTTCTTCTAAGAACAAATACCTACCAATTATCAATATGTAATATTCTTCTTTTGATCATTCCCTTGATTTTGGTTTTGTTCGATAACCATGAAATTGATATGTTGCGCCAAATGTGGGCTGCACAATAATTGTGTATCTAGATATTGATCCTATATCCATCCAGAAGAAATATCAGCAATGAACAGATGAAAAAAAATGATTTTAAAACATATTTGATAAACCATAATATTTTATCAAAAATGCGGCCCTTGAAAGTAAAATGAATGTGAATTTTATAAGATAAAATGTAAGTATAAATATTTTAATAAATTGAGGGAAAAACCACAAATTATGAGACCTTCAGGGAAATTCAATCATTCTTCATCGAATAACATTCCCCAAAAATGATTAAAGGATGTTATTGCGTTCTTTTAATTATGATATATCCCGGTCAGCACTCTCATCGTGATCTGCTAATAGGAGGAGAAGATCTATTTCCAATGATCGCAGAGTTATGTGGCGAACCCTAGAAATTTTCCATAGCCTCTAATATATAAACTGATAATTAGGTTAAAGAGGAATTAATTAATTAATCAATTAATCATCTTCATCATACCTCCAATGATTATCTAACTTGAATATCCCACGTCACCCAACTTTAGGTCACACATTGGAAAAACACTACGCTATGAACTAAACAGTGATATCATATTTCTAATATGATTCCATGTTCATGATTTATATATATTATCATTAAAAATCAATTAATTTTATATAATAACTTCATTTATGGATACGCCCTCTATGAATTTTTCTATAGATGACTTGTGCCGACAAAAGTTATGTCGCTCCTAGGGTAAACGTCACGTTCTAGAATCAATTCTACCATCGATTTTTTATCTGGGCATCTATTTAGGAGTTCTTCCATTAATTTTAAAAAACCATAGTCATGAATTAAAAATATATTTAATAATTTTAAATAACTAATTCCATGCAAACTAAGCCTCTGAATCACATGTCATCTCCCCACCTTACCCCGAAAATATTCCTATAAGTATTCCAAAGTCTGATAGAGTAAGACCATGGTCCCTATAGTACCATCCTAAGGGATGGTTTGATGTCGAAGATCATCATCAATGTTCTCAGCAATGGATGTTCTTCTCTTAGTAATAGTCATCAATGTGGATGCTAAATCCATTATATATATGTGACATAATTAGCAAATGTACATAAGATTTTTTAAGAATATTGCATATAAAAGTTCAAAAAAGATATGATACTTCTCCTGCCAAGAATATTCCTATGAACCACCACCCCATGAGGCATTTAGTCTAATTAGGTGATCCGCTAGCAAGACCTTCCATTCATGAGACACTCAACACTCAGTCTGTGGGGTGATCGGTTTGTGAGAAAACCATGTGGATAACCTAATATCCATGCATGTGATCATTGTTACAATTTATAGTTTATGATATTATGTTCACGAAAATATTTCTCCAAAAATAAGAAATTCTACATGGGAGGAATTCAGCGTTATAGAGTTCAAGGAGGGCTATTTCACATAGAGGGCTCGATAAAATAAAATTGAGTCAGATCCCACCTTATATAGGCAAGGTCCCCTCTTGTAGGTCTACCTACATACTGAAAAATAGTTCAAAAAAAGACCAGTTTCATCATCAGATCCACCACCACCTCATCCTCCTAATTGGATCCTATTTCAATAAGGGCATTTTTTGGGTCTTTAAATCTCTGCATAGAAGGAAAAATCATTCCATGGATTCAGAATTGGGGAAAAAAATTAAAATTTTATTTTTTAGAAATATTTAAAAGGAGATGAAGTCACAAAGGATGTTGGGATCCCATGTAGTAAAAATATATTCATATACTGCCACTCTGCATGGTTTTGCAGGACATAATGAAACCATTATTGAAAAAAACTATATCATTTAAGGAATTGAAAAGTGATTTCATTCCCCCGAAATGAATAATCTTTTGGGAGCCTGTATGGTATTTTTCACCCCCCCCCCCACCATGAATGAAATCATTCATAGGATGGGACATCTTGATTGGGTTTTCATAACGAAATCCCCACACACAACCGTGGATGATAGGTGATTTGCGTTTCTTGTTCCTATATTCATCAATAAAAGTCCCCTAAGGGGAACCAAATAAAAAACATGTAAAATAAATACAAGATTCGAAACATAGATGATAATTGTGAGAGTCATTAGTTCCTATTAAGTAAACCCTCTGAATGAAATTAAGGAAGAAAACAAATTCTTCCAACTATCCATAAACAGAAGACACCTTTGCAAACCCCATTAGATGAAACATGATCATATTCTCCCTTTGAGGACCACCGCCTTGAATAGTAAAAAATCTATGTTGAGGGATCCCAACCCCACGTAGAAAATGACTATGAGGGAGGAACTTGATCCTAATTAGTAAAATTATACATGATAAGAATGCCGACCCATAAAGAAAAATTCTTCAAGAGCGAATTCTAGGTTTTCAAAGTAAAATTCTACACAATCTAAATCCTCACCCATGTAAAAACATGTTGTGTGGAGGAAACCCCATCCTTTACAAGAACATTATATGTAGAATGGTTCATTGTAGGGTGTTCTTATCTCCATCTCTCATCACTCCCCTCTATGATACTATTGGGCCCAAATTTAGCCACTCCATAAACCTATATAGAGACATCGGGAAAAGGAAACTTCTAATTCCACCTCATATGTATTATAATATCATTGGGAAAATTATTGTTTCCAATTGAGTATACATACCCATGGTAAGAAGAGTCCTTTTGGCAACCTCCTTGATAATGGGGACCCTTGGAAAGTCTTTAAATATACATTCTCATGGTAATGAGTGTCCCAAACTTATGGGTGCTCATGTGGACCTTCCCATTTCTATCACAAAGAAGGGGTTCACACTTTACCTTACCTTTGAGATGTAGTGTATTATACACCATTATTCCCCAGGAACCAGTCAATGACATGCTTGCTTGAGTATGTCCCTAGTATTTTTTAAAGGAGGCGGTAATCTTTCTCTTCTTCACTTTCCCAAGGTGTAGCCAGAAGTAAATTTGAATATCCCAGTTACCAAAATAAAAGAGGAAACAAGCACATTCAAATCCCTTCCACTATCCCTTTGGAATCCATCATCCATCCACTAGAAGACAATGTTGATCGTGTGATCATCAGATCTACTACTTCCTACAGTTTCTCAGAATGATCATGCCTCACATAGGCTTAGAGGTTTGTGGGTATCATGAAATATGCAATATATCAGATATCCAATGGGCCGTCTATATAGTATAATCCTGAACTATATTCAAAACAACCAAATGGGTCTCCTCTTCAATATAATCCCCAAACAATTTCAAACCTTGTGGGATTTCATTCCCAACTAACTATGATACATAGGAATCCTCCTTTAGGTCTAAACCTCACACCCAAATTCAATATAATTTTCTCTAAGATTCATCCATGATAGAATCATATCGATCCTAAAGGTTAATATTCCTTTGAGGACCCTTTCATCACAATCATTATTGGGCCATAATCGCAAAAATATCATGACCCCGCCTAGGAGACCACATCTCTTCTAGGTACCTCAGGCTTCTTTGACATAATCCCCTCACAAAACATTGAATATGGACCTTACATCAATATTTTCTTGATATATGATGATAAAATGCACAATTTGGTCCTCATCACATGACCTCAAATGGTGATATGTCATTTTAAGTGGCACCAAACTACATGGGTTCTGACTACATTCACAAGGATATGTTGGAAGCCCATCTAAATGATTTTATCCCATCATCAAAACAACTTCTATCTATGAGTATAATAATACAATTTAGAGTACCTCATAATATGTCTTAAAACATGGATCATAATGAAAAAAAATATAAAAATATCTGATCACTAAATAAAAAGGTACCATTGATGGACAACCTCATATATAGATACAGACAACTCCATTTATGGAGGACCTTGGATACATACATATGATTCTAAAACCATGAATGTATATAATTAATAATTAATTTTGGATGACCCACATTATACATAGTAATGAATAATGGATTCATGTACATTTATCAAATTTTAAGAGAGTCCCAAAAAAGTCAATATTTCCCCACAATAGTGTTTGATGAGCCCGACCTCCGATCATATCGACCAATGTGAGTCCCTTTGAATTTAGGGTGCATTTCTGAATAACTTCATTCCATTGTAATGATGGTTCATGAAACTTCTTGAATGATGCAGTTTTTGGGTGTTTCTAGCGCCATGAATATCCTATAAGAAGCCATTTGAGAATATTGAACCCAACTAGAATGATTGTGCACTACTCTAACACCTCACAATCAGTAATACCAAGGACATTGATATATTTATCTGAAATAGAATGGTAAAACTAACATTAAATCATATTGTGGAAGAATATCCATGGAATGTTTAAATGGATAGAATTCCCAATTTTCATTAGACCACTTTTTTCCTACAAAGATAACCCGCTTCATTCGCATAAAAAATCACCAGAGGTACAAAACAGATCATTACCTAAATAAGTGACCATAAATCCATAATAATATCAACACTAAAGAAAATGTTAACCTCAAAGGTTATATAATATCTATTATATCACATCCCTTATGATGTAATAGTACTCTTCCTAATTAATAATGTTTTTAAACATAAGGTCTAAATATACCTCAACTGAAAAAAACTCCTCCCAAAATATCATTAATCTCCTTAACATCTCATCACTTAAACCCTCAAAAATGGGTGTATAGGCCTTTAGACTTATGGAAAACCATAAACTTATGAAAAAATAATGGTATAATATACTCTTCAGATAACCACACATGAAGATTAAGTAATCTCCAAATTTATATAACCATTTCCTATAACACTTGTTGTAAGGACCCACCCTTAACAAATTCATAAATTGAATCCCAAGAAAATAATTCAATTTAATTCATATTGTGGATATTTTTTGGTTTAAATTTTAATATAATTGAGACATTATAATTTCATTAATAAATATTACATAAAAAAGTGGAAACATTCACTTAATATACATTGTTTTCCACAAAATAATAGATTAATGATATAATACATTTTTATGACATATCATTACAATTTTTATCATGACCTCATCATTGGACCTACTCATTCTTAAAACCCTTTGAAAAAAATTTAAAACATTGAATTATCACAAATTAATTAGTAAGGGACATATTTAAATAAAGAATAAACCTATTTCACCAAAAATTCTTATATAAAATTTTATTTTAAAAAAAGATTTGGGCTAAAAATAGACATTTTCTTACTCAAGATATCATATTCTCTACCAAAAAAATCCCAAAAATAATTTCATTATAAATATTATTGGAAAAAATAAAATTGATAAATGCTTCTTATAAATCATGATATTAAAACATTTTCACAATGTTTTACCTTCGACCCATGAGAGTTAACAAATATTTTCTTTTAAACATATGCTCATTAGAGTATTTTGAGAAATCATGAGGATTCTGTAAAAATCATAAAATGTATAAATGAAGCATTTATATAACATGGGACATCGTTTTCCATATCACACATTCAAATTGAATAGACAATATGGTCAACCTCATTAATAATTTTTCAGAAAACATAATCATTAACATATGCATTAGAGGGATATTACAGAACCACACATCCTAGGTTTAAAATGTAACCACCCATCAATAGTTTATACGAAACCAACATATCCTTACTTTTCAATGGAACTAAGAATCCTTGGTTTATAATAAAACCATCCATCCCTGGTTTGTAACGAAACCACTCGTTCACATAAATAATTCCCTATTTCTATAACATAATAAAAACACATGAAATTTTTCGTATGTATAATAATATTATTTTTACCAATAAAATAATTTATAGATATCAAAATATGCATTCCACATAAAACCATTATTAAAAATACCTTGAACAAATTGAAATAATGTTTTTCAATTAATAAATAATAAAATATTATATTGGAATCCAAAACATAAAATAATTCTTATATTCGTGTGAAAATTTGTTGATGCCATATTTTCTAAAATAGAACATTAATTTTTTCTTTCCTAAAAATAATCCATTTGTAAATATTTTTATGAAATTAAAAAAAATTATATTTTTAATTAATTTATGTAAATATAAATACATTCATATAATAATTTTAATAATATGAACACTGAAGAAAAATATTTAGAAAAAAATCATTAAACCATTTAGAATGAGGTTTTAAGTTAAAGTGTCACATACCACGAGTCTAACTCATAAATTACATTCCTTTTCTTATTAAATAATAAATCAATGTGAATTATTCACTTTCTTAAGAACAATTTTCTTGTTTATTATTTCCTTTATTTTATGTATTAACATGTTATATAGCATTAAATAATCAATTATGTTCACGTCAGATGATTTAACGATATTCATCTCATATATCCAAAGTGAATTTGGTTGGTTAACTATATTCAATGAGGCCATTTTTTAATCTTCTATTGAATAATAATCATTACATAGTTATCATTTTTATATAAAATTTATAATTTTATGTACAAACAATATAGATGGTTATGAAAAATGAACTATGTTATAGTCATGGAGACGGTAGGCTATATGTACAAAGTAGTAACATTTCCATTTTTCAACGATCATTATGGAAATAAGGTAACTGTTATTTTCATTTTCAATAATTATTATTATATCACAAAAATAAAATTTTTCTTTAAGTATTCAAATACAAACCAATCATTTTATGTAGTTACAATAAAGTAGTATCATCACTTCATTATGTTTGTAATCCCCAAACACCCATAAACAATGTGGTCATTTTTTAAATGATAGAAAGGTTAAAAACGTGTTTTATTATCTTTATTTTCAGGAACATAATGTATATACATTAAATCCATCATTATAACCAACTGTAAGAGGAGGAGATAAAGAATATTAAATTAAATTAATATAAATTAATGTTGATGTAAAAGAGGCTCAAAAATAAGATAATTTGAATGTATGATGGATATGTGTCTAAATAATATCATCAAAAAATTAGGAAATATTATATTATGGTTTTACGCTAAAATATTTGTTCAAACCCTATGTTAACCTTTTGGCTGATTATCACGATAAAATGTGTTTTACACTTTAGGTGTTAATGTTGTTAATATAAAATGATAATTGTAAAATAAATTGCCTATGGTAGATATATTAAACAATATCACAATCACTAGGATGAAGATTGTGTATTTAATAATTTTAAATCATTTAATGAAATATTTTTTATTTTAAAATATCATATCAGTCTTTTTTAGAAATATATAATATACGACTAATTTAGGGACAATGATTGAAAATTTATATATATTCAAAACTAAGGTATATAAGATATTAATATAATCAAATATTAAAAAATTTATCGGTTTTTTTATCATGTTAGACCTTATCTTTTGGATCAGCTTCTTCGTTAACCAATTTTAAAATTAACCGCAGTAATGAATTTAACAACATTAATGGGTCAAACTTTATCTTATAGGGTTTCAATTAGCTCATAAATTGAAAATTGATGATATATATGACTATATATTATCGAAAATATAGTTTTTTACATGTAATTATGACTTTTCATTAAGTTAATAAAATTTTATTTGACATAAAATATCATTAATGAAATGTTTTACATTATTCATTTAATTTGACTTCGAAAACAATATGACAATAATAGTATTCTAATAGAATACTTTAAAAAACAAATAAAATTTTATATTTTAAAAAAACTCTTTTAACATAATAATTCATTCAAATTATATTTCGTTTAGTATTTTTAAATTAAATTATTTAATTTTTCTATTAATTGAATAAATACTATATTGGAAATGTGTAAGCATTTATGGGAATTATTTCATCACTAAAAATTATAAATAAAATACCACAAAAAGAATAATTTAACATTAAAACACCCTTTTATAACCAAACATAACCTTTATATATCCTTATGTCAAATATTTAGAGACAATAAAATTAAGAGAATGAAATTTTTTTAATTTTTTTTACATAAAAAATGTACAGGTAAAAATAATAAAAATATTACACGATGTTTGCATATTTAGGATGAATGGAAATAAATTGAAATAATAAACTAATTTAATAGGATAAAGGAAACTTCTAGGGATAATTTTTAGTCCTTATCATATTATTTTAAACCCTAATTACATGATTTACCCTTATATTGGGGATAATTATTTACTATTGTTCTTATTTATAACGGACAAAACTAAATGGGAACTGTTTACCAAGATTATGAACTCCAGATTCTAAAAATGGAATCCATTTTTCAATATTAAATATCAATATTTTTCATAAAATAATTTAAAATCAAAACACAAAACAGAAAGAAAACAGTTATTTGGAAAACTACCTTTTAGGTGAATTTTTTTATACCAAAATTCATGTATAAAATCCATTAAATAGACTATATTTTGATTATATTTAATCAAAATTATCTAATTAAATTATAAAAATAATGAAAAATATAATTTTACTTTTTAATTACTATAAAATAAAGCACGGTTTTAAAAAATGATTATTTTTTTATTAATAAAAAAAACTTTTAGAAAAATATAAAAAAATACTTATAATCTAATTTGGATATGTTGATTTGAAAAATGATATTTTTATCAAAAAAATTATAATTTTTCTGAAAATTATTTCTAATATTTCTTCAAAAAAATAATAATAACCCTTTTAATAAAATATCTTTTTGAAGAATAAAATGACTTTACTAAAAAGTGAGTAATTATTTACTATGTAGTTATCAATAATTAAATATAGTGAAATAAAGTTATATATATTTAATAATTTAGTTATTACTATTCATAACCAATGATTTAATGACTAATTAATAATAATCATATTTAGTAATGTAATATTTCATGGTTAGATTATGCCTAAGGTTGTGTGTCATCAAATATATTGAAACTGATTTTATTTTTAAAATATTAGGGTGTTAGTATTGTTTTTTGAAATATCTTATCTATGGATGGAAGAAAAGTTTACCAATAAAAAATGGATATAATATCCTCACACCGATATCCAATATATGTTTATGTGGTGCAGTCTTTCTGGGGGTAATGCTAGTTTTTACCATTGATGACTTCAATACAATCACACTTACCTTATTCTAGTTATTGAAAAAAAAATATTTTGTTAGTCATTATATGGATTCTTTAATTTGACTATAAAAGATTCTCATATCACCACTCATCATTGAACCACAATGATGGGATCTATCCTTCTTGCACAGGCGTAACTCTGAAGTATGTGATGTCTTATAACTAAATGTTTATATGGATCTCCATGTGATTTAATATACTTCAAAAACTAAATCACTACTCAAAAGACTACACTTATATTGAAAAATAATTTCATGAAATTTTTTTTACTATCAAAAATTAGGTTCCAATCTTTTTTTTCAAAGAAACTATGTCTTCTGATCATGTAGCACTTTGGTTTTATCATAATAATCTTGAGGCCAATCCCCAAAAAAAATTATAGATAAACATTATCTAAGAGTTTTAACTTTATATTTGACACTTCAAAGGAAGGTAAAATGTTTTGAATTATAACATAATAAATATTTCACCACTATTGGACCTCCATGATGACTCATCCCTCACTATTGAAATGTTATTCAATGATGAAAACTTTTTTAATGTGGTAGATCTTATCCCATGGATTGTAGATATTGTGATTTCTTGAAGCATTTACGGTCCTTGAAAAATTTATAATTAAAAATTAAAATATAATTAAGGATAAATCATGTTTCAATATTTATGGTAGCCTATAATCGTAGCGTATTTATTATGAATAAGTTGATTGATGGTATGTACACTACCATGATTTCACACATATTTTGATTTTATGGCACAGCCTATGGTATATGTAAAACAATTTATCTCAATATATAACTATAAAAGACTTTATCTATATAATTTATTAGCCTACTTTATATAGGGATTACCATCAATTTCATTGGTCTTGTAAATGATATAAATTCATATAGTTTGTCTTCATGAGGAATGAAATACTTTAATAACCATTGTTATTTTCTAAAATATTTTATTTATTATGAATTGAATTCATTGGGTGCTTTTTTAATTATGTAAAACATGTTGGTTATTGATTATGTATGTATGTTGGTGGAATCAAATGAAATTAGGATTTATGACTATAAAGGAGTTGCAATATTTAGGAAATATCATATTTTTAGATTATTTGGATAACTAAGCATTATCATTAGTGATTAAGGTTCTCATATATATAATTGCAACATGAAAACCATCATTTGTAAGTAAGGTCACTTTCATATATTTTTTATTTAATATTATCCTAAATATCATGGAAAAATAAAATCTAAAATTGAGAAGTTAAGATAATATTTAACTCAATGATACAACTAAATATGAATAACTAGACTTTGTTCTTTCCTGATTCACATTGGGATATGCTGAGAATTTAAAAACCATCAATAGAATATTTCATTATATTATTGTCTTTATAATTTATCTTAATATACATTTAAAGTAATAACCTTATAATTATTTGTATATTAAATATTGTAATATTAAACTCTTAAAAATAATAGGAGTTATGAAAATTATTTATTATTTGGATAGTAGAAATTCAATCTTATTTATATATAAACTTACTTTTCTACAAAGGGAACTTTAAGGATATCCATGATTATATAAATATTTTGTAGATGATCAATATTGATGTGATGTTCCTCATGTAATATTTAATACAAATTTTACTCCCATTTTAAATTGATTCCAAAGCTCTCAGTAATTATACAAATATTAATGTTTATACCTTTTTCCCCAAATAGGCATTTCTTGACATGAGTTGATGAATTTTTAATATTAATAGTAAATAGTTTAAATAATTTTATGAGAATTATATAAATCATCTATTGGATGAAATATTGGTGAAATATGCCAACTATGAAGGCTCTTAACTTGTTATCCTTATTGAAGTGGATCCTTATATCACATTTATTTAATTCTTGTTTTAATAATTAAAAAAAATATTATTATGATTAATTATAATTTTGAAAGCTTAATTAATTGTTATTTTTAATTTTTTTATCTCTTGTATTGATTAACATATTCTTAAATTTGGATATATATTATTTTCTAAAAAATATATTATTTTTTTATTTCATGTTTTAATGTTTTATAACATGTTATACAAGTTTCATATTGAGTAACAATGATCATTATAAAATTTTCCACTTAAATATAATTTTAAATATTTTTAATGTGTTATATATGGGTAAACATAAGTTGTTTTAGTTACATAATTGTAAGTGATACTCTCTATTGTTTTCATAACTTTATGTTTCACTTTCAAAGAGTCACATAATGTAACCATTGAATTTCAATAGTTATGTAAAGGTGACCATAACATTTTATGAGTTAAAAAAATGTAATAATTGAATTTAATTAGTTGTGTAAAGGTCACCATACATTTCAATGATTTATGTAATGGTAACCTTCAAATTTTAAAAGTTTTGTAAAGTTAATCGTAACATTCAATGAGTTTTGTAAAGTTATGTTTTGATTTATAGAGTTGCAAAAAGGTATTACACTATTTACATAAAGGTAACTTCTGTTTTCCAATTCTTGTTTTAATTTAACTCATAAATTTTAATATCTGAATAAAGGTAACTAAAAAATACATAAGGTGACTCCTTATTTCATGGAATACTAATTATTTCAAGGAAAAGTAAAAGATCTTGCATAAAGGTAACTAGAACATTCATAATGGTAAAATAATTTTGGATTTTCTTTCATATGGTTACCTCAATACATGGATAAGGTTGCTACTGTAAATATAATACTTATGTAAGAGTATTAATATACTAGAACAAGAGTATAAGTGTATTTATAATACTTTTGTACGGTAACCAGTATAATTTCTCAAGAATATTAGTGTATTTTAAATACAATAATAAGGGTACCAACATACACACGTCACGGTATAATACTGTTTCAATTACTTATGTAAGGGTACCATATCAATTTTAAATCCAATGTAAATGAACCAAAATCTCATGTAATGGTAAGTGGGGTTCTCCAAAATCAATGAAGGAGGAGTGAACAGCCTATGATAAAATTATTTTTACTACTATATATTTGGTATGATTCACATATGGGTATAAAATAATTCTATAGAATATTTTAAAAATTGAAATATTCTTGATTTTTCATATTTTTAACAAACATACTCTTTTTGTAGGTTTATTGGGAATATAATTTTTTTTATTGAAAACTACATATTAATTTTTTAAAATCCATGTGAACATGATTTAACATTTCTATGATAAATTAATTGAGATAATCCCAATATTTACATATATTTATATTCACACTAAAATCCATGAAAATGAAATATTAAAATTCAATCCACATATAATATAAAGGTTACAAATTGAATATTTTTAGGGATATTTCTAAGGATATTAACATGTGTTCTTTACTATCTTAGTAATTATTCTAATGAGTTACATTGCATATGGTTTTATTTTTTTATCTGATATCAAGAGAGACTCACATAGATATTATTTTTCATTTATAAAACCATTAAAAATTGAATCTTTTCAAATAAAAAATATTTGATAACTCTAAAGTAGTACATTGGTTTGAAAAATGACATTTTGTTATAGGGAAAAATAAAGATGCAACATGCTTCAAATTTTAATGATGTTGAGAATAAATATACTCTATATATATAGAGCTGGTAGAATCACTAAAAATGATACAAAAAGTTTGAGTGTTTTCTTAACTTTTATATGTGTCACATACTTTTTCAATCAACTACTTCTCCCAATAGAAAATTAATTGTTTGATAATTTCCTATAAGAGATTTTTTTGTTACCTCAAAACTCAAAAATTGAAAAATTCATCCGGTTCTATGATTATAATTCGTCCTATTATTTTTTTATGTGTAATTGTAATGGGTTATACAGTCCATTAATGATATGATTTCATGTTGTGACAGCCAAACAAAATCATGGCATTAGGTTGTGCCTACATGTTTTAAAAGGGAATACTATATTTTTTTCCTCTAGGTTTTAAAAGGATTGTATATTTTGGGTTTAAACCTCTATGGGAAAAATTATTTGTAATTTATTTAAGAATATAGTTGTATAAAATTCATTGTATGATTCCATTATACTGGGTCTCATATCTCTCCTTTCATTAGAGGTGTGAAGAGCAGTATAGGATCTACTAGATCAAAATGATTATAGAAATCCCTTATTATTATTTTTTATTTATAGGTAATTGAATTTCAAAACTCAGATAAAATTATTAAAAAAATTAAATGAAAATTAACCCCCACACACTCTTGGATATTATTTTGTTTTCCCTTTGGGACCAAAACATTATATTTGAGCTTGAACTTATACTCAATTTATATATTTAATTATCCCATCCATTTCTTGAATTCACCTTCAAGGGGAAAAGTTCTTATTTGAGATAAAAGGAACTTGTTCAAATTATTAATGGATATATTAAATACAACCTAATTCTGATGGTAATTATTATAGATGATATAAACCTCGTATAGAATCATTCTTAATGAAAGATAACATTTATCAGTGGAAAGTCATGTAAAAACATTAAAGATTCATTAAGGTGAACCAGAACCATTATTTGGAAATGACATGCTAAAGTATGTATTGAATTATAATGTTTGGAATATTTTATTATTTTAAATAATTATAAGTGTGTAATTTATTGTATCTACATGTAAAACTACACATAAAATAAAGAAATAAATTCATGTTACGTATATTAGATTAGATAAAATTTTCAGAACTTCGTTAATCATGTTAACATATGAATAACAAAAATTTCAAATATGTGAAGGAGAATCTGAAATTAAATGATCCAAAAAATTACTATTATTTAAAATGGTATGAGTTTTTTGTAGAAATTATAGAAAATATTATTCTAGTTTGAAGAGATATTATATATCACTCTAAGACGTGGTATTCAAAAAATGTTTTGATCGATGAAAGTTAGAATTTCAAGGAAAATATTCTTGATAAGATTATTGGATCATGATTATAATATGATTTCGAGCTTAATAATCTTATTAAAGAAAATAATTAAAAAAATTGATAAATAATTATATGTCAATTGATTCTACATACTCTTCTGGTATTGAGTTACATAGTAGTTTTTGGAATGATTCTACTTATGTTACAAGGATCAAATATATTAAACAATGGTTATTCTAGGATATATTTAAATGTCTATCCAAAACATTATATCAAGAAGAAGAATAAATGTAATTTTATTTCAAATGATACTCAAGATGTAATTTATTTTAAGTGCACAAAAAGGGGGCACATCTAGCCCGATTGGAAAAAATTAAAGATGGAAAAAATAAGTTGAGAAATAAAAAAAATAAAATAATGAAATGGTAATTAGATGTAGTTTCACAGAGATTCAAGTTTCACTAAAGCATCTAGTTCAGAAAATGATGTTGGCAATTTTTACTTATTGGCTTTAAAAAATCAAGTAACTAACTCTACCTATTATTAATATTTTGAATCTAATTCCATAAAACCAAATACATAGAAATATCTTGCAGTGGTTGAAATAAATTATCCTAAATATAGTGACTCATGCCTTTTATACATATTATTACATGGTATTAATCATAATTAACCAAGAAATACAAACAAAGGATAGAAAATGATAGTGTATTTAAAACACATGGTACATAATAAGAAAAAATGAAAATTGAATAACATTTCATTTTATTAATCTCCATAATAATCTCCAACATCCATCTGAGGTCATATAACTGCATATGATAACCTAGTAAATATGTAAACCAATGGAATGGGCTAAAAACCCATTAAGAGAATAAACATGATAATAAAGCATAGAATGTGAGTGTCAAGGAATAAAATGATAACCTAAAAGGAATGGATCATGAATAAACATATGGAAGCATGAAATATAGAACATGGAATCAAATTATCCAGAAATTATTGTAATTTGGAAGAAACATAAAACAATACATAAACATGACTCAAAGATAACTTCCAAGACTATATCACACTATGTAAAAAGTCTCATAATAGATTAGTTTTACTACCTAATCCGATACAAGAGGTCTCATGAGATAAAATATTATCCAAATAATTTAATAATTATCTCTATTCACCCATCATAACATGTTCACGCATGTGTATAATAATGGTATCCAAGAATAAATAGATTTAGATAATACTTAAACATTAATAAAAGAAAAATAATAATCTAAACTGAAAAATGATTTCCAACTAAATTTAAAATATGTAAAAATAGTGGATCAGTTCCTTGGATGTGTGCCTCTTAAGTGGGGTATTAAGAGAAGAGGAAAAGAGTATTTAAATGGGGTAAGAGAATAATAATTTATATAAATACAGAAGAGAATTGAAATGGTTTTCCAAATAATAAGGAGGTTGTTTATAAATCATATAAATTTTATAAAATTTAATTGACTGGATATATAATAGGGACAAATAAAATAGAGATGTTCCCTTTAAACAATTTTTTGAAAGGAATTTCGGATGAAACATTTAATACATGTATATACCCATCAATAAAATATTAAATAAACATGGTATATTTGTGTGAGACATATTTATAGTATATATAATATTTATATAATAATAATTAATTGGAAAATTTAGGATGATATATATAGAAATTAACTTAAAGAAAATATTGTGGTTTGCAAAGATCACTTACCATATGCACGAATGCCTTATGAAATTTCACATAATGTATTGAATAATAAACATAGATTAATTAATTAATAAATTTATATCCTATCATATATTTATGTTATTTATTATAATTTTATTATGTTTACTTATGACCATTTTAATGAGTTATAATATTCATGTTTTTAATTTTGGGAGCGTTTGTTTGATGTCTTCAGGGTCCCATTACTTGTGTGCAATTGTGGAAGTTCTTGTGAAATGGGAATAATTGTATAGAAGTAAAATTATATTGTATTCATGAAATTATCTATGTTTAAATGATCCAATATATCATTTTATTTTTGGGTATTCAGATTATTCATTTGATAAAACGGTAATGATAATTATTTTGTTTATTTTTGAGGTTTTTCTGCCCATCACGAACACATTTTGATTTATTCAATAATATATTTATATATTATTTAAAGAACGTGAAATAAGTTATAATATACATAATAAAATATTATTTAACCATAATAATGGTTTTATGTCCATCCTTGATGGTGGTAATGAAAATTTTAAAAACATTATCCATGGAGATGGTTAACTGCTTTAATTTTGACACCAGTTTCATTTTGTTTTTTGAATAAGGGGGGATGAGAAATGACGTGGATAGAAGATATTAAATAATAAATATAATTTTATTATATACATGATACTTGATTTATTATTATTTTCTGATGAAGCAGGTGATGAGAAAGTAGAAGAAGAAATGAAATTAAAAGGGATGGGTTTGAGAAAATTACCTCTTGTATGTGACCTCCTTGAAGGGCCCATTAAGGGGCATGGAATTGGTAAGTTGTGGATAAAATATTATATTTGACATGTGTAATAGGATTGGGAATTTAATAAGGTATAATATTGAGAATATTCAAGTCTAAAAATGTGTTAGGAGAAGGGTTGGTGAAGAGTAGTATTTATAAGGGGATGAGAGGGGTGTTTTTTAGGATTATATTCATTAGTTTATTTTTGTGGCTCACGACTATAAATATTTTCTATTACTATAAAAACATAATTTAAATGGATTATTATAGTTAAAATACATTTCTTCTTTCATCATCCTTGATACAAAAAATTTATTTTGCTTATAATGTGAAACACCATATTTCACTATTCGCTCAATATTCTATTATTTTTTAAAAATATAAAAAAGTCATCCTAACCATTTCCTGATGTTTAGATTTCAAAAATGGAATCCATTTTAGGAAAATAATTTTCTAAATTTGATAATGTTCTTAATAAAATCATCATTTATTTGAAAAATATAAATTTTAATATTATAATCACTTTTTGTGACACTTTGAAAAATTAATTATGGTAACGTAAATTTTATTATAATTAAAATAAAACATAATATTAATTTATGAATATTTTTTAGGGAGATAAATTTTCAATTATATAATGATATTAATTTTATAAATATAAATAAACAATTATGTTTTACAAAAATACCAACATCAAATTTATCATTTTTTAAAATATTTTTTACTTATACCATGATATAAATATTTCATTTTTGATTTATAAGATACCTAAATTTTAATTTATACATTCATAGGATATGTTAATATTTTGACGCTCAAATTTCTATTTCTAATGGGCAATCTACTATTCTATTAATCATATTTATAATTATCAAATACATTCATTAATTTTATTAATACTACTTATTTAATTAATTATTCATTCACTTATTTTTTATATAAGGGTTATGTATATACATTCATAATCAAAATTAATATTGTATTTTTAACATTATGTTTCATTTTTATAGCTTATTTTATTAGTGCAGTTATTCTAGTGGATTGAGTAAATTCAAATTTCATCATTCTTGATATCTTATTTTATATTTATTGTCTCACATTAGTATTTTTCATTTTTATTTATTTATTTTGTTTCAATTTTGTCATTATTAATTTATGAGAATATTGTTTTTAATGGGATCTATATGTGATGTATGTGTTTTATGACATAAGAAGAGAAATTCCATTGATAAAATTATAGGTCTTTCCAATAAAGTTCAAAATATCACTAGTTTATATAATAATCATATGATTTTACATAACCTTATTCTTAATGAATGAATAACTGAAGAAATGTTTCCTAGAAGGTGTAAAGTATGAAAATTTAGATAATATATTTTATCAAGAAAAAAATATACTCTTGGTAAAAATAAAAAATTTAAAATGGATTTTTATTTTATATCAAATTGCCAAGAATCTGAAGTAAAGAAGATTGAATCTGATCATAAAGTAAATGAACCAACCAAATATGAAATTAAAAGTTTAATGTCAAATCTATCTAGTTTTTTTCAAGCTAGAGAGAACATTTATAGAAACATGTGTTTTTATAAGTCGAACATAAATGGATTCAGTATTGGTAAAGAAAATAATCTACCCAAATTTTATATGAATTTATATTTTAGAGGACTAATGGATGTACATCTATCACTACATGTTCTAGATTCCAAATGAGAGGTCATTATGAAATGTATTGTTTCATTATATTTCTACAATCTATTAGACATATTAATTAATTCATTTAAAATTATATTGCATGTTAAAAAAAACTAAAATGGGTTTTGATTCACATGAATTCATATTCATTTCCCAATGGACTCAAATTTTCATTGGTACCAAAGCTTTCTTAAATCAATTTTTGCAGAAAAATTGACTTTAAAGTATTAAAAAGGATATTTGGTACATGTATAGTGGATGATAAATATATATTACATGTGATATATTAAAATTTATATCATTCAATAAATGTGATGGAGGTAATGTTACATTTGGTGATAATTCTGAAGTATAGGGAAACAATTTTAGAGAAGTTAGTGTTTCAAAATCTATTATTATATTTTAATATTTATAAGCTAACGGATTGTAAAATAATTTAATAAGAATTTTTAATGTATGTTATAATGAAATTTTTTCTAAATTTCAAAATTATTAATGCAATATATTTAAAAATAAATCAGTTTTGATTTTTTAAAACATAAGTGGAAACATTTATTCGTTTAATTTATTGATATTAACAGATAAAAATCTAAAATTATTTAATTTTATGGAACTTGATAATATATTTTGGAATAGGAGGTTTGGACAGGATAATTTTAGGTCAATATAAAATTATCCAAAGAACCAAATAATTTTATAGCCCCCAAAACTTATTGTTGATAAAGAATTTTTTGAATCACACATTAAAGGTAAACAATATTGAATCAGTTTCAAGTCATGTATGTAGGTAAAAAGACAAGGCCTCTAAGTCTTATTTATTTGGATTTACTTGGTCCTATAAAACCTACTATTTTTTGTGGTAAAATATTATATTTTTTTATTATTTATGATTTTACTAGATACACATGTGTTTATTTTCTTACAGTCAAATACTAAACATTATGTAATTTTATCACCTTTTTAAATTTGGATTAAAATGATAAATAAACCTTAAAAACAATTATAATTGATCATGGTGGTGAATTCTATAATTTTTAATTTATCATATTTTTATAAAAATCGGGAATTTCCAGATTTTTAATCCCCTAGAATACCACAAAAAAATAGTGAAATTTAAAGAACAAATAAAATACATTAGGAAATAGATCAGATCATGTTAAATGAATTTAATATAACTAATTATTTGTTTTTAATATGTTATAAATACATATTATTATGATACTACTAGAGTAATTTTAGTATCATTAAGGAAAAATAATCTTAATGCTATTTGTAAGGGGAAAACCTAAAATTGGATCTTCTAGAGTAAAAGGATGTAATGTGATTATACTCAAAAATAATTATTCAATAGATATATTAGTTGGAAAATAATATGAATGAATTTTCATAGGATATTCAAACAATTTTAAGGCATATACAGTATATAATTAAAGAACCATTTCTTTTGAATATTTAGTCAATGTAATGTTGGATAAAATTTGGTTGAATAAAATTGGTGATGATATTGATCGAATCGATGTTGTATTTTTAGATTTTGATATATAAGAGTCAGTGCTGGAAGATAAAAATATAAATATTTATGAGGATAATAGTTATTCTCAATGAAAAATTATTCAAGAAAATTCATGGAAAAATTAGACAGATCATCCTAAAGAAGATTTTATTGAGAAGTCTGATTCAAATGTACCAAATAGAAAAGATATTTTGATTATTTATTTTTATAAGGATTTCATTTTTGATTTTGTACCTAAGAATATTCATGAGGCTTTAAAATATTTTAATTGTATCATTGATATAAAAGAGGAGTTAAATCAGTTTTTGAGAAATAATTTATGGAATTTACATATTCCATCATATGATTATCATGTTTTCAAAAAAAATGAATCTTTATAAAAAAAAACATGTCAAAACTATAAATATAGTAAAAAATATAGATAATGTTTTCAAGGATATTATCAAGAAGAAGGTATTGATTTTGGAGATTCATTTTTAGATGTTTCTAAATTAGAAACAAATATAATAATTTTAGATTATGATGCTTTCCAATGATTTAAATTATTTCAAATGGATGTCACAACCACTTCTGTTTATGATTATATTTCAGAAGAAGTATGTGATATATATCCCTCATGATTGGGAAATGAAAGGAATTAAGATCATGTTTTTAAACAACCTAAATATTTATTAATAAAAGTTTTAAATATATCTAGTTTTTGAAGATATATGATGATTATATTGTTTTTTAGATCATTTCGTGATAATATCTGTAATAATTATTCAGAATTAATGACATAAAAATTTGATATGAGTATGGTGAAGAAATTTATATTCTTCCTTGGATTGAAAATATATATAATAAATGAATGTATTTTTATAAATCAAACAAAGTATGATATAGAGAAAGTTAATTGATTTAGTTTAGACTATTCTAAAATAAAAAATACTCCCATGAGGACTACTTGAAAATTAGAATGAGATAAATGTAGAAAATATATTTATATTAAAACATATAGAGGCATTATTGAATGTTAGTTATACTTAATTGCTTCTTGTAATGATTTAAAGAATCCATTTTCGTTTGTGAAAAATTTCAAAGATTCCCTAACGAATGTTACATTAAATAATTTTATAGGATTATCAGGTATGTTAAATGATCATTCAATCTCGTTGTATTTTACCCTATGAAGACTAATTTTAATTTCAAATTCTATTCAAATTTTGATTTTGGGGGATTCAAGATAGATAGAAAAATCAATTCAGGTATGTTTCATTTACTTGGTAAACCAATAGTTCGTTGGGATTCACAGAAATAAAATTATATTTCCCTTTTAACTATAGAATACGAATATATAGTTTTTTCATCTTATTGTTCTTGATCATCATGGGTTGTGAAAATACTTTCTCGTATGTGTTTCTATTATAATAAGATTTCTATATTCTAGTATAGTAATTATTCATTTTTTTCCAATTCCAAAAATTCTTAACAATACTATGGGAATAATAGCATTTATGTTGAATTTCATTTTTTAGGGATCATGTTCAAATAGGAAGTATAATTCTAGAATATATTTCTCCAAAAATCATCTTTTTGATGGGTTTATTATCCCCCTGGACTTTACTATATTTTAAAAAATAAATTTTTAAACGGTTAGATGGAGATCTAAATTTATACATATTTTTCATTAAATTAATGGGAGTTTGAACATGTTTACATGTTGAAATATTCAAATTGACACCAAATCTGTAAAATACAATATATATTTTCCTATTTAATATTTTAAAATTACGTTCATTTTTTTGTAATCATATTTTAAGAATTATCATATATTTTATTTTATGTATACATACAATTTTTTGGCTTGAAAGGATAATTTCTTGAGGGGTTTCTCATTATTATTCAAAAAATGATTTTAAAATTATGCACACCATGTCACAAACTATGATGGGATTCCATCTAACCCAGCACCCAAACTAATTTGAAACATAGCTTGATGGGTGATCCAGATCCCCACGATCTCGCAACTGGTGCCTGTGTATCAACAATATTCATTTGGAACAATATCACCCATTTATAATCACAAACTACCCACAATAATAGATAACACAATAACCAAAAACTATAACCAACCGAGGTACCGTAAATTTAAAATTCAATATTTTACAACATTATCCAAAAACTAAAATACCACAATATAATGGAAAGATTAAAACATCCCAAACACCTATATAAAACATGAGGGACATCACCCTCAATCCACCTCCACCAACACATGCTATATGTAGAGCACTATCATCCAACCAGATCCTCCACCATCCCCATAACACATATTTCCATTACCTATGTCAGACATAAAAAATTTTTAATACACCCAAAGGTGTATATAGGGTGTGTTCCAAATCCCAGTAGGATTCCACCCAAATAAATGATTCAATTATGTTAAATTAGAATACAAATTGACATTAACATTTATACAAGTTCCATTTAATAATTTTCATTCACAAGGAAACACATTAAAAGAAACCCATTTCACAACAAAAATGCTTCAAAATGAGGTATTCACAAGTTCCAAAATATACTGAAGGATGGAACCATGTCATATAATAATCATTCCAAAATAGAGTACCTTAGGTAAATCCCTAAGGGTAACTAGAAAAAGTTGAATTAAAAAAACCTCATACCTTGGTGAAAGGTGATATATATCCTCAACCCACATCATCGTTATGAAAAATACGCTAAATAAGAATCTATCCAAAATTATAGGGGTCTAAAATCATCATCTGTAAAGTCCCATAATTTCTGTGTAATTTTTTTATTTATATAGAATTATTTCATGTCTGTGAAATTCAAGGGAACGGGATTATAGAGCCCAGGGTTCCCTGAATGATCTGTCAAATAATGTTTGGCTATAAATATAACTTGTGAGGAGATTTATAGAAAAGGTGGAATAACTCATAACTGGTTTCTCATATCGAAAATATGAGGGAACCGTTGCATTCGGTATGGCTGGTTTTCCATATGTGTGACTTATGTTTTGTCAATGCACAACTCCAGTAAGAAAACCAAAAAATGTCATAAATGTAAATAAAATTATTAAATAAAATTATTTTATTTTAAAAATTCTTATAACTCACAAAAGGATACTCAGATTAAAAATCTAATACCACCGCTGAACTCGTGAGTGTATTCTTTCCTCTGGAAGATCCAAGCTTTGGATGGAACAAGCCAATAGTGGATGTTAGTTTTTGCACATTAATTAAATAATTATGTTAAAATTATTTTATTTTTAAATCCTTATAACTTCTAAATGATCACTCGGTTTAACAATATGAGAGTACCATTGATCTTGTGGGGGCATGTTCCCCATAGGAGAAGCCTAATCTCGACCGGTTCATTTTGAGTGTCGAATTAAATTTTTCGAACTTTTGTTATGTACATTCATCAAACGTGCTAGCGGGATTTTATATTGTTTCAACTGATGATAGGATTAAAAATATGAGGGCTCCATTTTATTCCGAACACTGAGATTAATCTAGAAATGACATAACTTTGGCTGGTAAGGGCCGCCTAAAAAAGTTATTTTTTTCGTTATTTTAATGAAAAATAATAAAATAATTTAAAAGAATTATTTTATTTCTTCTCTCACCATAGAGTGGTGGATGATGACACAGCGGGGTAGTAATGAGGCGTAGATGATGTGCCTTAATGTATCTCATTAATGGAATGTTAATCAGTAGCTTAATGACACTTTAATGATATGTAACAATGATGATATTTCTAAAATAATACAGCATGACAAGACGATGTTGCATCATAATAGAGACATTGTGATGTGATTCTATTTATAGTTCGACATGCTGGGGAAATAAGGATTGAAAATTTAGAGGATTCCCATTCGATCCTCGGACATACTTACACCCCAGTTAAGAATGACGAATTCCAGTGGAACATCAGCATCATCGATGCCTTTCGAATATCAAAGACAAGAAGCAACATTGATGTTATAATCCCTAAAAGATGAACATCACAACATCAGACGTCATAAGAGGTAGGGGTTATTTTATTTTAATGTTTTCCCCTTTCTTATTTCAAAATGATGAATGAAGATTAACCCATGAACAGGTTAATCTGTGGACCGTGGGTTCTTGCGGGAGTGTGACTTCTTTGGGGTTTCTTTATCCGGGATGGAATTATCTTTTTTGTTCTAATTAAAAGCCTCGAACATCCCTTCATTTTAAACATTGAACATGGAGGGCGGGGGCCAACATGAGCAAGGCCTGATCCACTCCACCATGGGTGTTCTTGGTGGCCAAACTCTCAAGTCGACAGAATAGTATATTTGGGACCTTTTCGGTGGAGATAACAGTCCCCAAAAAACATAGGCACAAGTGACATGAAGAATAGACCACCAGCGCGGACTATGGTGACCATGGAAGAGTCCGCTGATGCGCTAGCGGCGGCACGGACGCTGGAAACTAAGAACAATGGCCTGAAGTAGCAGCGGTGGGTGGGAGGTGGCATGCCATGACGGAATGCCTAATTAAGGGTCATGGTTCACCGGGCTACGGTACAGCAGAAGAAGCCTCCAGGTGGTCCGACGGATGGAGGTAGCAGATGCAGTCACTTGACCACATTGGAGGTCCACATACGTGGCACCAAGCCACATCTTGCATGATGGGTCATGGTCACTCGACCGTGGAAGAAAAGGCACCCTATGACGAATCATGAGGCGATGGTGGTGGAGTGATGTGACATCTGGTCACATCCAACGTGGTGGTCAGGTGCACCTCTTGGGGATAGTGTGTGGCGTGAACCATCCAACGGGCCATAATCACACTGACAAGCTGCACCTGCACACTCTTCGGGTTGGGCCAGACAAGTCCGGGTCGCGGGTCGACTCAGTGGGATAGACCCTCAGGAAACTATGTCAGATCCAGTGATGCATATTAGACCTAGCCCGTTGGATAGGCCATACCAGACTGACCTCAACCGGCACTAGGTCAGGTCATGTTTGTCTTAACGAATCTGGCTATGTGGGACCCCCGGGCTGGGTTTTTCGGGTTAGTCCAACCAGGTCGGACCAGTCCTCATCGCAATTGTTCCCCTGGTTACTAAAACACCCATATCTTGTAAACCATGCATCTGATTGATAATATTTTTATGACATTAGGACCCTCTCGATATGGCAAATATTTTGAAACACTCTATGACAACATTTGTGATAATTGAAATGCAACGAATTACTTGAGGAGTGGTTCTCCAAAGAACACTATGTACATAACCATGCAACTGTATCATACTTGAAGACTCCAGACTTTTGGCCTAGTGGGAAGCACCTCTCTATGACTTGACAGGCCCATGATGGAAATCACCTCTTTGTGACTTTTTAGTGCCCTGATATGTGATTAGGATGAGTACCTCGGTTGTCCATGACTAGAAAGAAGCACCTCTCTGTGACTTTGTAGGCCCACAGTACGCGATGTGAGAGAAGTACCTAAGCAGTTCAAGGTTTGTAGGAATCACTTCTTTATGACTTGGAAAGCCCACTATAGTCACTATAGGTGGCGTTCTCCAATAGTTGAGGTGTCAAACAATGTGAATGATGATTCTACTATTACAACCCTAGAATATACATTATGTGAGTTTCATTTATTTCGTTATTTTCCTTGAGTAATTGTTGTGTGGTCTTTCCTTTTTTGTTTTGTGGTCCCTATTGAGTACTTCATTACTCACCACTGCACGGGATTCGCCCACACATGTTGTGTATAGTGCATACGGCTGATGTTTTGACAGAGGTGCTCAGGGATATAGGACTGACTGACACTACGATGTTGGACTTGGTGGCCCAAGACTAGGACTGGCCTAGTAGTTTTTGTTGGATATGACATAATAATTCAGTTTTTTGTATCTTCACTACTCTCACGATCAGGTAGGGTTTTCTGCGGATGGTCATTATAGTTCCCTTTTGTGTTTTTCTTTTTTTAGTTATTTGTTAGGTTTGTATTCTGGCCCACTTACTTTCAGATATACTTGCACCTAGCTTTGTGTTAGTGGATTTCTTTTCCCCCTTTTGGGGTATTGGAATGTGTTCAGGCATGTGTGTGAGTATCGATATTTATGAAAATACATTCCACTTGCAGGTTGATGCCTCCGACACTAGTTTCCAACCCTTCTCCTTCAGGATGCGGCCTTGGGGTAGTTATTGCATGGGCCCTAGGGGATGGGTCATGAAAAGGTGGTATCAGAGGGTAGTAGGTCCTACCAAAACAAATGGGAGTCTGCTATTTTTGTTTTTGGGAAACATTGTTGGGTGTTAAAAGTTTGTCTTTCATATACGGGAAGTCCAGTGTTGGTGTGGCAGCCAATGTATCCATACTCCAAGACCTTGAATTCATTTTTTGGCTCAATACAGGAAAAAACCGGTTGCATAAGTGTCTCATTATTTTGAATAAGAGTCATATCACTAGGTATAACCTTATAACCATGATACATCTTGACCTATCTCAGGATGCCTCCATGTAGATGCAATCTATAATCCCGATACGAGGTCAAGAGGACCGCCTACCAAGAGAAGAGGCATCTTTATAGGGACCAGAGCTTGAGATGGCCTCACCAGGTGGTATACCAGTGTTACCACCACCTGTTGATAAGCTAGCATGCCCACCATCAGTGGATGAGGTTGAATCATCTTGCCAGACTGATTCATGGATGATTCTTTTGGAACTTAGAGATGAGGCATAGTGTTAAAATATGTGTCACATACATCCAAGGAAATGATCACATGAGATACAGGGTCAGCAAGAACTATAGATTACAGGTTCACACTTTATGCCATGAAACTAGAGAATTCATAAGAGGGAGTGTTCTAATTCTTTGAAAGGAAGACTTTGGCATGCATGTCATAAAAATGTACATCTCTTGTAAGATTTTCCCACTATTCATGCTACAAGGTAGGAGATTAAATAGTTGTTGAATATCAAGGCTTAAAACCCCAGGACTCTATGGATGAATTAAGGTATGATGAAAGTCATTCAACATTAGTTGTAGAATTGATATATACATGTATTGGTGATTTACCTTTCCTACCACCGCTTCTTGTTTGATACCCAGATGTTTCGGGTAACACAGTTGACTTGACCCTCACATTTAGAGACTCTTACAAGAGGAGACCCAATGACCATGTATTGGTGCTGAAAATGTGAGTTAAATCATAGAGGCGAGTGTACCGGTTGAGAACTCTTGGTAGTAGTGTCAAGGCCTTACGATGTTAGATTGGGTATGGACTGGTCATCCACTTTTTCATTTCTTAATAGCATTGGTTATATAAGGGAACGTTCCATCAAAATATGTTTCACGGGTTACCACCCCGTAAGGGTAGGGACTTCAATATCATTCTACACCCCGAGATGGCACTGATATCAGCATCAGTATATTAGAGGGAATTATTAGAGATTTTTAAGCATCGGTCATAGGTGGGTGACTTGTAGTGAAGGTCTTAGTAAGACCCAGTGTTCTTGGTTATGTGTGGTTGACTTTCACTTAAATCATGTGGCTCTGGAGAATGAATACCCACTACCAAAGGGTCGATGGGAATGTCAATCAGATTAAAGGGGTATCCTTTTGCATGGATGGATTGGTTCCCATGGACTTTTCTGAAACTAAGACAATGAAGATGGCTAGAGTTCCTTCAATACTATTACTGTGAGATAATCTATACCCCTGAGAAGGGGAATGTGGTGGCTGACACATTTAGTAGGAGGTCTAGTTTACATATGGTGAGTAAGCATGCTGTGAAGTTAACATGGAGGTAGATATCCTTCATGGATGATGATGGAGCAGCTTATCTTTAGTCACTGAATATCACTACCCCACTCTTATATTGATTCACGGAGGCACAGTTTTTGGGGGTAGACTGTGAGGCCCGACGTGCTATGTTATCATCATGAAAATATCATGATGGGTTTTTGATAGTTGGGTAGCACGTCATCCTTTTCAGAGGACACACAGTAGTAACGTTGATGATACATGAGAAGGTGTTTGGGGAATTCCATGAATCCCCTTTAGTGGTACGTCTAAGTGTGGAAAATATATACTAGGTCCTCTGACATTAGTATTGGTGTTTAGGAGAGAGATACCCTTAGATTTTGGAGAAGGAGGCCAATGTTTTCCTTTGGGTCTCACCCAGATGGGGATAGAGGTGATTTGGCTAGGGTGGTAAGTTATCTCTGCAACTCATCATATCTTCCAATATCATGAGATGAGTTGGGGAGGTGTCATATTGCCTAGATCTACACCCAAAAATGCACTGGGTGCATGATGATTTCCGTGTTTCGCAGTAGAGGATATACGTGCATTATCCATCGCATTCCATCAACTAGGGAGAGTTAGAAATTGATAAAGGGGTGAAATTTTTAGAGTTCTGAGTAGAGATATAGGATTAAAAAAGTGGGTCTTATAGGGGTAGTCAATTTCTCTATTATGTGTTCAGTTGTATCACGAGAATCACTAGGAGAGAACATGGGAGCGGGAGGCATATATTTGTGCTCAATACCCCCATTTGTTGACTAGTTTTGTTTTGGATTTTGGGGACATAAATCTCTATGGTGGTGAGAGTGTAATGTATTGGAATTTACTTGTAATATTTTTATTTATATGGAATTATTTTTAGATTTTTAAATTCGATAGCACATGATTCTAAGGCAGAGAGGGCCTGGAATGACCCGTTGAAAATGTTAATCTTAAAATAGCACATGTGAAAAGTTTTCATGAAAAATAGAATAACTCCTAAATGGTTGCTCAAATCATAAATCTAAGGGAACCATTTCATTCTGGATGGAAGATTTACCATAAGCGCAACTTATGTTTAGTCAGTTCACTTCTCTAGTAAGAAAAACCGAAAATGGAATAACATTAAATAAAATATTTAAATAAATTGTTTTATTTTTCAAATGATTATTACACACAAACAATGACTCATATTAATATTCTAATACCATTGATGAACCTGTGAGGGTATTCTTTCATTAGGAATATCCTAACTATGGATGGAGTGGGCCAACATGGGAAGTTAGTTTTCTACCATTAATAAAACTATCAAAAAATATTTTTTAAAAATCATTATAACTCTTAAATGGTAACTCAGATTGAAAACATGAGAGTACCATTAAACTTTTGGTGGATTTTTTCCCTTAGGTGGATCCTAACCTTTACCATCACAAGTCGTGGGTGAAAGTTAATTTTGTTTAACTTTTTTTAAGGTACATCCAGTAAATTCGAGAGAGGAATTTTCTATATTTTGAATCATTTCCCGAATTAAAAATAAGAGAGAACCATTGAATTTAGAAATTGGGATTTGCTGATAAATTACTTTACTTTGGCCGGAAAGGGCAAAGAAAAAAATTTATTTTTTGGATCTTTTTAGAAAAAATAATAAATGAATTTAAAAGAATTATTTTATTTTTTTTCTCACCTTCGAGTTGTAGATGGCAACGCTGTAAGGAAGCATAGAGGTAGCAACGATGCGCATTAATGAGGCTCATTAATGGCTCATTAACCGACAATGTAATAACACTTTAATGAGGCGTAACATCGAAACTGTTTCTTAAATAAAAAAACTTAATGACACGACCTCGCATCATAAGGGAGATGTTGTGATGTTCTCTTATTTATATTTCAAAACTCTAGGGAAATATGGATTACAAATTTGGAGGATTACTTGGCGAACCTCTGACAGACTTCTACCCTAGTAAAGAATGATGAACACCGGTGAAACTTCATTATCTTTGACGCCTTTTGTAGATCGTATCTTGGAAGCGACATTGACGTCTTAATCCCTTGAGGATGAATGCAGCAGCATTAGTCTTCATAAGACATAGGGGTTATTTGATTTTAATGAATTCCCCATTCTTATTTCAAAACAATGAATGTGGATTAACCCACAAATTGATTTGTCTATGGACTGTGCGTTCTTGCGGGAGGCACTCCATGATGACCCATGAGGTGATATTGGTGGATGAGCGTGGCATTAGGACGCATCCTATGAGGCAAACTAGTCCGCCTCTTGCAGACAGGGCGGGGCATGAACCGCCCAGCATGTCGGACCTGTAGCTCACCGGGCCAGAACCCCACGAGGGGGCTGGACCCACACCTAGCCAGCTAGACCTGCACCTTTCAAGCCAGACCCACATCAGTAGGCTAGAACTATTCTCTCTACAGGTCTGATCAGACTAGACCGGTTTGCCGGGTGACTTGACGGATCGGACCGTCGGCCAACCGGGTCGGGTCCAGTGAGTTCTATTGGTCCTGGCCCACTGGTTAGGCAACACCAAACCGACCTCAAATAGAACAAGGTCGATTCGAATCCATATTAATGAGCCAAGGTATACGGTACCCTTTGGCCGGGTTGGTTAGGTTGGTTCAACCGAGACGGACCGAGTCTCATCATAATATGTCTCAATGTTACTAAAACACTTGTATCTTCCAAACTATGAGTCTGATTGATGAGCCATTTGTGGTCTTGGGACCCTATCAATGATTAGGATATTCCTTCATGATCTATGGATAATTTCTTGATATCTGAGATTAAATGAAGTTCTTGAGGAGTAGTTCTACTAAGCACAATACGTATAGAACCCTGCGACTGGATGAGACTTGAAGATTTCTCACTTTTCGCCCAGTGGGAAGCACCTCATTGTGACTTGGTAGGCCCATGATGGGAAGCAACACTCACTGACTTTGCAGGTCCATGGTACGCGATTATGATGAGTACCTCATGTGTCCCTAACTAGTGGGAAACACCTCTCTCTGACATTGAAGGCATACGACACACGCTGGGGGAGGAGTACCGATGCATTCCAAGGTTAGTGGGAAGAACCTTTTCGTGACATAGAAGGCGCAGTAAATCCTCCAAAACCTGAGTTGTTTGATGATGTGACTGATGATACTGCTGTTACTACCCTATAATATTCCTGGTGTGTGTTCTCCTGTGTTTTTTCATTACCATGAGTAATTATTGTGTGGTCTTTCCTTTTTATTTTTGCATCCTTAGTGAGTACTGTGTCACTCACCCCTGCACGCGCTTCACCAAAACCTGTTGTGTTTGATGCAGACAACCGAAATTTTGATAGTGGTGCTCAGGGAGATGGGACTGAAAGATGATATAATGGTGGACTTGGTGGCCCAGGACCAGGCGGGGCCCAGTAGGACTAGGAAGACAAGACATACTACTTCAACATCGAGTATCTTCACTATTCGGATGATCAGGTGGGGTTTTCTTATGGATGACCATCAGAGTTCCCTTTGAGTTTTTATGTTTTCATTTATTTGATGGGTTAGTATTCTTTCCCAATTACATTCATATGTACTTACACCCAACTTTGTTTTACTGATTTTTCCCCCCTTTCAGTGTGTTGGGATGTGGTTGGGTGTGTGTGTGTGCGTATAGGTATTCCGACAAATGCCTCCCACTTGTAGGTTGATGCTTTCAGTACTAGTTTCAATCCCCTAGTCTTTGAGAGGTGTTATTGGGTAGTCATGGAACGGGTCCTAGGGGATGGTTCATGAAATCATCATTGATTATTTAGTGTTCTAATTTCCAATCCAACTAAGTGAATCTGGGCCTTTCCACTTCTAAGTCAACTAGCATCAATTCATCAGAATAATATGATCTATCCACTTTTGAATCACAAGATTACTTATTCTAGTTTTCCAACCAAGGTACCCAAGATCACCTTTATACTAAATTTCATATATAGCAATAATTTCACAACCTAATACAAAAAACCCAATCAAAAAAGTAAATAACCACTTTTACATAACCAAAACCATTCCCAATTACCAACATCACCCTAAAGCTAATTGGAAATACATTTTTTTCACCACTTGTAAAAAAATTTAGACCCATTCTAAAAAATAACAAGAAGAGCGCATTTTAAATCCAACAATTTCAATAGAAAATCCAATTTTTAAATCCTCACATGGGCCCATGTTATTTCTAAAACATGTTTCTCATCATTTAAAGAATTCATGATTCATATTAAATGTTCACAACAAAGAATCCAACTTGAAAAAATTCTAATTTAATTTAGAAAAATTATTTACACATTTAAATCCCTTTAAAATATAATTTTTCACCTTCTATATGTGGGAAAAACAATTTTTATGAATCATCACAAAAATACAAACACAAAACATAACCATTTCACATTATAGAATTCATTTTCATCATATATGCATTTCAAAACACATCAAATATTTATTTTTCACCATAAGATTAAGCCATAGAACAGTTTCATGAAGCAAGAAAGAAAGTCAAAATCATTTAATAATGTAAAATTATAGAATCACCTGCCTCACACTCGAACTGTTCTAGAAATTGGTGTGAAATTTCAACCACACCACCACATGAACATGATAAATCTTTACAGTTACCACACCAAACCACCAATAGAAGGGAGCTCAACGGAGCCATCATAGTGATAGGAATGATCCTATGTCTACAGAGACAAATTGGGATGAGTAAGGGAATATTTTTATTAAAATAAATAGAGAAAACAATGGTAAGTTTTCAAATTTTTTATGACATGGACATGGTATGGGGTTTCCCCGCAAGGTTTTCCTAATGGTGCAGAAATCGTGCACCGCTCGTTGTCCAACAGGGACATGCCACACGATTATCCTGAATGATTTAAAAACTGCTCACTAACCATGTGGTTCACCAATTTCCAAAAAATTCACTCTGTCACATGGTTTCCTAGGTAAGGGCACATGGTTTTTCAAACCATGTGCCCTTAATGTTAACCCAAAAACTCATGTTTTCACCAAAAAACCTTCAGAAAACTAAGGGAATAAACACATGGTGAAAATTTAATAAAGGAATTCCTCAAAGGTTAATCCTCATCAAACCTAAAACATGACTGGAAACCCAATATCCAAAAATAAATGGAAAAAATCGTTAAAATTAAAAAACCCAGATGTGACAATTCTCCCCAATATAACACTTTTTTCCCTCGAAAAGCCACAACCGTTATCTATTAGATCAATCAAAAAAGGGATTCCACAACTACGTAATCCAACCTCTCAAACCAAAAACAAAACATTCACCACCTAAAAGAACTCATACCACTTGTCAAGAAATAAACCAATGAACCCATACCACTTTTCAAGATACGATAGAAAGGTTAAATCACATATTTTTAAAATCCCAATGTTCCCTAAAATAGAGAGGAACTCATATTTTAAAAACATCATAAGTAAAATGCCTCCCACTAAAAAAATTCTAGAAACCATACTAAATTAACAACAGGGGATGTCATAATGGAATCCACACCATTAGAAACCAAGAAGCTTCAATCAATCTAGATAAAGCCACAATGAGACCCATGGTGGGTCTCCCTACCATTTTAATCTTCTAGCCAGTTTCCCTAACAAAAATCCTTGTCAACAACCCCAAATGTAAGGGGGAAACATGATGAATGAATGTAAAACCCATACAATCTGCCTAAACCAAAACAAAGCCATGAAGTCTAACCACACAAGGACACCAAAACAGAGATCCTCATCTGAAAAGGCACCACCGTAGGAGCTTCCAATAAAGAGTTTCCACCATGCCTTCTTATATTAAAAGAGGATCCTTAAACTCATCATTATTAAAATAATAAGACAATTTATCTATACTAACCCCATAAATTGTGTCCTCTCAAGATGAAGAAGCTTTAAAATATAATCTTAAAATATCCTCATTCCCACACTGAAGATAAAAACGAGTCCAGGGTCCCTCACATCCTATAATTTTTAACTACACTCCAACTTCTCTCTGGGACCTATGGTTGGAACCCTGATGTTTGAAGTATCCACTACCTTGAAGTCAAGAGAATATAATACCTAATTAAAACTCCTCCTTCCCGTAAAAACATGGGTTATTATGATGCCCAAACATCATTCATCAATCTATTAAAAAGTGAAATTTCATGAAAAATACACTCATGGAGGCATATCTCTACTCGGTGTAGATTAGTATTTCTGAATCCTCAAAAGATAGACAATTTACCCTTAGAATAGAAGATCTTAAGAGATCCACAACACCCACTTTTAAAATTTAAAAATAATGAAACATTTCATAACACTTCTAGAAACAATAATTATTACCAAATAGGCAAACCTAGAAAGGTACTTTAAACTGAGCCAAATCCTTCAACTACTCCTACAAATTGGCCCCACATCGCCTCTTAGAAACACCCTAATAGAACCATTGTGTCTAAACTTAGAATCAATAGGTACATAAGTACTTCAAATCATTCATCCATGATGACATTTTATGATTTGGATTGTTGTACTAATGACATACCATGACCCTACTCTAAGTGGAAGATGAAAAAATATCCAAAGACCTTTTAATTCCATGATCAGGCCCAACAACATTAGGATAATTCCCTATATCCTTAATGTAATTACCTTCACCACCTATAGAGATCATTGGATGATTGGATACATCAATAAATCCCACTGGTATATCCTTAACATGAAAAACTTGCCTCACCACATCAAAATGGAGGTTAAGTTGAGATATGACTCTTTAGACTATAAACCAAAATGAATACTGCTCTTAATATTCCGAGCGTTAGAGAAATAATCTGTAACGTAATCAAAAAGAAAAGGAACTAGGTCAACGAAACTTCAATAAAAAAACCAGAACCCTTCCATAACCTTACTACAGACATCACATTTTCAGTCTATTATCTCTTTGACCACCTTAGATAAATAATTCTAGATGAATGAAGTCTTGAACAACTCCCAAATAAGATATTATTAAGGTTTTTTTTCATGAAAAATACTTACACCACTTCTAGTTTAGGCCTTTAACCATAAGGGTAAAATACATCACCTTTAATGACTTAGTCAAATCATAGAGACTGAATATCCTTTCGATTTTTCAGATACACTCTTCTGCTTCACGAGGTTCCTCTTGACCATATAAGATAGGTGGATTTAAATACCAAAACACAAGGTATAAATCCTTATGTTCATCAATTGTGGGGTATTCTAATGGTGAACCACCTATGTTCACACCATTAGCATCCCTCAAAATATTGTGGGGGCGAACACTAACCAACTGGAGAATCACGATCTCAATCAAAACCCACTCATCAACACGGGTTCTCAAACTCAAAACACCACATAAACATTATTCCTAAATCCCATGAAAATAATACACACAACTAATGGCTATCAAAACATCAAAATAGTCAACTTAAAATTAGTTTTGAAAGAAAACAAACTTTATTGGATTCTCAATCACCAATGGTATTTCTTATAGTCTCTCCCATATTCAAATACTATCCCTCCCCAGACACTTATCAACTCATTCCTTAAACCATCCACATTCCTAAATATCTCCATGCATGGGGTCACTCATGGGATTCCATATGTTAAAAGAAAACATATATACTTTTCAAAAGAAGTCATTCAACCCATGTTTTCACATTCCTAATCTACTTCCCATTTAAAAATTCATAAAACATTTCCAAAATATAATTAACCACTAGGTCAAATTACATTTTAAACATTACAGTTCAACCCATTTCATTTCCTTCAAAAATAAAAATCCCGAAATTCTATTAAAAAATCTATTCAAAACATTCAATACATTCTCAATAGCTCAAAAATTTCATTTCATCAAAATTATTTGATATAAAAACTCATTAATTATTACCTAAATTAAATTCCTAAAATACCCATTTTAAATATTCTTCCGCTTCAAAAAAATAACTTCTTTATATGCTATATTTTTAATTATGAAAAATAAATATCATTAAACCATTCTCATTTTACTCTAATGGTTCATTTTACAAAATTAATTTTTCTAAAGCCTTCCCCAAAATTAATTCTGAAAATCCATTTTCAACATTCCAAAAACAAAACCATTATAAAAAAAATCTAGTTTTTCGCAATTACGAAACAAGATTTTCCAAAACAAATCTTAGAATGAGGGAAGACCCAAAACAACTCACAAGGGTAAACTAGTATTGATTGGTGGCTTGTCCATATGGTTGGCATCCATATTACAAACACACCACCACCATAGAGAGTCTTGTTACACCATGAAACTGACTCGTCATGGATTTCTAGGCACTATGAGCTCACTGAGTCCTTTATCCAAACTCCCTTTCCAGATCCCAAACACAGACAAAAATCACAAGACCCAATGTAACCAAAAATATAGACTTCCCGTGGAAAACCAAGGTTCAGTTTAGGAAATCATATCTTGGCACTCCCCCAAACCTAAACCCTATGTTCTAACTGTATTACTACATCTATCATGACATCCCAAATAACCAAGGGAGTTATAAAAGCTTGGTCCCCTAAGGAGATAATAGCTCTGGATACCATTTTTTCCGAACCAAACTAAGATTCTACCCAAATAGAAACCCAGCTCG
The DNA here is from genome assembly GCA_963277665.1 of Viscum album. Taxonomy (NCBI): domain Eukaryota; kingdom Viridiplantae; phylum Streptophyta; class Magnoliopsida; order Santalales; family Viscaceae; genus Viscum; species Viscum album. Next base: position 1,825,538,792 of record OY728143.1, on the reverse strand, counting down.
ATCTGAAACTTTTCCGGAATGACGTTCCTAATCACAACAGGCTATAATCTTGTGTCTGGGTATCACCAATATTCTTATGAATTATTTCACCAATTTATAATCATAATAACCCATAATAATGTATAACATAATAACCATAAAACATAATCAAACAAGGTACATAAAATTTTAGAATCAATTTTTAACAACATTAACCACAATCTAATATACCATAATGGAAGGGAAAACACAAAATGTCCCAAAAACCTCTTTTCAATATGAGGGGAATCACCCACAAGCCACCACCAGAAACACCAACAATAAGTAGAACTCTAAAAACTGGATCTACCATCATCACCATGACACATCTTGCCTTTACGTGGGTCATACACAACAAATTATACATACACCCAAAGGTGTGTGTAATGTGTGATCCAAAACAAAGTAGGAAGTCAAACAAAATAATATATTCGATGATAAAACATTAGATGAAAAATTGTTAAGAACATTTAGAAAAAATACTTTGAAACATTTTCAAGAATTTTTTAATGAAAAATCATTCTCAAGGAAATAATTTCATGGAAACGCATTTATTATAAAACATACCTCAAAATGAAGTTTACACAAGGTCCACCATATACTTATGGATTAACCATGTCATATAAGTATCATGTTCAAATATATCACCATGGTTAAATCCATATGAGTAACTAGAACTAGTGGAACTCTAGTAACCTCATACCTCTTTGAAACATGGTATAATAACCGTAATCCACATCATCCTCTTTCAAGAGCCACTAGAGATGAATGTAGCAAAGTTACAGTGGTATTAAATCATAATCATGGTTTATTTAGTGTTGTAATCATCAATCCTACTATATAAATATGGGCCCTTTAACTTCTTATACATCTAGAATCAATTCACTAGAGAAATATGGGCTTGAAACTTCCAAATCACTAGCAGACTAGTTCTAGTTTTTCCACATAGGTACCAAGGATTCACTTTTTTCTCAATTTAAAAAAATTTAATGCTTCACAACAACATTAAAACAACCCAACAACATAAATAAATCACCACTTATACACAACCAAAACCATTCCCAATTTACAAATGCACACTAAAACAATTTGGAAGTACATTTTTTCACCACATTCACAATTTATGAGACCAATTTTTAAATAATACAAGAAAAAATATTTTTTATTACAACCATTCCCATGGTAAATCCCCTTTTAAAATCAACACATGAACCCAACTCATTTTTAAAACAAGTTTTCCTTTAAAAATTTCAAAATTTATATTAATGTTTCAAAATAATGAATAAAACATGCAACAATTATCTTTTTATTTTTAAAAATAATTTCAACATTTAAATCCCTTTGAAATATCATTTCATACCTTCCAGATGAGGCATAAAAAACTTTTTAAGAAATATCAAAATGAAGCATACCACATACCAGACCATTTTCTTTAGAAAATATACTTTTGTATTATATGTATGCGAAAACACTTCTAATAAAAAAATTTCACCAAAACATTAAACCATATAACTCTATAATGAAAGCAAGAAAGCAAGTCAAAATCATCTAATAATAAAAAATCATGGAACCACCTACGTCAAACTCAGAAACATATGGATTTTTTTTTAAATTGCAACAACAAAATCACAAGAACATGGTGGATCCTTGAAGTTCCCACACAAAAATCAAAAACATAAGGGATTCCAAGGGATCCAAGAGGGATAGAGGGAGGCGACTAGGGTTTGAGAGCTCTAATGGGCGAGCACATGAGGATTTTGGGTTAAATCCCTAGAGGAAACACAGTAAATATTTCATGTTTTTAATGACACAAACATGGTGCATGGTTTCCTACATTGTTTTCCTAACCATGTGCCAAATGTGCACCCCTAAATTTCCAAGAAGGATATGCCACATAGTTTTCTGACTCATTTTGAAAACCATTTTCAAAACTGTGTGATTCACTACTATCCAAAAATGTCACTTAGCCGAACGTTTTCTTGGGTAAGGTTTCATAGTTTTTCAAATTTTGATCCAAATATGTTCCATATATTGTTAACCCAGAAATCCCATTTTCAGACAAATAACTTGTTAAAAAAATTAATAATCACGTGGTTGAAATTAAAATATAAAAACACTAATGATTTAAACCTCGTTACACCTATAACTTGAGAGGAAAAATATATCCATAAATAAATAAATAAAGTGTTAAAATAAAAACTCTGGTGTGACACACTCAATATTCTCTCTTTTTCATGGGTTTAAACTTGAAAATAAAATGGTAAAATATAAAAAAAAAACAAGAATGCATAAATATAAGGGGTTTTGATTTTATTGTATCATTTCAATTAAATTTAAAGTTGTGTTAAAAAATAGGACTGAAACATTATTTTGAAGAGGGAAATATCTATTAATAATTTATCTTTTTGATAATTTAAATATAATGGGGACATTTGAAATTATAATTTACTTATTAATTATTCAAATGTGGGATAATGTTGAGGTTTTACCTTGGATTTCATTTATTTAATAATTTCTTGATAATTAAAAAGTACCATATAATTATTACTTATAATTTTTTCAAAATTATTAATTATTATCTTTCATTTTTTATCCCATGTATTTATTAATTTATACATAACATTGGAAATATATTATAATAATTTACTTAACTTATTTTTTTAATTCATATTTTAATTGTTTATAACATTTTCTATAGGTTTTAGGTTGTGTTCCTATAATAATTATTTCATTAGGACCCTTAAATATCATTTATATGTCTTTTAATAGTGTTACATAATGGTAACCATACATTTATATTTATTTTGTAATGGTAAGTATCATTTCATATGATAAAGTGTATAAACACTTTTTCAAAGCCCGTGTTGGGTTAATAAAACTCTCACATAATGGTAAAAAGGGTTCTCTAAAATGTACATTGTGGTATGAATCAACTCTAAATTAGTTTGTATGTTTAACATGGAATGTTTATTCTTGGGAAAAGAAATGATAAAATGGGATTCAAATTTGAAAGTTGATAAGTATAAATAATCTCTGAATGTGGATAGTAGAAATAACTTGTTGATATGAAACTAAAAGGTTGAGTATTCTCATAAACTGTTCAACTGATGAATACTTTTGCAATAAAATAACTCTCTCAAATAAACTATGTAATACCCATGGTCTGATGTATGTAACCCTTTATTTATCAATTTAAAATGTGTAAAGTGTTTTTAGTGAAGATTGGAAGATTTTGGAGGACTTTTCAACTGATTTTGGGGATTTTATAAAATATTCATTGTTTGATCAAAGTTAGTGGAAACTGTGAAACTCATATAAAAGGCAGTGAATAGTGACACATGAAACAGTGAGAAGATGCATGGTTAAGGTGCATGATTTATCCAAACATTGTTTCCCCTAGGATAAACCATGAAATGTTGGATAGTGGGATTTTTCATGGTTGACACACTATTATTCTAATCATGGGGGCTAACCATGCGATGTGATCCTTGATGCAGAGGTTGGAGCATAGTAAGCCCATAGTTTTTTGAATTGTGTGACTAACCATGTATGGTTTAAAAGCGATATCCTAAATAAGTGTATCTCACAAATTTTCACATATAAGTATTTTTCCCTCTATTTTGGCTTTAACACAATATTTCGTCTGCCCATAGGTTGTGGACTCTTCCCCCATAAATCCAAAATCGATCCCAAGGCTTTTATAAATGTGTTGATGCTCGATTTCATTGGTATGTCTTTGTTTGTGGTAGTTTTCCTTATATCGAATCATATTCCCTATCTCATATTCTTATATCTAGTATTCTATGGATTGATCCATGGTTTTTTATTTCGATCATAATTAGATAGGGCCATAGAAACCCATCAGAAGAAGCTTCTAAGAATGTGGTTGCACCTAAGCCATATGTGAACTAACAAATAGTTTAGAGTATTGTCCAAACTTTCCAAGATATGGATAGAGGGAACCAAATGGTTAATCGAAGTAAAGTGGATCACTATGTTCAGTTCTAGAAGTAATTTCCACCCATCAATCAGGTTGATTCAAAACCATAGAAGGTAGAGGTGTGAATGAATAGGATGAATAAAATCTTCGATTTCATTAGCACACTAACAGTGTTAAAAGTCAATTTGGTGATGTATATTCTAGAGGATCATGCACAGAAGTGGTGGGATTTAGTTTTCCATTCTAAATTAGGCTAAGGCCTTGCATGGGATAATTTTTAAGATTTTTTCAACAAATAATTATTTTCTCACATATTTAGGATTTTAGGAACAAAGGACTTTTTATTTTAAATAAATAGAGTCTCCTAGTGAGATATTATCCAACTAAATTTATCTATTTCATCCACTGTTCACTCAAAGTTTCTACTAGTGTGTCCTTGAAGGCATGCATTTTTTAATCAGGAATAAGGATGGAGATTATCTCAAACATTGTTGTAGTCTATATAACATATTCTACATAGATATTCAATAGAGAGATGAGGGATAAAAAATAAATCTATGGATATAATTGTGGATTGAGCATGTGGATACCTATAAAAAATGGAGGTAACTCTAATATTGGGAGCTAACGGAAGAGGGGAACCTATTTACAAGGTGGAATTATGACTCAAAATCAAAAAACTGAATCAGTGAATCTTCCTCCAAAACCAAAGATAAATCCTGAATTTTTTCAATGTGTTTCCTTAGACAACATGAATTTAGATTGTATGTAACCACCTAGAGCATTCCAAAGTTGTAACCAGATAGGGCTTGTTTAGTGCTATTGTCATAGTGCTCTAGGTTCTAGTGTTATAGACAATTCACATGTGTTTTAGATGTATTATACATTGATAGGATAGGGGAAGAAGAATATTTCTCAACAATATAATAGATCATTTCATAGTGATTCTAGGAATTCCATGAATCATTAGGCAGTTCAATCTCAACAGGGCAATAAATAAAAAAGTGCATCAAGAAGGAAATTTTATGTATCTGAAAAAGTTGTTGTGGATAATCAATCCAAACCATCAACCATTATAGGTATGATTATTTTGAATTCTACCCTTATTATTTATAACAATTTGGCATCACATTCATTTACTACTTCTCATGCTATTGTTTTTCTAAGTTTGATTGTTGACATGATTCCTTCTATTTTGAAACTAAGAACCCCTCTTTGAAAAACTGAATATAGATCCTTTATGTGTAGAGAAGTTTCTATAACTATTGATGGAGCTGACATGGTATGGAACATTTCTTTAATAGAGATTTATGTCTATAATATAATCCTGAGAATCAATTGGTTGACTATTTATAGGGCTCACATTGATTGTTATACCCAACTGGTTAGTTTTATTAATAATGATAGTGTCGAGAATCTCATTAGTGGATACCTTAATGTAAAGGTAGGTTAAATGGGCTTGTTTGCACCAATAGTTGGAACTATCACATTCTAGCTTTCATCATTGAGTTTTGGATCGATCTAAGTGATTTATAATAGATGTTTTCTATCATTTTTTTATCAGTTTCCATATGTTTTTCCTAATAATTTTTGGGTTTTTATCCCACAAGAGAAGTTAATTTTGTGATCGATGACTATTACTATTTCCCTTATATATTATTGAAGAGATATAAAAAATATTGGAATTGAATGTGTTGTTGGATGATTTTGAAATGAATGGATATATTTAGCTGAACATATCTAAGTTAGTAGAAAAAATATTATTTTTAAAAAAGGTTGGTAAAGAACCTTTGAATTTGTTTTGATTATCGTAATCATAACCATGTTAGGATAATCAATTTATATTAGCTTCCACACATTAATGATCTATTTGATCAATTGATGGGGTCATAATGGTTCTCTAAAATTGACCTATGATCGAGATATCACCAATTGCGAGTTCAGAAATAGGATATTTTAATGACAACTTTCAGGAGCATATATTACAATTATGATAATGTGTTAATTCCTTTCTGTATTATGAATGCACCGGTGCACATTTATGTAATTGATGAATTAGATATTTCAGAGGTATCTATATTCTTATGTGGTGGTTTTTGTCCAAGAGATATTGGTGTATTTAATGATAAGGGATGAGCGTGATAAACACTTAGTGACAGTGTTGGGAGTCTTTCCAAAATGTCTTCAATTTTCCAAACTATAAAAATGAGATTTTTGGATATATGATTTATATTTTCATGGATATTTAGTCACTAAAATTTTTTATTTCTATTGATATGGAAAAGATAGAAGCTTTTATATCTTGGAAACTACCATATAATGTATTTTGGATACACAATTTTCATGGATTTTCAAGTTATTAACAATTATGTTTTCATGAATTTTTATGACTAGATTCACCAATGAAATATTTCAAAAGTAATAATGTTCCTTTATAATGGAATTTGGAATTCCATAATTCTTTTAAATAGATGAAATTTCTCTTTATATCATCACCAATCTTGTTTTTATAGAATTGGGATAAGGGTATGTATTTTATTATGATTCCTTGGGATATGGTTTGGTTTGTGTTCAAATGAAGGGAGGTCATGTGGTTTTTTATGTAATAAAGAATTTAGGGTTGCATGAGAAGAATCACCCTACACATAATTTTATGTTAGCTATCATAGTCAATGCTTTGAATACTTGGCATCATTACTTATTTGGTAAAAAATTTATAAGGTTTATAGATCAAAATATCTTCAAACATGTTTTCACACAATGATATTTTCTCCTAAAATAATGAAAATGGATGAAGTATCTCAAAATTAATGACATTAAAATTTTTTGAAAACTGGGTAAGGGTAATTTTTTGGGAGATGCATTAAGCATGAAGTCATATTTTGATTTGTAAAAATATGATTCATAATAATTTTGGTGGATTTTGGTGATAGTCGACATGCTTTTGGAATGTGAAGACCTAGGTGAAGTTCCTACTTTATTTCCTGATTAATTCATTCCTACATTGGTAGAGATAGATAAAGAGGCATAAGTATTTGATTATCAATGTGTATTGATAAGTTCAAAACACAATGGTGGGGAGACCATCGAGGGATAGGGGATCCAACGGAGTTCAATGTTTTGGTTCCAAAATAAAATGGTCATTACTATGGATTGTGAGGAACTGCTTCATCATGATTACCACCATTCAAGATGGTTTGTTCATCCTGGAATACATAATATGTATGAGGTGTTTAAAGCATATTTTTGTGTTCTAGGATGAAAATAAGGGAGGATGAGTGTGTTTCAAGATGTTTAACTTGTCATTAGGTTAAGGAAAGAGTATCAGTGACTGGTAGATATGTTTCAGTCCTTACCAATTCAAGTTTGGAAATAATTGTGCATAGCCATGGATTTTTTTATACTTCTCCTATGAACGATTCAGAAACATGAAAACATTATGGTTATAGTGGATTAGCTCACAAATTCATCCCATTTCACCCGTATTTGTGAATATCAAAAGGTAAATTAATTGTCTAAAATCTATATCTGATAAGTTGAAAAGAGGCATGGTACACCAATTTTGATACCATCGGATCGAGCCCTAATGTTTATGTCTCATTTTTAAAAATAATTATAGAAATCCCTTGGGAATCAGTTGACTATGATTATGGTGTATCATCATTAGATGAACAAAAAACACAAACCAATGATACAAATGTTGGAAGACATGTTATGGGATTGTTTAATGGAGTTTAGTGGGTCATGGGAAGATCATGTACCATTACTAGAATTCTCGTATAACAACAGTTTTAAAGAACCAATATAGATGGATCCTTTTGAAGAATTTATGGGAATCCTTATCATTATCCACTTTGTTAAGTGGAAGTTGGTGAGACTTCACTGGTTGGCTCAATACTTTCCTAAGATTCAAAGAAGAATATTCATTTGATCTGGAAAAGGATGGAAATGGATTAGAGACATCAAAGCTGTATGAAAATCATCATCAATGTGATTTTTCATTCTAAGTGAGTGATCATGCCTTTTTAATGATCTATCCAAGGCTTGTACATTATCATTTCAGGAATCTAGTCATGTTAAATCCTTAATAAATTGGCTCACTTGCTATACTTGAAAAAAAATTTGAGGGGGAATATTTGTTGGATTTTCCCCCACGACTTTGTATAATGCATATTGTTTTTCATTTTTCATAGTAGAAAAAGTGTTAACCTGGTCCTTATAATGTGATTCAATGACACCATGTTTATCAAAAGAGAGAAGATTCGTTATTGTAGGAGCCATTATGGATTATGGATAAGAAAGAAAATGTCTTTCAATGTAATGAATTGGTTTAGTGCGGGGTTTCTAGAAATAAGTTCAAATTCATGATGATTCTTGGGAATGGAAGAGGGAAATGGTCATGTAATGGACTAAAATGTTTCAGGAAAGCAGTGGTTTTTTACTTTCTAAGGATGGTAAGGATGACGATGGTGAGAATATTTCACCCCTTATTTCAATTAAGTAACCCTATCTTAATGGATTTGAATTATGTAATGTATTTTGGTGATGTTTCGGAGAGTTTATAGGAATTTTGGAATGTTTTACGGTTTTCTAAAGGTTTATGGTTTGATCATGGTTGGTGGAAACAAGAAATCTCCTACAAGAACTATGCACAATGAGACACGCTCTAGGGGGAAGGCTCATGGTTAAGGCATACCTTCTTTCCAAATAGTGTGGGGACCCATGAAAAACCATGAAATGTGGGACATAGGAACTTTTCATGGTTGTTCGATGGATTAACTAACAATGCGAGCCAAGCATGCAAGAATCTCCCTGAGGAAGAGGATGGTGCTTGGATAGCATATTATTTTTCTAACTATGTGACTCATCTTGAACGGTTTAAAAGTGAGATCCTAAAAAAGTGGATATTACTATTTTCACCTCTTACCCTTTAATTTTCCAATATTTCAGCCCAAAATCCTGATTTATTCTTCACAAAGTCTATAACTTGTCCCCCTGTCAATTTGGAAGCGATCCATTAACTTTTATTAGTGAGTTGAAGCATTATTACAGGTAAAAGTCTTTTTTGAGGTAGTTTTCCTTAGATATAATCTTCTTCCCTCTCTCAAATACAATTATATAATACATTTCTGATATATATATAAAAATATGTGTGTGGTTTTTCTTTCCGATAATGATGAGATATGGTTGTTTTGATGTTATAGAAGGTGGGAAAAGGCCAGTTTTTGAATTTTCAACTTGGTTTTGCTTCATAATTTGTGACATTCTCTATTTTCAAAATATTTCTTGAGGCATGTGGCTTTACTCCTAACTCCTCTTATTAAACATGAAGTATTAGTTTCAAATTGTTTAAATTTAATGAATTTAATTGTGAAATTTATATGAAAAGCATTGTAGAAACCCTCATTGGTGATGGTTTGTCATTTTTTGAAAATTGTTTATGAAAGTTCATTGTTTACATGATTTTAAAATATCAATTTTAAAATTTCTCATTAAAGGATTTATAGAAATGTATTTTTAGAATGGGGTTTCAATAAAAGAATAATTTTATTTAAATATTTGAAATGGTTTTTTTGGAATTGTATTTTCTCAAAAAGGGTTGCTTTGTGTTCTAGTGAATTTTGGATAGATAAGTTTTGAATTTTCCACTATTATTTGTGGGATAGATAAGGGTATGAAATTTTGCGTGTAAAAATGGTTCATAAAGTGATGACTAAGTGAATGGATGACTCATCACTCAAAAGTATAGGTATGTCCATGATTGAATATAAGATTTTATTTTTGGATATGTGGAAGGAAATAAATTATGCCAAAAATTAATTTGTGAAATGATTTTAATGAATTTTTTGGTTGGTTTCCATCAAAAATATTTTAGTAGGGAAAATATTTTTGGTGTTAAAATACTTGGAGTTTATATAAATTGATTTAAAATGGTTTTAAATAAATTCTTCTATATAAATAAGATAAATTTTTCTATCCTAGTAATGTGAGTAGGGATTTAATTTGTGGAAGAACTACCAAGCCTTATTTAACAACCCTGTTTTGGCACATTGGTTATTTTGAAAATATTTTTGATCAAGATACAGGTAATGGAAAATAATCATACTTATTTATTGGTTCTTAGGGATACTTGATCATGAATTTGGTGTTGGATCCTGGAGTTACTTTTAGAATGTTTATGTTTTGATGGTTTTTTTTTCACTTTGTACTTTGATGATAGAATTCATCCATTGTGTTACTCTTTTATAGTTTTATTTTGATATCAATTGTATTACTTTGAGTTTTATTTAATTTTAATAATTAATCATTTATTGGTTATTATATTATTGTATATATGGCTGGTTTTTTATTTCTTAAATATAAAATCATCCCACATTTGTGTTGAAGCCCATGGAATTTATTTCCAACCATTGTGGACCTAGGGATGTTTCTTAAGAACAAGTAGAAATCAACCTCCACTCTATCCAGTGATGAGGAAAGGTGTGTTAAAAACATAAATAGTTTGATCATTTAATTCTGGTGAGTTATTATCTTCATCGACACTAAAATATTGAGGCATCCAATTGTTTATTTGGTTTTACAGTTTTCTATGATTTTACGTGTTTGTAATTCTGATGGGTAATACTACCCATTAAATGTAGGATAAAAGGTTTTGATTCCCAAAACAAATCATGAAGTAGGTTGTTTCTATAGGTGGGAAAAATATATATTGTTAAGCTTGTGCATCTAGGTAGATAATGATAGGTTTTTTTGGGTTAGTGACTCCGTATAAAAAATATTTTTAATTGAGTTTTGGTTCCATGTGTGAAAAAGTAATTATATGATTTCATTATAGTGGATTATATCTTTCCCATTTCATGAGATGTGTGAATATTAGAGTAGGATAATTTTATAAACTAATACAAAAATATCATGTTATTTTTTTATTTATATTTTTTTGACCTTCAACATTATGATATAATTCATTAAATTATTTTAAAAGGGCCAATTTACCCCCCTCTAGGCTATTCTGGCATCTTGCCTTTGGGACCAACAATCAGTTCTCCATAACTTTTTGACATGTACATTTATTTAAGATTATAATAATTAGGAAAACATTGTTTTTAGGGGGTAGACATGATTTAGTTAGGATTTATTTATTTTAATAAAAAATAAATATGAATAATAATAATAAATTTTGTTTTCTTTTTTTCCATTTTATTTGTTTTTAGTTTTTATATTCACTTTCATTTTTAATGGGATTTCCCAAATTATTTTACATTCTTTATTCGTATCTGTATAAGATTATTAGGTTTTTTAAGAAATTGATAAAAATGAGTTTTGAAATGTAAATTTTATTAGAAATTATATTCTTTGAACATTCATAAGAGTTTAATATTTTTTGAAATGTTTTCTAGATATCAATGTATGATGTTAATTTTCCCTAATCCAAGTAGTAACCTAAGACATATTTTTCATAATTATCCTAATAAATCACATTAAATAGTAAACTAATATTGTTTCTTTCATCTATAACTTTATTATTTTTCTTTATCAAAAAAATTGAGTATGTGAAAATGTTATTGTGTAATTGTGGTGTTTCTTTAAAATTGAACCCATTTTTTATCCAATATTGATAAATATTCATCCATTGTATCTTGTAAGTATGTAGTATACATAAATGGCCTTATATAAAGAAACATTATAAGTCCATGTTCCCTACCTAACCATACTCTATTATAGATTTCATGATCACAATTCAATTTGAGTGAGTGTAAGTAGTGGTATTTAATGTGTTATATTGAGATACACATTACAAGAATGTGGGGTGGAGATATCATTTGAAAGATAGTACATAATTCATTTATATTTCATAATAATTCATTTTATTCCACGTGAAAAAAATGGATGAAAAATATATAATGGTATTAAGATGTTTATTACAGTCATTTCTATATCTAATTAAATTAATAAAAAATGAATTTCGATGAGTTTTTTATTAAATGTATTTTATTATCATTCCATTCATTTAAAAAATTAAATAAAAACTAAAATATAGAAATAATAAAGATAAAAATAAGTGGTAAAATCATTCAATAAAATTAAATCAATAGTACTTGATGGAATATATTTGAAAATGATAAATTGAGTTGGATTAATCATTTTTGGGTAAATGTAATGGGAATTAATCATTATTTTTTACTGATTTACCATTCATTTTATTATTTGTGAAATACCTCCAATATGGGACCTTATGTTTTCAAATCAAACCACCAAACTCTTAGCCACAATGAAAAAAGTTAAAAATCATCATGATTGTAACATACATATTTGTTTATTGTTTGCAGTAGATATGATTTAGTTAACCCTCTATAATTGAATTCAATTTTATTACCTAATTATATCATTTCATACTTTTTACACATGCAAGATGATAAATAAACATGCTTCTTGTAGGGAATATTGTAATAGTTGAGTGGGTGAATAATTGAAATTAAATGAATTATAATGCATGGGTTGAAAATTAAAAGGAAAATTGATTTCATAAACAAGATATTACAGATATTATTTTGAATATAATCTTAATGTTTTCTAACATTTTACTTAGGGGTGAAATTTCATTAAGATATATTCCATTGAATAATAGTTTCAAGGCATGGGTATGTGGGTCTGATTAAACAAAAATAAATTTTTTTATTTTAACCCTTATGCATACAATTTATATTATTTATAGTGTTTAAAAATAATAAAATTACAACCTTTGATAGTCTATGTATATTTTGCAATCATTTCCGAAAAATATGATAAAAATATTTAAATTACAATATGATATAAATGGATAAAATATGTTTATTTTTAAAAAATATTATATAAACTAATATATATTATAAAATTCACTTTTTATAAGATGAATGAATAATTGTTCTACAATTTCATAAATTGATTAAAGGGATAAATCCAGTTATAATAGGTGCAGTGATGGGCCACAAGAGATGAAAATGTAAGTGTGTAATTTTTTACCAACATTAATTAAATGTGTCATATCAAGGAATAAAAAAATATAACAAGACTTATTAAAATATCATTATCTAGATAAATCCATGGTATACATATCAAAAATATATCAAGTCCTGGTTCTGTAAAAAATGAAGATATCTAACTAGGACAACACATATGTACCCAAATATTATAAACATTATATTTCGTTACATTATGTAATTTTATTATTAAAAAAATTCCTATCAATCATTCTCTAATGGTACTCAACTAGTGAGTGATATTATGGGTTTGAGTTATTTCATAGTGTATTCCTCCATTTCTATGGAGAGGTAAACTCCTTATGATCACTGATGATGGAACCTTCATGTACATCTAAATCATTAGCATCTAATTATTTGACTTTTCTTTTGATACTTGGAATTAATGTTTGGTTTCTCATATTATCCCAAAACCAAAATTATATCCAACCACCCTAGATTATCGATTGTTAAAATATTATTTTTAATGTTTTTTGTTTTATAGACCCATCAATATATGAGATAGTATTCCTTTTATACAGAAAAAATTCAAGTTAAAATTAACAAAAAATTTCATGTGGTCGATGGTGTAATCAATATAATCTAAATGGTTAAAATAAATATACTTATATATTCCCAATATTTTAAACATTCTGGATCATTTGAAATAAACATCAGAGTGCATAAATGTAATAAAATTATTTTTTGTTAGTAATGTATCCTATTATAAGCTATTTATTGATTTTGTGACCACATTTTTCTTCAATAGGTTAGCTCATAGCAAATATCCCAATGACTGAAATACCCTTATCTATTTTCACCTATGTTATAGAGATATTTCACTCACTATAAGTGAATTTTTTTCCTAGGTATCATTTATAACCACATCATTAATTTACCTTGTTTTCCTTCCTTACATCACATGAGTATAATTCTATGAAATTTTTGTGTCTTGATCTTACAACTATAGGTATTTATATGCTTCAACCATATAAATGTTTGTGAATATAATTTCTTGTGTATTCCAAATTATTTACAACTATATTAGAATTATTATTTTATTATGAGGATGGTTGTATGGTTAATAAAAAATATATAAAGATTCTCACATATATCTACCCTAAATCCAACCAAAACCTCCCATAATTTAATGCTTTTATTTTTGTTTACTTTTCCATATAAATAATATCTACCTAAATGGTGACCTATATACACTAAAATTGGTTCGTTTTTATTGGTTTTTATTATCATTTCTTCCTAGGTTCGTGTAGGTGTGACCCAATAGATAGATTATCTCATGAATTATAATGAAAAAATGTTGTTGATATAAGGTACCACATATCTTATCATAAAATTCTTTCTTTTAGTGGTGTTTGAGGAGGAAAAACTTAACATCAATGTTCCTTATCTAGATTTATAACCTGGATTATATAACAATGTTGATATTCCTCCATTATCATCCCTAATATCTTCAATACCTTATTTTGATACCACACAACCACTACCTTTTTCTATCTGTATACATCTCGTAACACATCTAAGAATACTTCTCTATCATATAGGAAGGTTCATATTGATGATGGTAGACCATATAGAGGGTATTTTTATTCACATGGTACACATGATCAGGAGACATTACCTAAAGTATATACGGTCCATTCAGTTTGAATGAATCATATTATTTTTAATCATGATCCCCAAAGTGTGTTTTTTATATATCAGATATTTCCAAAAAAAATGAGCATTGATGAAAAAATTTTGAGGAGACTATACCCTATATTAAATAACCATACATAATAGTGGAAGAAAGATAATTCACCACCCATAATAAATTGAATAATATTAAAAATACATTGATAATAAATCCATTAAAAGTATCACTATATTCTATAATAATAATAAAATATAATTTAATATCCAACACGGAACATGTGGTATGTAGGCCCACATAATGGGCTAATCATATAAAATATGTTCAAAATGTCCAAAATGATGAAGAAACTGTAAAAATAGACATCAAACTCTATATGGTCTTGAATCCCAACACCTTACATGAATTCCTATATCCTCCATTGATTATTAGGCCCTTTCCTTTACCCAAATCACAATCCATGAACTCTAAACATGTACCATCATGAAAATTCAAGATGTGAGTAAAATATAGTAGGTCATGATAAATAATCCCCAAAATAAGTACTCTTAGAGACATGGATTCTTTGAAAATATTATAAGATTACAAACAAATCAACAGATTTATTGAATGATGTCAATGATATTAATAGACACCTATAATAATGATAACAACAATCACAGTTGGTGTAAGCAAGGGAAAGTGTTTTAATAGTTTGTACATGGTTATTGAATGAAAAGACTATCATCCTTATCATTGATATACATGCTAAACAATGTTTCATCATCAACATAGGAGATAAAAAAGTTATTATCAGAATTTTTAATGTACCATATGAATGAGGTATAGTCATTAATATTGAGAATGGGTAAATGGGAAATCACCAATAATACTATGTAAATAGTTGAATGGGTTATCACCCTTGTACTTTATTAGGTCAATAGGATATCCCCATAATCTCAATAATCTGATCAGGATATCTATATGATAATAAGTTGAAATAGCAGCCTCTATGACTATGATTATGGGTGATGAATATATTTCCACTCCTGAATGAAAACAATATGAATGGGAAATCACAATAATCACTATATGGTAAATTGGATATCAGGATCACAATAATGTAAATATAATGTCACTATCACAATAAATTGAAAGAGTTATCACATTCATAAGTTTAATGGGCGAACTATATATCACCTCTTCTAATAGATGAAAAGGTGAATAGGTTATCACATAATACCATCATACTATAGAATGGTGGGAATCCACTATTACCTCACAAATACGTAGATGGGTTTCCACATTAAAAACAAGAAGATGAAAATTTTATCACAATAAAATTTGTATATTTTATCATTCTAACACAAATTTACTATCCACTATGGATGAATATGTTGTATCTATAGTCCTAACTTAGGTGACTGTTCTATCAACAATTCATAAAATAATAAAGGTGAACAACCTATCACTATATCATAAATGAAATCTGAAGTGACTAGGTTATTAGAGAGATATAATAAACCAAATAGTTTATCTATTTGCGTATTTTATTCAACATAGTGAATAGAACCACACTATACAATGTACATAAATAAGAGATAAAAACATTTAGTATTTATAATACAATAAAAAAAGATTGATATATTACAATTAACATAATATAAACCAATATGAATGGATAATCATAAAAACATAAAATATATCATATATATATCGTATATATTCTAAATAATTTATTTAATATGAATTAGTTTTAGTAAGCTAATATAACACTGAAAAATACTCATACCCTCAACATCAAATACAAAGGAAGTATAATTCAATGCCAAACCTTATTAGAATGGATAAGTTCCCATAAAAACCCTTATCCAAAAAATAATACACAAAATAAGTCACATATCTCTTAATTTCTCATATCATGACCAATACACTCTATCATAGTACATACTAGCACATCTGGTTACAATGCAACACTCAAGGGAAATTCACAAGGATTCGGACAATAGTACATATTTGAGGATGCAAATCATGGATTCCAATTTCCTTTTCAAATTTTTTTAAAGGAAGCATTGATATCATAGATTGTGGATATGAAGAAAACATTTAAGAGAGTGTATCATGGGATATATTGGTCATACTCACCACTCATAAACTAAAGAACCATGGTACTATTACAATTAAGGGAGTTAATACACACCATCTGACTCTTGTATGTCATACAACTTATAAACATATATATAATAGAATAATTATTTAGGTACAAACCACTTTGTAAACATAGTAACTTACTCATGGAATATAATTACAGAAATTTCCCAGAAACAATAGAAATTGGAAACCCTTGAATAATTAATAAAATTAGAGATATATGGTGAATAATGATATGGTAGAAAGATAAAATGATAATTAGAGGATGAAGATTAAACATACCTATAGGGATCTATAAGGTTATAAAGCCTATGAAACAAAGAAAAAATTGATGAAATCATATCTTTGTTGAGTGAAAACATTTGAATGAATTATGGTGTGTTAGGTAATGTTTTTATAATATTTTAATTCAGTTAAAGTAACTATAAATAAAATGTAAAAAAATTATGGGACACTTGGTACTTCCCCCCCACCCATCATGTACCAGGTACCCATCAACTACACACCTAAGGGATACAAGGTGGCTTGTGGTCCACCATGGCCTCTCACTTCTACAATTATCGATTGCGTACACAATCCAATGAATTTCCATCCATGTGTTACATATCCTTAAAAGTATAAATCACACACTATGTTTAACTTTCAGAATTTAACCCTTGGTATCATCCAACTACTACAATATCTTGAAACCCACAAAATAAACTTTGTTTTAGAAAATATTTAAAAAAATTCCTACTTTATAATATGGGTTTCATTACTACCTCCCCACTATATGGTAACACATCCCAGGGATGCATTACCATGCTTTTATCATTAGAATATATGTACACTACACGTGTATATCTTCCTACCAATCACATGTATCCACAAGATATATTCAATATAACAATGTCATATGTATTATATTAATCCACTTCCCATATAGTATCTTCTTACTCTGATTCTATATACATTTTGTTCATCCCTCAAATGACACATTCACTACTAACTAAAAATCATTGACGATGAGTATTTAAGAAGTATTGGGATGGTTTCCTTGGATCTAAGATATATTTAACGTAGTTTTCATCTCAATATTTCTCTAATAATGTTCTAATCAATACATAATTTTATCAATCCCCTCAAAAATTTCTTATAGCCTCATTAGTATTGGTGAAAAAGGCACCTATTTATTTATCAATATGTATTCCAATCATTTTTTCACTATAATGAATACCGAGTTACCCACCAAAAACTATATATAATGGAGTATCTAGTCGATATATTATCGTTTCCTATATTATTTGGTCACTAACCACTTCTGAATTAGATAAACATGCTCTGGTGCTTCCTATAAAAAATGGACCTACATTAGTACAATACCCAATATATAGAAAATACATCGGGTATATGGGCAGTTCATCATCAAATGAAATACTTATCATAGACAGAATCTCAAAGTTATTATTTAAAAATTATATACTAGAAACACCCATTCATGAGTGAATAGGTGGTATTTTAAGAACCTAAACCCCCCACCCGTAATAGGGGATGAGGTTATAGAGGATTATGATTTCATGGAAGAAGATCTCAAAATAGAACCCAACATCTAGGAAATATTTTGGATGAGGTTATATTTGTTACGAAGACAGAAATAAAATAACTAAAATGATCCCAACAGGAGCATATATCTAATATCAAATCATCGAGGTATAACTTGGACCTCGACATATTAGATAGCTTACATTAATATGTGTTTCCTTCTAGTCATCATCAAACTGTGAGAAGGCTTGAATAACCCAACCATATATGAATGAAATTAACCCCTCATTTGTTCAAGAAATGTTATTTTTTTCATAGTGAAATGAAACCATCGAACTCCATAAAAAGGTTCTGTATCAAGATATTAATCACATAAAGTTTATTTAAAAATATTACATCCTAACGTAGGTTTCCATTATTCCGAACAATCTCTAAAATATATATTTTCTTCACCTCTATACAAAAATAATGACATCAGTCATTAAGGGTCTATTTAGCCCATAAAATGTTTTATATATTTCTCCATAAAATATACATTTCATACATTGACTAGTCCTTCCAAATGTCATAATGTTACTTCATTTACGAAATAATAATCAATAAGTAACTATAAATGATTTCATTAGGCTCTTATATATATTTATAAGGATAGGTGATATTGGAATCTTTCAGGTCCAAGATCAAAATGGTTCCAAGATAAAACTTGTACCAATCGAAACCGCTAGTTACTTGGGTTTATTAAGTTAAACATAAGTCCCCAGAAACAACAACTATAGGGATATGAAAATAGTTATATGAAGCCACTTGGGGGGAAGCATCTCATAGAATAATTTTTTTATTTTAAATATGAATCAAAATTTATTTTTGGGTTCTAAGGAATTTCATTCATGGTTTTCCATGGAATGTTTTGGAACCCCGGGCACAATGTGCTACCATTATCATACCACAAAGGCTTCAAATATTTCAGTTATAGTAATTTTTTTGAGGTTCAAGGTGATAATTTCCCATTATATTCATGTTACTCTTAATATATTGATGTAGGAGTTTATTAAATGGGTATGAAACAACTAATGGAAGATAATTCCATCTATATAAATTTCCCTAATATATTAGAGGTTGTACCTATCGACCCATTAAATGAACTTATCATATAATATGGGGTTTCCATCAACTGATTCTAGGTAAGAAATATTTGTCAATTAATTCATTGGATCATGGGAGTATTGTGTGATTATAAATTAAATCATTTTACCACATTCCTTTCATAAGTTTTCCAAGTGGGTTTTCTGAATGAGAAGTCACCCTTAAAGAAAATAAAAATTGTTTCATAATTCATTCATATCAACCTAGTACCATAGCATATTTATCTCTATATTGAACTGATTGTTCTGTAGTCTTATACCACACAACAAAATCACATTGGCTAAGTGGATATGAATCTCAGGATGATAAATACGTCATGGGGTTTGGGCACATTTTCCACCATCCTCAAGATATCGATTGAGTCAGCTAAACACAATCATGTAGAAGTGAAATGGGATCATGATTAAGGTAATAATTCCTTCAATAAAATATCTCCCTTAGCATCCATTAGATCCAAATATGATCTTTTTTAATCATTTTTAAGATCTAAATATTGCTTTTCATTATCAATTGGCATATATAATGTCCTCATGTGTTCTCCTAAGTCAGAAGATGCTAGCATATAATTTACCCCCAATAATAGTGAGGATAAAGGAGAACATATCCAAGACTCCCATGGTAATGATTCCTTTCAATTAGAATATTCCTTGTCCATTAAATCACGCACATAATTTATAATAGATTAATATCTCCCCATATTTTCTTCTAGACCCCATGATATCCCATTTTCTCCTACATATGATGATATCAAAATAGAGGAGAGAGTAGAAAGAGATCTTAGATATGACCCTTCTATATTTTAGGAAGGAATATATACCAACATTGATGATCGAAAATAAATTAAAATTCATTAAAAAGGAGGCTTCTTGACCACATTGATCTGTACCTCTATCACACTCACAGAAGAAGATACATATATCTCTTTTCTTTAGAAGCACAAGTGTAATGCACTAACCCCTATAGCATGGTTCCAGTGCATTATATTATTACATTAGGATGATTTCAAGGAATCAAATGCCGAACTACTAATTAGTTTAGATGAATTGTAGAAACTAGATATATACATGGATCCCAAATTACATTGTGAAAAAAACATAATACATTACAAGAGATAATAAACTACATCCATGAAAAATAAATAATTGATACCTTCTTCAAAACTAGTGGAATAAAAAAATAAAATGGTGGGATCAAATTCTAAAAAAGGTTTACATATAGTATAAACATGAATCAATAATAAGTTAATCATAATGAGTTTTACATAATCAATATGGCATGTAAAAAAATGAGAAACACATGCCATCAATAAACTGAGAATGATAATGCATCCATATATTTTTTATTGTAAAAAACTCAAGGAAATTAATAACTGTATAATGATTAAAGAGATTTATTGTTATTTGGAGGTCATGTATCGAGAATATGAACCATAGTACCATCAATATAGTTTTTTTCTGTGGGTAGATACCTATTTGATTCTGTTTTGAAAAAAAACTTGAAGGGTTCATCGCCAACTATTTTCTCTCATGAGAACTACCGATACATTGAAGAGATATAGAGGGGCCTAAAAAGAATTAAAGTTAAAATAATTCTTTATAAAAGGATTTAATATAAGAATAATATAAATTTTCATTATCCTTGTTCAGTATATGATACATATTCATCATATCATTCAAAAACCCCACCATATGTAAAATAGTATACATATTAGAAATTAATCATATCAATGTAGAAAGAATATAGATATATAATATAATTAAAATTTAAAATTATAAATGACCTCAAATGGGATGTAGATACACCACATAATAATTATTAGGTGCACAATACAAAGTAAACCTCAATGAAAAAGAAATTGAGACAAACTCCCTCACCACATTGTAATCAATCGAATAAAAGGAACAAAAATTAATAATCATAAAATGAATCATTGAATACAATGAATATAAATAGAATCATGATATTAAATATCAATGTGTAGTACATATACACTATATACAAGAAATAAGTGAAGAACAATGAACCTATCACGGAAATAAAAGTGAGATGAGAAAAACATTACCTTAAGTCTTAATGTGTTTTGTACTTGATAATAATGTCCTTAATAATCAAATTAGATTCATTAATTATGAATTCCAAATAATTATCTACATGTTATTGATTAATTATATCTTCATTAAGGTCATTTAAGGCCTTTTATATTGGATAAGATATTTAATTTCATCATTTTGAAATCCATGTTTTTTAGGTTTTCTCGATCATTTTTCTTTTATAAGAGTATGAATGTTCATATAAAATGGAAATTGAAAACTAGAGTTAATGTTATGAGTTGTTAATGATAATACATAATGTTATATTATCATATAAATACATTGGTTATTTTTTGAGAGGATTAATCATTATATAAATTTTAATGATAAACACTTGGATTATTTTGAAGGTTTTTCGTTAACCACGAACTCATTTGGTTTTATAAATAAATACCTTGTTTAAAAAGTTATTCTAGAACAATAAATATGATATATTTCAAATTACATGTTTTCTTATAAAATGTTTTCATTATTAGTATTATAGGAGGGGGAAAGAGATATGGTGATGAAATATTAGATTATAATAATAAAATTATATTACATTTAAGGTACTGTAATTATCACATATTTTTTCTAAGCGAAGGTGAGGAGAGAGAATAAAAAGATTGGAACTTATAAAAGACGTAAAAATGAAAAGGAAGAGATGTTTACCTCTTGAGTACTCATTGAGAATCTCTTTAATACCATTGTATTGGGCCTTATGGTGATACTAATAGGTATTGGGAATGGGGGGATTGGGAAGTGTTTTTTAAAAAACCTAAGAAAGGATCAATTATTGTTTGTTGTGAGTGGATAGTGGATGAGGGGTGGTTTCTATAGGTAATGGGAGGAGGTTTTTTGCAATATTGTAATCATTAGTTAATTATTTTTCCTTAATACTATGAATGGTCTTAATTATTGGGACTAAAAAAAGTAATAATTTCATGTGATTTCAAACTAATTGTTTCTTATATCATCCATGATGGAAGGAATAATTTATTTATCTCATAATGTATTGATACTAAAATTACTGTATTTTAATATTCCCCAAAAATTCAATTATTTCAGGAAAATACCAAAAATTCACCATAACCTTTGTTTGACCTATAGAAAAAAATGTACTCTACCTTAGAAAAATAATTTTTTTATATATTTGAAATTAAATAACAAATTATAACAATCATTTAATTGAAAAATAAAAATATTAAAATTATAACTTATTTTATGTCATATTGAAATGTTTAGTAGGGTCTCCTTAAATTATCCTAAAAATAATAGGGAAAGAAAATATTGATTTATGAATAAATTTTATGAAAATTAATTTCCTTTTGAATCATTTAATTAATTATAATATTGTAATTAAGTATTTATTACTCAAACAATACCAACACTTTACTAAAATATTGACCTTCTTTTATAAGGTGCCAAAATTTTACACATACAGTCATGGGTAAGGTTACAAATAATAAGTGTCATATTACTATTCAAAATGTTAAAATTACTATTCATAAGGGTATGGTACAATTCATAAGGTTATGTTACTATTCATAAGGGTAAGTTACTATTCTCCAAAAATTATGTTAATTCTATTAGACTCCAAATATCACCCAGATCACAACCATGTATGTCCGTTTTTTGAAATTCAAATCACCTAATTGGAAAATTCATGTTTAATGTGTGGGTTATAACTATCCCCAATAATAAGGTGTTATTTCAAAAATACTTTGTGTTGCATTCATTATAATCTATATAATGATTTGAAATTATTTATGTAGAAACATACCATAAAATATTATGGTGTTATATTCTAACCTCCTTCAAGAGTTTCATCCTCAAAATATTTCATGAATAAATCCAAGAAAAACGATGTGGGTGGTTCTTCTTCATAACATCCTCAGGTTCCCATGGTGCTTCCTCCATTTTATGGTTTCTCCAAAGACCCTTAACTAGTCGAGTAGTCCTATTTACTAACAATTGATATCTAGTGTCAGTAATCTCAATAGCCTTTTCACAATAAAATAATTCAGGTTCCATTTCTATTTCCCCATAGGTGAGTACATGTGTTTACTCTGGAATTTAATTTTTACCAATGATAAGTGGAACACATCATGAACCTTGGAGAGACTTGGCAGCATCATTAAACGGTAATCTATATCTCTAATTCTATCCAAAATATCAAATGTTTTGATGTACCTGGGGATCAGTTATCTCATCTTACAAAACCATTGGACACCCTTCCAGGGAGATAATTTTAGAAAGACATGATATCCCACTTGAAATTCCAAATTATTTCTATGGTTATCGGCATATATATTTTTTATACTTTGGGCTACTATAAGACGGTCCTGATTTGTTTTTTACTTTCATTTTTTCTATTTAATAATTTATGGGCCTATAAGTTTTCTATCTCCGTATTCATCCCAACAAGTTGGATTTTGACACCTCTTTCCATATAATGCTTCATATAGCACCATCTAACACTACTGGAAATTCGGGTTATAGCCATACATTAAAACTATGGCTATAGGTCCTCAAACCGTGGCTATAGGTAATAACCACGGTTTCTCAAATCGTGGATAAGTTTGGTGTCAGTATAGGCCTATACCTATATCCACGGTTTGGAACTGTGTCTATAGGTCTAGATCCATGGTTCAAACCATGGCTATAGGTATATAGCCGTGGTTCAAACCGTGGTAATTTATCTATAGCCATGATTTAGAACCATGGCTATACTAGAGGAGGGACACAATTTATTACCATGGTTTATAACCATGGTAATAGACCTATATCCATGGTTAGAAACCATGGAAATAGACCTATAGCCATGGTTAGAATCTGGGCTATAGGGTCTTGAAAACCATAAAAAATAGCCCCCACCCCCTGCACACCCCCCTGCAGACCCCTCCCTCCTGGACACTGGACACCCCCACCCTACATAACCCCCCTAGACTGCCCCCCTTCAACCCCCCCCCCTGCTGGACAGACCCTAAACACCCCCCCCCCATACAGACTCTAGACACCTCCCCCCAGACCCTGGACACCCCCCAGACAGACCTTGGACACCCCCGAGACAGACCCTGGACACCCCCCGGACAGACCCTGGACACCCCCAGACATACCCTGGACACCCCCCAGACACACCCTGGACAACCCCCAAACACACCCTGGACACCCCCCGGATAGACCCTGGACCCCCCCGGACAGATCGTGTACACACCCCCAGAAAGACCATGGGCACCCCCCAGACAGACCTTGGACACCCCTCAGAAAGACCCTGGACACCCCCCCCCCCCACCCAGATAGACCCAGGACACCCCCAGACCCTTGACACCACCCCAAACCCTAGTCAAACCCCCCTAGATAGCCCAGACCTCTACACCCAAAGACATCCACCCCCACCCTCATGGATAGACCCTGAACCCCCCCCCCCCCCCACCCCCCATAACCTGGAGACCCTGCAGTCCTGAGCCAACCCCCCCCCCCTGCCTGTTTCCCCTCCCCCTACCCCTTATAGCCCCCACTTGCACCCCCTACCAGCCCCCACATGCACCCCCTTCTATCCCCCTCCCCTTTCCGGTTTCCCCTACCCCCTACCAGTCCCATCCAAATTTAATTATATAGGAAATCTACTTACATAATAAGAATTAAACAAATCCAAATATAAAAAAACACATAACTGCACTTAGAAAGGATGTGAATTCCTAGAACATGACTCAGCTTGAGGTGGATATCCAGACAGACTTGAAGGCATGCATTAGTGAAGAAACTCACATTGTAGACCCTTTGGTGCCTCCACCTCAAAAAAGTATGCAACCTAATGAGGTCATTTTTACCATGTCGATAAATCATTGGCTAATATCATTGAACAATGGAAAACTGCTATGGTCCGGTCATAAGAGGATAACAGAGAACAATAGTTGGGTCCAAAAATGGTAGGATATTCTCTGGGGAAATCCTCTAGTAGTATGGAAGGTTCCTTGAGATGCTTTTCTGAAGTCTCATCCTCTTCTGCTGTCAACAATGATTCTGAACCTACCTTTTTTGTTAGCAAGGATGAGCATTCCACTTCTGATTCTCCAGCCACAAAGCAGGATTGTTCTCCTGCTTTTCAACATGGAATGAAGATTGGTTCTGCTTCTATTTTAAAGGTGGAGCCCAAGAATATCTTAGGAGACAACTCCCTAGCTGATTCTCCTTTCATGGACAAGTCTACTTTGTCATGAAATCCCCAAACTGCTCTTAAGAGCAGTGATACAAAGGACTGTCCCCATGTTTTGCAGCCTGCAATGCAGATTGATTCAGACAAGAGCAATGTGATTCAGTTGACAGCCTCTAACCCCCCCCCCCCCCCTTACTAGACCCCACTGAACAGTTTCCCCCCTGCTGGACCCCCCTGGATAGCAGCACCCATACACATCCCTTTCCCCCCTGCTGAACACCCCTGGACAGCAGCCCCCCTTACACATCCCATGCCCCCCTGCTGGACCCCCTGGATAGTAGCCCCCCCCAAACAGCAGCCTCCTCCCCACTACTATACCCTCCTGGACAGCAGCCCCCTGAACAGTTGCCCCTAGCTGGAACCCCCTGTATAAGTGTGTGTTGTGGTTCTTCATGGTTTTATGTTGGGTGTGGAGGGGCTACTCAGATGGAGGGGTGTATGTTCGTAGGGAGTGGTATGCAGGTTACTTTGGATACTTCTTAAGGTTGGGGCGGGGCGATGCTGGGTTTATCCAATAGAGACTTACAGAGATTCTCATAGTGGGGTTATAGGTTTCTTGTGAAGGATTTAGGAGGTGGGGTTACGAGTTTTGGGTTGCTGTTTGGAATTATAGGACCTTTGAAGATGGGTTTCAGGTGGGGGACTTGCTATTTGGATTTATCTACATGGTGTAGTACATGATACACTTACCTGGTGCATGTTGTTGGTTCGTTTTTGATTTCTACTGTGGTTGGTAACATGTTTTGGGTGCATAAGTTTTGGCCTTTTTGTGTTTCTTCATTGTTTTGGATTACTATTTTAGGCTTCTGGTTCTCTCAATTGTCTAGTGTGGTGGATGTAGTTTGGGGTGGGTCTTCAGGTGGTGGTTTGGAGTATGTTCAGTTGTCTTGTGCTCGTTTTCCCCATCTTGTGTATTCTGGTTGTTGATGGTATAGGGATTTCTATGGTGGATGTTCTAAAATTCCCTTGAGATGTTGTATGCTGCAGGTTGGGAGGCATGTTTATGGTAGATGGGTGGTTCTTTTTCTAGGGTGGGTGCATGTTGACTACTTGGTGGGTCTAGAGGGGTTGGATTCAGGGTGCGTACTAGCTTACATTTGGATCAGGAACTGCTTGGGGATTCATTAGGTTGTATGATGGGTTAGGCATGGGTGATGTGGGGAATTAGAGTGTAAGGTAATCCTTCGGCTTCAGTATGATCACATCATTCAGAATCATATGACCATATAGTGTAAGATAATAACACTTAGGATATTCATGGTGGTGTTTCATTAAATGATTTTCCATGTACAATAGCGTGCTATCAAATACTTCATAATAATCCAGCTGAATTGTTTTAATAGTTTATAAAAAATGGGAAGAATAATTTTCATTAAAAAAACTAACCTTCTGGGTATCCATTGAAAATATGCAATAAAATATCAAGATTTTCATAGGAGATAAAATCTTCTTTTTTGGAAAAATTTATAAATTAAAAAATTGGGCATATGTGTGATGTGGTGCAGATCACTCACCAATACAACCTCACATAGGTCACTCACCCATCCAAGGGACCCCGCATAGGCCATTCACCCAATTGACCTCATGCAAGTCACTCACCCAATGACCTCGCACATGTCACCCAAACTAGGTACATGTTTCATGAAGATAATGGAATACCATGTGTATGTGAGAAAATCATTATGAGGAATCTTTCATAGAAAACTAGAATGATGAAACATCTGTAAAGAAGAAATGAACTGGGATAGCTGAACGGCGGCTAAAACTATGATAAGGTGATAAGAAGAGACTTCAAGCCATCAATTCTATTTATAAATTCACGAACACCTACATTGGTGGCTTGTGCACCTAGCCTTCATGGACTAACTGCATGAACCACCAATAAAAGACACCAGCACGACATAATTTTGAGGCCCAACCTTCCCCATTCACCTCAAGCATGGTACTTAAGATATTATTTTCATCATGACCAATCAAGAATGTAAATGGGAATCTAGAGACCAAAAAATAAAGAATATTTCAACATTTGTATTTCATTACTTAAAGATTAGACCATCTTCTTCCAATTGGATCAAATCATGAGGGTTTTGTTTTACACTCCCATTTACATATTAGGATGACTACATTCAATAGATAAGACCTCAAGTAATTGGGAAGTTAAGAACAAGAAATATTAATATCAATCACCCAATAAATCCCAAAAACAGACCCAAACAACACCATCACACAGGGCCAGGTTGTGCAACCCCAGACTTGTGTAAGTCATCATAGAAAGGGAGATCTGTGCCAACACCCAGTTAAATAAAGTATGATAGAACCCAGTACTAGACATATCCTTCTCCCAGTGTCCCAACAGTTTTTATAAATAGGACCCCAGGCATTGTATTTATGAAATATGGAAGATCAGAATAAGTCATAAAGCTCTACATTCCCTATTCCATTTCCTGGTCCATCAAAACCATCCAGGTATCTCTCCAAAACCTGATCGACGAGGTAATTAATGGTACTAGTTATTTTATTATTCCTAAATTGATTGAAGAATTATTCACCATCATGAGTAACCACTCACCCTCAGTCCAAAAGTATTATCTTTAAGGTATCCTCCCAAACTAAGGACCTGCACAAAACCCTTCCATAGACACCTGAGGTAACACTACTATCCTAGAGGAAGGCTTCACCTAAGTGTGATTTCCAGGGATTTCTGTTTTCTAAATTCACCTCTATCTCACATATGTACATCCTGTACAAATCAATCTCATGTCTTCCAGGTCTATGCTGAAAGAGACATTTGATTCCATCTAGTTCAATCTTGTGTGTGCCTTCCAGTCCACCAAATTCTACCCTACAGGATACCCTTCTATCCACCTATGCCCCACCTAGGTGTACCATCATTTGGGATGTATCAGCATGTAATCAATGGAATTTCACCTCTTCCCTTAGACACCTCACCCGAAAGAGATGAAGACGAGGCCTTCCCTGAATCCTCTAAATATGTGTAGTCAGACCATGTGGAATGCTAGAATGTACTCTATATTATATATTGTAATAGTAATTATGCTCCTAAATTTATAATATCTAATAGGTTGGATCCTTGGAGTGTTGTTAATTACAAAATATTTTGGTAATAAGGACCACAACCTTATTGGCAATGCTAGAGACCTCCCCATTTTAGATAGTGAGGGGATAAATTTTCTTATCCTTTGATGATGTCTAGTGCCATAACCTTATCTCATATTCTATGAAATAAGGACAAGAGAATCCATCCGGTATTAATCACCTATTATTTCTTTCATAGTTCACTTATACAGTGCATAAGTACTA
Organism: Viscum album; assembly: GCA_963277665.1. Taxonomy (NCBI): domain Eukaryota; kingdom Viridiplantae; phylum Streptophyta; class Magnoliopsida; order Santalales; family Viscaceae; genus Viscum; species Viscum album. The sequence continues at coordinate 1,825,509,784 of OY728143.1, read as the reverse complement.
ACTTCTTGAATTGTGCACTTATACACGAGGTGTCGTCCTTGAGCAGGGCCAAATCACGACCTTACCGCGGCGTGCTGTGACATGTTGGCCTAGTCCAGCGACATCTGTGGGGCAGCATCTTCCGTTCAGGAGCGAAGGGAGTGGGAGAGGCGGGGAAATATTACGGTCATCACCCCGTCGGCATAAATTGTGATTATTCCATCTCAACATTGATCACAAGACTCGTGGAATAGTATCACAACAAACCGTCACGGGGTGTCATCCTGGAGAAGGTCCAAATCACGATTTGATCATAGCGTGACCGCGGCGTGACCGTGAAGTGACCGCAACATGACTGCGGCATGACCGTTCTTATGATTAATTTATTTTTTTATACAACAATTTTGAAGCCTACTAAAAGGGAATCATTCACTTAATTAGAGCCGTTTGGAGAGATTAATGGATTTTTTTATACCTTCTATAGGTTTTCGTATGTTTACATCCATCTGGTTGATAATAATTCAAAATGTTTTGTGAATAAAATCATATTTTTCTGTGGTTGTTTCTTCTTCTAAACAAGCACGCCGAGACCCACCAGTGACTGTGCTTTTGATTAAAGCTTCCAAAAAATGGTATGAAGAGAAATATATTGATTCTCAGCCTGTGTTTTTCGTACAAGAGGATCTATTTTAAGTTTATATTCGGGGTCATGAAGATCTGTTATTTAATTTGGGTTTTCTATGTGTTTGATTTATTTGTGATGGGATACTAAAAATGGGCAAAAAAAGTAAGGTCAGTCAGCTTCAAAAGACTTATTCTCTAATAAAAGGACTAGAAAAAGTTACATTAACGCTTTGGCTTCCCCAAAAGCTACCTCTTGGGGTTTCCGTTATAGTACATTAGAGTAGGTTGTCATTCCAGTACTTAAGCAATCGAGCAAATCTATTCATAGTCCACCTAGAGGATAATATGAGTTTTAAATGGGTACGAAATGTCAGTAATATATGGGGGTTAGTTTTTTGTGGGGCTAGCTGGGGAGTGTATGGGAAGTAGTGAATAATTAGGGGAAATGTTTTCTTTCTCGGTACTTTTCTATTTTGGCCAACTATATTAGTTAGGGAGTTATTGGATGGGTTGTTAGAATTTGTTTCAGATATTGAATAGGGGAGAGAATAGCAGGAAGGGGGTACAAATTAATTAACTTGGTTCAGCTAGTTGATGTTGAGAGGTAGGGGCCTTGTGAGGTTCTGACCTTATCTCTTGGAGAGGCAGTCTTATTCCTTGAGATTCTTCTCCTCCCTCCTTATGTATCTCCGTTTATTCTCATCCTAGAAATCTCAAGTAAGCCATGTCTATTTTTTCAATGCTTTTCTACCTATTTTCAACTGCTCTTATTGCTGTTAGGTTTTTTACCTAACTTTTGAATACTCCAATGGGTAAATCACTCAAGTAGGGAAGCTGATCCAAGATTTTTGATAGCTGGATAGATAGTAAGTATTTGGGAAATACAACACAGGTGGGGAAAATTGAAGATGCGTCTCACACTAAGGAAATGGTTTATGCGACTAGTTTATGTTAGACATGATTGTGGTTGGAAGGTATGAGTGACTCTTTCATGGAGGCATTTTTCATTGAAAAAAGGATGAAATAAATGAATTACTTGTAGTTTAATTCTCTCTCTAAAAGTTTTTTTTATATTGGACACAACCTTTAGGAAATTTTCTAGTAAAAACTCGACTCCGATAAAGGCACAAACATTGGGAATTTGTGACCATTTCTGAAGACACGCTGCAGAAGATGGAAGAAGATCACGGGTTTTGTTAGATTGATTGTTGTTTATGATAGAATTAAAATTTTCTACAGAGTTGTGACTTATTCAAACTCATATTATCGTGATTCAAGAACTAATAACAACTATAAAAATAATATCTTCAATTCTTGTGAGCAGAAGCATGAGAGCTAGAGATGCAAGAGTCTCATTGCTTAGATTATGGAAATTGAGGTTACAAAGCCATTGCATGTACATTTAGTAGACGTAATGCCAAAGAGCAGCAGCTTGCAACCAAACTAGTGTGTTCTGAAGAGGTAATATCTTATTTTTATTTTTTCATGGAATTGGATCAAATGGAATTTAATAGAGAGGTATAAATCTTGGGGACTTTTCAGTCCAGACAGAAAGGGATAAACACTGAAGAGATTGAGGAGAAGTTTGAATCCTATCTCGAATGGCCTGACGTGGTACATTATGATCTGATTTCTTCATAGGTTAAGCATGAAAGACATATTGAGGAATTTCAACATGTTCATGTTCTAATGGAACCACTATATAAGGGAAAAGTGTTTGAATGTTCTATCAGAACAAATCACGATGAAGTACAAATTAGCGACAATAGATGATTTTTTTTGATTTTTTTGAAGTAGAACCCATAGAACCAGAAGTTATTGATGTTGGAATTTCCATGGAAAATTTAATGGTGGGTGGTAGAGTTTCTATGATACAATAATGTATTGCCTCTATAGATACTCAGATTGTATGTGAGCATTGTTTTTCTACAAGTGGTAGAAAGAGTCAAGCTAGTCTAGTGAAAACTACAGAAACCAATGTGGAGGGTTCTTACACACTGGATCAACGATTCCTAAAAGAGAAAAAGGCCAACCATGAAAGGTTGGGCCTCTTCCTCAGGCTAAGAGGGTTCTGGATGGGAATTCACTGGTTACTGCAAAGGATTCAGAAGGCTACTGTAAGGGAAACTTATCACAATTATTTTCAAAGTAGTATATACCTTTTGGATTATTTTTCAACATGCACAACCAGTGTCATAATTTTATAAACATGGAATAATATTCCCCAAGATCCAATTCTTGGCCTATGAGGTCATTTTTTTCCAGTAAGGGGGCTGGTGTGCACTGGATGTGGCTGGAGCAGGTCCAAATCAAGGAATTACCATGGTGTGACCGTGGTGTGTCGCGACACGCCATGACCACGACGTTACCGTGGCGTTACCGCAGTGTGACTCTTGCGTGACCGCAGCATGAATGCAGCGTGACCGCAGCATGACTGTGGCATGTTATCCCGGTCCAGTGACATCGGAGGGGCCACATCTTCCGGTCAGTAGCGAAGGGAGCGGGAGGAGGCGGGGCAACATTCCAGATGTTTCCCCACCGGAAGAAATTGTTATTAGTCAGTCTCAACATTGATCAAAAGACTCATGGAATACTATCACAGAAAACCTCCGTATGGAGTCATACTAGAGCAGGTCCAAATCAAGGAATTACCGCGGTGTAACCACGACGTGACCGCGGCATGTCTCCAGCATGACCACGGCGAGTCTGTGGCTTGACCATGACGTGACCTCAGCGTGTTCGCCCGGTCCAGTCATATCCTCAGGGCATCATCATCCTTCCAAGAGTGAAGGGAGCGGGAGAAAGTGGGGAAACATTCTGATCATCGCCCCGCTGGCAGAAACTGTGATTAGTCAGTCTCAACAATGTTCACAAGACTCATGGAATAATATCACTACAAACCATCGTGTGGTGTCGTCCTGGAGCGGGGCCAAATCATGGCATTACCACGGCGTGACAACGGAATGACCACAGCCTGACCAGGGCATGACCGCGACATGACCACGGTGTGACATTGGCCTGACCATGGCGTGACCGTGGGATGTTGGCCCGGTCCAGTGACATTCGTGGAGCAGCATCTTCCATCTAGGAGCGAAGGGAGTGGGAGGAGGTGGGTCAACATTCTGATCGTCACCCCGCCGGCAGATGATAAAACATATCAACTATTTAATATGCTATAACAAGGGATCACCAAATAAGGTTGTAGAGAGTGGCACAATGATGCAACATCTAAAGGTAAAAAAAAGCGATGGAAAACAATCATACACCCTACATAAACCATTTACAAATTCATTCACGTTTCCTAAACATGGAAATTTTATTTATAATATTCTAAGCGTGAAAAGGAAAGTTTCATGGTCAAGGCATATGCCTACTCAGGCAATGTCATTTGAGTTAAACGAGTATGATAAGCCAATTTATATTATTCAAAGAAAACAAAAACTTACTATCCAAAAAACAAACACCAACAAGTAGCATATGAAAGACTCAAACCAACTCTAAACATGATACAAATATCTATCACTACTCTATGGTATAGAAGACAGTGCACCTCCATTGGAGGGGTTATATTATAAAATCATGGCATTGATTTATTTCAACACAAATCAACCATATAGAGAAATTTTGAGTGGTTAATTTTATCATTTATTTCAACACAAATCACCCATATATTTGAAAATTGAATTTTCCATGTTTAGGAATGTTGGTTCACCCCATGGGTGGCCCTGAACTGGTAAAACAATCCTCAGCATCACACAAAAATTATGAGGGGTTAATTTTATCATTTATCCGACCAATTTATCAAACCCTAAAAAGGAAATAAAATAAAAAACAAGAGATAAATAAGAACACAACCTCACATTCAAAAATCAATAATAAAACAATTGTATATAACTTATTGACCACATACTTATATTCTAAAGAATACTGCTTGCTCAACCATTCCCCTAAACTCGAAATCAAACACCATTAAAACCCGCAACATATGGCCTGAAAAGAAAAAAAGTTGTTAGGTCATTGGAAGAACGTGAGAAAATACACATTCCATAATTTTAAAATGTGAAAAAATATAAGGATTAGATTCACCCAGAGATTTGATTGGAAACCAATGGTGCTTCAAATGGAATAGAATAAAAAGAGATCAACCCATTTAGAGATATGAGAATTTTGGATCATCTCTATGGTTCCAAGGTGAATAAATGATGACAAAATTGATTGAGGTTTCATAAATACAAGGGAAAATTAGAAAATTTCACTTTTTAAGGGGCACATAGTTTGGCTACATTTTTTTCCAAAACATACCCAAACCATGCACCAATATCTGTTCAAGAGGGGTCCAAGTCACACTGTGAACCGGGGATCTCACACAGTTTATAAAAATATGTGCCATCAGTCTGAAATTCAACTTTCCAAGGTCATGTGGTTTACTCTAACTATGTTCCAACAATGTAACATGCACATAAAAGCCACTTTTCTTCTTTCATTCATGTTTTGAACCCCCTTAACACCCAACACAAACCAGAGGTTTCGTACATATAGCATGGGTATGAGGGATCATGTGGGGATTCTAAAACCACCTTACCATTGTAAGGCACAATAGATACCATGTGAATTAAATGAAACAATAAGCAATAACTGGACATATGAATTATAAACTATTTCCCCAAGAGGGTATTGAATATCACCAAACAATAATACATCATGTCAAGATAACATTGTCAATTGAAAAAGAAACCCAAATATTAATTGAAACCGTGGAATCCCCAAAATGGGTCCAGACTCCAATTCTTGATCCTCTTTCATGCTCTTCCCAAAGACAACTAAACTACCCAGAAGAGGGCCTTTTCCCTTGTTCAGATATAAAATGATGAAATAATCTTAGGTACCCAATGATGGTCTAGTCAAGGTGTGGGTAATACTCAGTAGGACATCACCAATGATGTCTATAAATTATCTAGTCTAAACAGATAATATATGTAGGTTCAATGTAAATAAGATAGAAAACAAAATAAAACTCAATTATTATCAATTAATTATATACACAGTAACCATTTCCTTTGTTCTTTCCATTTTTATCACTTATACAATCTTAATAACTTATTTCATTTTCATCTCATGTTCAAATAGGATAGGCATTTATAACTTTTAAACAATGTCCTAATATGGTAAAATACTATGCATAAGTGAATAAGTCATGTTCCCTATCTCGCTAGGGATAAACATATCATAACGAGATAATTACACTTAACATGGAGCCTCAGTCCATATAGTCATATCCAACAAACTATTAAGGGAATATATCCTCAGTCTGACTCCCTAACTCATTTATTAAAGGGGTGGGGTTTAGAGCCTCTATCCAACCTGACCCGTGTGTATTGAAACTGAAGTCAATTCCCCCATACTGCCATACCATGATCACATTCTTATGTTTTAATTAACCACATATTACATATCGCATCCATACATATTCCATACACACAAACATCACAACTCATATTTATTGTCATATGACACAATATCAATACATAACCCATTAACACGTTTTCCATTTATATCACTTAGCCCATTTGACCCATTTACCTTTTCATACCTTAACCCATTTATAATATTAATCAAAACCAATAACATAACCCATATAACATTTTACTCAATTTAGGTGAATTATCCCATTTATCACGTTCTTATATTCTTATGAATTAACCTATTTACGCATGTACATCACAAATTCATAATCCATTTCGTAGATTCACATTAATCCATTGTACTTTTTTTTCACATCATTACAAATAATACCATTTTCCATTTTCAATAACATAAAAAAAACCATTGGTGACTATTAAATTTTACCTAAATTTTCAACATATTTATCATGGTCTTTACTTCAACACAAATAAGCCATATTCTAAATTTCTCAATTTTCCATGTTGGTAAATGTTGAATCACCCCATGGGTGTCACTAAATAGGTGAAATCAGCCTCCACACATCACACAGAGATCATGAGGTATTCATTTTATCATTTATCCAACCATTTTACCAAACCCTAACAAAACAATCAAATTAAAAACAATATAGAACCATGAATAGAACTGTACATGAACAAATTAACAATAAAACTTTTGGATATGACATCTAGATGACGTACTTTGATTCTGAAGAAAACAACATGCACAAACTTGGAGAATCACTCAGATTTGAACACCCTTCCAAGCCCCAACCTAATATTCACTAGAAAGAAAATATTTTAAGGGATTTAGAAGAAAATTGGAAAGTAAACAATCCCAAATATGAAAAATTGAATAAAGAGGAGTATTAGAGAAACACTATGCATGGATTTGAAACCAAGGGTGCTACGAATAGTGTAGAATCAAAGGAGGTCCACCCATGGAATTATTTTGGAATTTTTTGTTCATAATCGTGGATGAAAGGGGAAGAAATGAGGAGAATATTTTCCGAGGCATGATAAATATCAGTGGGGGAAATGGGAAAATCACACTTTTTAAGGGCAGTATGGTTTGACATAATGGTTTTCCAAACCGTTCACTAACCATGTGCTTGCCTCTATCCAAGAAGAGTACAAGTCACAAAATAACCTGAGGATCTTATAAATTTTACAAAATAATGTGCCAGCTTTGTTAAATTATCTTATCCAATGTAAAGTGGTTTTGCATCACAATATCACAATTTACATTAACATACCGCCAACCATGAAACATAAATAGAATGTATAGAAACCTAGGTTTAACATAAAAATATATTACATAATATTAGGTGAATATAAATTACATTACAATAATACATGCCAAAGGACTATAATAGTTTTGTGTCTTTATAATCATAAAAAATATACAATCATAATGAAATATCATAAAAATATCCCATGATGATGTCAACCATTAGTACTTATACCTAAATCATATCTTCATAACCTAGAAAACCAAAATATGTGAACGGTGTTCATTTATATTTCCATTAAGTTAAATAATGTAAATGTGTAAGATAGTAGTAAGATAATTATATGTTGTGTATCAAAAATAGTAATGGTGATTTTTCTGGTAAACTCCATTGTGTTCTTACAAGGTCAATGGATTCACCAAACTTGTAAATATTAAGTATTTCTAGAATTATGTATATATATAATATTATATTTTTTTATGAATACATAGCCTTGAATTCGGCCTATTTTCCATTCCCAATGAACATGAAAAGGGACCATGAGGTAGTAAGGACACATTACCATTCTTATACACCCATAAAATGATAAATCATTTCCCGTACTAGGTTCAAAATACTAATTCACCTCCCTAAGGACAGTTGGTCAACTATCAAAATGGTTGTAACTCTGACTTTGGTGTTGGATTCATGCACTAGTAATAGCAAACAACTATGAAACATCACTAAGAAGGATACATTTTGAACCAATCAATTGAAATCTAGGGAAAAATTTCATCCCCACTAAATCAATTGTCCTTATTCGAGTGTTGTAAAGTAAGAATGAATTCATCCCTAGTGTGAATGTGTAGGAAAAATCCCTAGCCTACCCACATAAGGATTGTGATAATTTGGGGTGGAAAGATACTGAATCCATTCAGAAAAAATACATCTTTCTTGGGGAGGGCTTGACCTCTTGATGATTTTGTGCTATCTTGAGAAATTTCTTCAAAGCGGAGGAGTTAATTTAGGATCATATCAAATGAAGGAATACACATATGAAGGGATGTCATTGCTCTTGTTTTGAAAAACACAAGGGAATAAGAGAAATCAAATAAATTTCAAAACCTGTTATCAATGCCCAAAACCAATTGAGTAAGATGAGTCGGATCAGCCTGGGCACTCCTGTTCAAAATTTCCCCTAAACACTAAAGCTTATAATTGAAATCCCTTTCAAATTTCCTTCAGATTTCACATATTAATGAGAAACCAAGCATGAGGGTGAGGAAAAAACTAAAATTCCAATAAACTTACTGGATAGAATCCATGACCATTAGGTCTCTGCATGAATGACGAGGTAGGAGGAACGGCGAGGGAGGAGTATTCTCCATGGGAGAGGGTCGAGGGTGGGAAGATAAAGTCAACCGTGAGGGTGGGGGGCCATCGTGAAACACCGATGGACGGGAAGTGTAGCATCGACGTCGGGGAGGAGTGTGTGGAGAGAAGGTCGAGATCGAGGGTTCGAGGAGTCATGGATAGTGGGCAGGAGGAGCTCACAGATCAGTGGATGAGAGGAGGAGAGCGTCGTGGAGAGCATCACCGAGAGCGTCGTGTACTAGGGAGGAGGAGATCATGGATCGGGGGAGGAGAGGAGTCGCAGAATGGGGAGGACGAGCCCGATTGATAGTCAAAAAAACATTGTTGTGGACTTTTATACTCTATGGATATAAATTATGATATAGCCACAGTTATAATAGAACATTGGGTATAAACTAATCTATATTCATGGACTTATAAAACCATGGATATAGGTCCATGGTTATAGCCCTATTTTCTAGTAGTGTGATTGTTAGAATGAAAATTATTACTATAGGAAAATTACACCACATGTATGTATTGATCCCATATACCTTAAAAGTCAAGAGATCCTTATCTCCACATGTCTTCTAGTGTTTGAATAGTCCTTTCAGATTGTACATCAGTTTGGGGGTGGTAAGTAGTAGGAATATTAATCTAATTATCCAAAGTGTTAGGGATAATTTTCCATAATTTTGATGTCAATTGAGGATATCGATCATACAAAATCAATTTTTATGCACCCTGATATATTATAACTTCATTATCATAATTTCTTTTTAGGTGATCATGTGATAAATCATATCTTATAGTAAGGAAATGTTCTGATTTTTTAAGATTATCAACAATTATCCATATTGCATCATTCTGTATATGTGTCCTCGGTAGTCCTGTGAAAAATTCCATCGTAATGTCTTCCCACTTCATCTTATTAATAGGTATAGGTTTCCTAACCCCTCTGGATTTTGTTTATTGGTCTTAATGTTTTGATAAACTTGACACCTTGACACATATTCATCAGTTTCTCACTTCATGTTATCGCACCAAAAAATTTTCTTCATATTTTTCTATATCTTTGTGCTACCAGGGTGTATAGAGAAATTTGGGATATGATAATCATCTAATAGTTCCATTTTTATCATATTTACTTATGGAACACATAACCTCTTTCCAATTTTTAAAAATCAATCCTCATACAGGAAGGAAACCAATACATCATCCATAATAGTTGTAATTTTTTTGTAGATTCTAATCATCCGAATGAGATATTTTTATCTTCTCATGTAAACATGGTTTATTAATCATTTCAAAAAGTAAAAATATTTCCCCTTCCTTAACAATTCTCATATCTAACTTTACTAGATTCGTGAATATAGGATCTCTATCAATCTAAATTTGGGTCAAAGTCCCAGATCTTTACTACTTTATGCATCTTCTACCCTATTTTCCTTTCCTGGGTGGTTGTGTGTTGATCAATAATAATCTTTGAGAAACTCAAGCCATCTACTTTTCCTCATGTAGAGTTTTTTCTATGTAAAATTGTATTTTAAACTCTTTTGATCTATATATATCTCACATCTTTTACCATCGAGATAGTGTCGGTGTATTTTTAGAGCAAAGAATATATCTTATACTCATGATCATGAGAAAGATAATTTTTCTCACGAGTCTTCAAATTCATTGATTCATAATCAATAACATTATCATTTTTCATAATGACAGAACCTATTTGATTATTTGATGCCTCATTGTGTATCAAAAGTCCATCATTTCCTTATAGAAGATTCAAAATTAGAGCATTGACCAATCTTATTTTCAATTATTCAAAGCATTATTTTCCTTATTTTTTCTATACAAACATATCCCCTTTACGTGTGAGCTTAGTTAGTGGGTTATCCAATCTGGAAAAATTCTGAAAAAATTGCCGATAGTAACCTACTAATCCAATAAACTATTTACCTCGATTATATTCCATGGAATGGTGCATTCTTGGATTACCTTTGTCTTCATAGGATTAACTAAGATTCCATCTTTAGAAACAATATGCCCAAGAAAATAAACTAATTTAATCCAATATTCACATATTCTAAACTTCCCATATAATTCAATTATTCATAGATTTTTCAGAATTATACATAAGTGATTCTCACAGTTTTCATTGATTTTGGAGTATAATAGGGTATCATCAATAAATACCACAACAAGTTCCTTAAAATATTACTTGAAAAAATTATTCATTAGATCCATGAAAAAAGTGGGTTCATTAGTTATCCCAAAAGGGATTACTATAAACTTGTAATTCCCATACCAAGTTTAAAATGTTTCCTTTAGAATATCATTCTCCCTTACATGCAGCTAATGATATCCCGATTGAAGGTCAATCTTAAAAAAATATTGGGATCTATGAAGTTGATCAAATAAATCATCAATTAGAGGAAGAGGATACTTGTTCTTTATTATAGTAGCATTGATCCCCTTATTGTCAATGAATAACCACATAGACACATCTTTATTCATGACAAAGAGAACAAAGGATTCCCAAGGAGAAACACTAGGGTGGATATATCCTTTATCACTAAATTACACTATTTATTTATTGAGTTATATATATTCTAAATTGAACATTATATATGGTTTATTTGATATAGGTCCTGAAATATGATTTAAATTAATAGGGAACCAAGCTTCCCACTCTAGAGGATGCGCTAGTAAATCCTCTGAAAACACATCAACATATTATTTCATTATATGTACATACTCAATTTTAATATTTATTTCCTCGCACATACATATCTATTTCTCCTCCTCCCTATAAATTTCATTATGTATAACTACTGGGGGTGGATCTAGATAAGAATCATATGGTGAGGTTTCTGCTCTAAAGATAAAGGATTCTACATAATCCTTAAAAATTGAAACTTCCTTCTTCTTAAAATATATTTTTGCATCAGGATATGAAATCCAATCCATACCAAAGATTATATCAAATTCAATATTGGGAATGAAGATAAAATCAACAGATAAGGCATGTTTATATACCATAATGGTAAATTCCTTACAGATATTTATTGTAATGATACTTCCCTTATTATATTTAACTAAAAACACCATTATTAAATAAAATTGTAAATATTTACTTTTCATGGAAAACTGGGAAGATATAAAAGAATTGGATGATCTAAAATTAAATAAATCACTTGATATGTTTGAGGAATAAATTAAAGTACCTCCCACCACGTAATTAGGAACTTCAACCATCATAGTTGTGATAGTATAAGCATGACCTTACTCTCATGGCCTTTTTGAGGAAACTTTCCTTAGATATTAGGACACTCATTTTCATAATGTACCATCTCTCAAAAATTGTTGTACGGAATGTCACTGACATATTTCTACCCTTTTCATTCATTAGATCGATGACCCTTTCTCCACAAT